>OY744475.1:46605375-47205375 GCA_963556175.1 Tipula confusa
GGATCCATTACGATAATCTCAAGCGCAAAAAAGCATATGTCAAGAAAGGCGAGGCCGGCCCATCGTCACCAAAGCCGAATATTCACGGGGCCAAGGTTATGCTGTGCATTTGGTGGGACCAACTAGGTGGGATCCACTATAAACTATTGTCAACAATTGATCCGATTAAAGCAGAAAATCCAGGCAAAGCGGTCAACGTATGCGACCAGACACGAGTCAATCATTTTCCACCACGATAACGCTCGGCCACATATTGTGGCACCGGTCAAAAATTATCTGAAGAATAACGGATGGGAAATTCTGCCTCACCCGCCTTATAGCCCAGACTTTGCTCCTTCCAACTACCACCTATTTCGATCCATGCAGAATGCTCTATCAGGAATACGCTTAACTTCAAGGTATCGAATATTGGCTCGATTCGTTTTTGGCCGCCAACCTAGCGCAGTTTTTCTGGGATGGAATCCATAAATTGCCGGAAAGATGGGAAAAAGTAATGGGTAGCGATGGGCAATACTTTGAATAAAAAATCTTGTAACATTTTTTCGCAATAAAGGCTCCAATTTCATAAAAAAATTCCGGTTTTTAATGCATACACCCAATACTAATATTGAAAAATGAGTTAGCTTGCCTAAGGTTAATTAATGTTTATAACTGCATTAAATCTAGTGGGTCTGTTCTGCGAAGACGACTTTATTTTGGCTGCCTTAGTAGTTCCCTTGCTAATTCATTGGGATGAGTTTCCCATTTTGAATGATACTTCAAATTGTATGCTTTTATCATCTGTTTTACCGTTTTAATCTCTATGTCCCTGTGAATGTTATCATTTCGAATATACCAAGCAGAATTTGTGTAGTATTTTTGATTCAGTCTAGTGACAGTTTTGATCTTCTTCCAATCAGTCAGTAAATTTTGGAGAATTTATTTTTATTTGTTTGCAGATTGTTTCAACGTGCTTTCTCCAGGCCAACCTTCTATCAAGATGAAGACCATTTTTTTTGCCAGTCCTCAATTTTTTTTATGTGATCTTGTAGCTCTCTTGATGCAGTTTGTGGATTTTTATGTGAATACATAATAGCAGTGTCATCAGCAAATGATGATGTGACCACTTTTTCAGTAATTGGTAGATCAGCTGTGAACAACAAGTAAAGCACTGGTCCCAATACGCTTCCTGGTGGAACCCCTGCGTTTATCAGATTTAGTTCGGTAATGGCTCCATTTTGCTTGACCTGAAATTTTCTTTCGAACGGGTAATTTTCAAGAATTGCATAAAATTTGTTTGGGAGTAGAGTTTTTATTTTGTAGATCAGGCCCTCATGTCACACTTTGTCAAAAGCTTGTGCTATATCGAGGAAAACGATGTAACAGTATTTTTTTCCTCTAGAGCTAGTTTGACTGTGTTTACAACTCTATACACCTGCTTCACAGTACTATGCTGGTCACGAAATCCAAACTGCTGGTCTGGTATAATGTGCTCTGCAGATAATATTGGCTTTAATTTTTGTAGTAATATTTTTTCAAAAAGTTTTGAAACTGTCGAAAAAAACTTATTCGGCCTGTAACGCGACCTGCGTTTCGTCCTGACCAGGCCTTGGGATCATTACTATTAGTGACGTTTTCCATTTTTTAGGGAGATATCCACATCTCATTATTGCATTAAATATATAGGTTAAGAGTTGTATTTTTCCGGTAATTAAATCATGTCCTGGAATTTTTTTTGGGGTTAGACTTATTTTAATAGTAGTTTTAGCACTTTCTCACTTAAATTTTATAGGATTTACGAGATAGTCATCCTTTGTATAACCCGGCAGTATACTAATACTGATTTGCTCATTTTCAAAGCACTGAATACTTTTTTAAGTGGTTGGGTAAAACATTAACCTTTTCAATGTCACTTCTAGCCCACTTGTCTGATTGGTAGATTCGATAAGGCTGGCCTTCTTAATTTTTTTGTTGCCTTCCAGTGAGTAATTGGTTTTTTCCGTTGCTAAGAGTTCCTCAGGTAATTCTGTATTCCTTGATCTGCTTCTAACTCGTATTTCTTGATTCGCTACAAAGCTCGTTTTAGAGCTTTAATAGCTTTATTTAATTTCGATTTGAGTAGTGGAGATTTTTGGTGCTGCCATTGCCAGGCCATTTTCCGCTTTTTTGAATTAACTGCTGAATGTTAGGTGTTGGCCTTTTGACTCTTTCAGAGCTTCCATTATTTGAGATAAATTTTTTGTTGCTACTTCAATATGTTCTCGTGTGGAAATTTAGTTAATTTGCTTGTTAGACGTATAGGTGGGTCAATTTTTAAGGCATCGTTACTCAATTTGACTTTAATTGGAGAGTGATCAGATGATAGGTAATAGCAATCGTCTACTTGAGCATTGGTGCGGGCAATTCTTTTTGTTACACGGAAGTCTATAAGATCAGATATTTTGTTTCTATCTGTAGTCCATTAAGTAGGGTGTTTAGAAGATAAGTAACCTAGATTTTTCTGGATAATTACTTCATAAAGTTATTTACCGTTAGGTAAAGTCATCCTCGAACCCCACTGTAAATGTTTAGCATTGTAATCGCCTCCTGCGAGAAATTTTATGCCCAGCTGATTAAAATAATCAGTAAATTACTGCTTTTTAATTGAGTGTTTAGGTGGGCAGTAAACAGCCGAAACCAGGTTAGATGCTTGAATGTGATGTTTATCATTATTGCTTAGGTCATTCTAGTGCTTTATTCTTTTTTTGATTAAAACTGCAGTGCCGCCATTTGCTTTACCATCCGGACGTTTGGTGTCATAATAATAGCCATTAATTTTAAAAAATATTTTAAAGAAATGTTTCATTTGTGATTTTTAATAATAATTTGCATTAGTGTGTTCATATTTTGCATCATCATGCTCAAAATAAAAGGTCGTAAATAAATCGGTTGGTGGAATAATAAAATTTCTTGAGAACATATTGCTTTGATTGTATTGTGACTTAAGCACTCGTTGCTCATATCGCAATTTCGGGGTAGTTTTGCGGTTCAGGTCCAGTAACACAAACTTGATTCAGCATACAGTAAGCTTTAGTGTGGCCATATTCTTGGCATTTGATGCACTATACTGGTCCGGTTTTTTTCATGGGTTCCTTTACGGTGATTTTGCGGTGCAATAAGTATTTTAAGTTATATATACTTTTTCCTTTTACTTTTACTCCTTCGGGTTCAAGTTCTAACCAGAACTTTGGTTGTGGTACTTTTTCGTGATTCTTAATCCTTTTTCAGCGAGGGTAGCATACATATATCGCTTGTATCTATGCAGCTTTCTATTCTTTTCAATACTATGGTCAGTTCTTTTTGGCTTTTCAGTTGGTAAGTGTAATAATGTTTACCGGCTTGGTCAAAATAATTTATTAATGCACTTTATAGCCATCAATTGCAAATGGACTAGACCCTTGATGTTATGATATTTGAATGTTGCCCTCCTTTATACTAGTTTTGTCTATCAATATCGGTTGAGTAACTGTTCGTCTTCACTAATTTTTTGTTCAATACCTAACCGAATATTCGCCTTTCTTTTGTTGAAATGGAAAGTAATTCGCCTGCATCGTTTTCCTTCTGCTATACACAATAACTAATCTATGACCTTTCCATTCTAGGTGGATTACTTTCCATCGTTCCGACGAAATTCGATCAAAATCAGACGAAATTTACTTGTTGGTCGGCGAGCTCATCAGCCCGCACAAATCTGAGAAATTGATTCATTTTAACTACACAGATTTTTAGACGAGACCTTTATTTGGAATCAGAAACGACTAGGAGAGGAGGTGATATTCTGGCTATATTTACAAGAATATGCGAGCAGATATGATGAACCTTGATATAGTGACCATGAAGATTCTTGGAGTTACACTATCGTTCAAAAGCATGTTTACACTCCATATACATCTTCTTTTGATATTAAAACTGGTATTGTTTTTATTTACTACCTACTTTTCTCTCAAACGTCTACTGAAGATTTAATTGTAATTTCCGTCAAAAGTGACAAAGGAGATTAAGATTGAAGGGAGGAAATAATCTGAAATGACTATAGTTATAATGCATAGAGTTCTCATTACTGAGTTTCTTGCTTTAAATTTAACTGCACTCCAACAGGAGGTCATAGTTGTGTTCTATGTCATCACCGATCGCAATCAAGTTTTTTTTTATTTTTATTAAATAATCTTCTTTATTATTTCTTTTTCAATTACAATCTAGTCTAAGACTAATAAGCAATTTTATTCTAACTTAAATTACTACATTTTACTGAAATTTAAGGGTTCATCCATCGATGCACTCCTTAGTTTTGATATTTATTATTTGATCGCGCTTTTGTTGTGCGCTAGAAAAAGATTTATTTTAACTGATTTTACACTAACTCAAAAGGCTTTACTCTTTCGAGCCTTTTAACTAAATCAGTATTATCCAGTAACTGGATGGCTTCTATATTAACATGGTGAAGTAACCGTTGTTCATGACTTCTAGCAAATTTCATAATTTCCGTTTTGATGGGTTCTATGCCCAGATCTTTGTGGATGTCGCTATTTCTGATAAACCATGATGCGTTGACGATGTTTCTTAGCACATTGTTTTGGAATCGTTGGATAATATCCTTGCTGTTGTGCTTGGTACATCCCCTCAGCTGTACACCATAACTCCAAACGGGCTTCAGTATTTGCTTATAAAGCAAAAGCTTATTAGGAATTGATAGATGAGAGTTTCTTCCCAGTAACCAATACATTTTATTGTATTTTAATCCCAACTCGTCTCTTTTCTTTTTTACATGAGCTTTCCATCGAAGCTTAGCGTCTAATGTCATACTAAACTCTCATCATACTTAAATAATCAAGAAATACCACATGCAAACACTGCCAAATATACTGGTTTATGTACTAATTTCTTGTTCGTAAAGTCGACATGTACAGATTTAGTTTCATTTAATTTTATGCGCCATTTTTTTGTCCAGTTATGTACTTGCTCTATGGCGGTTTGTAATTTCTCTGTTGTATCTGAGTTGTTATCACCTACTGTGTCATCGGCGAAAGTGGCTGTCATGTTGTTTTGTGGGATTGGAACATCTCGGGTGTATAGTAAATACAGAAGTGGCCCAAGTACACTACCTTGTGGAACTCCTGCTCTTATTTCCTTAAGCTCAGAATATTCATCTTCTTGCTTAAGCCTGAAATATCTTTCTGTTATATATGATTCCAGTATTATGCTGTACTGTTTAGGTAGGATTAATTTGAGTTTGTAGATTAAACCTTCGTGCCAAACCTTGTCAAAGGCCTGCACTACATCAAGGAATACTGCAGAACAGACTTTTTTCTCTTCTAAAGTCTTTTCAATGATATTGGTTATTCTATGCACTTGATCAATAGTTGAGTGCTCACTGCGAAAACCAAATTGGTGATTCGGAATTAGGTTATTTTTTTCAATTATTAGTTTGAGTCGTTTTAATAGTAACTTTTCAAAGAGTTTAGACATTATCGGCAGCAACGATATAGACCTATATGATGTTGTTAGATGTGGTGGTTTTCCTGGTTTGGGAATCATGATAACCTCAGCCACTTTCTAAAGTTTTGGCACATATTTTAACCTAAATGCAGCATTTATGATATTAGTTAACATTACCGTAGCTTTTCTCGGTAATTGCTTTATTATTTCTCCGGTAATCAGGTCAAAACCTGGTGCTTTCTTTAAGTTTAAATTGTTTTTAATTTCGTTAGCTACTTCAGTAGATGATGTAGGTGTGACCTCTTCGAGAATTTGTATTATGTTTTCATCCAATGTTTCTCGTAATTGGGATTCATGAGGTTGAAATATATTTTCAAGATGATTAGTAAATCCTTCTGCTTTTCCTTTGTTTTTCCTTGCCCATGTTCCATCAATTTTCCTGATAGGATGGATTGGCATTATTGGCCTTTTCAGAGTTTTAGTTGCTTTCCAGAGCGAATAATCCGTTTTATTGTCATTCGTCAACTTACTTAAGTAGAAATTAACTGACTCATTTTTTAACTCCTGAATTTCTCTTGATAATTGCTGAGTAAAATTGTTTAGTATTTTTTTGTCTTTTGGAGCTCTAGTTTGGTGCCACTTTTTTCTAGACTTCCGTTTATCCCTTAGGAGATTTCTATTGGATAGCTATTTCCTTTTAACCTTGATTTGATTTCTGGAGTACTTTGCTATGCTGTTTGTTGAATATCCATAATGAACTTTTCTACTTCTATGTCCAGTTGATCTATAGATTTTAACGGAACTTTCAAAAGTATTCTTTGTTCAAGGTGTACTTTGAAACTTTCCCAGTCCATATATTTGTTGGTTAATACTGGATTATTCCCTTTTTGGTTGATATACTCGCTTAGAGTTAGGACTATTGGAGAATGATCTGAGCTCATATCTTGGCTTTCTTCGATTTTCATAAAATTATTAGAAATATTTATGGTTATAAAAAAATCGATCAGGTCAGGTATTTTTCCTGGGTCAGTTGGCCAATATGTTGGTTTTCCTGTTGAAATGGATTCACATCCATTTTCTTTAATGGCAATCAGTAATTCTTTTCCTTTAGTTGTAGTTAATCTTGAACCCCAGTAAGTATTCTTTGCATTAAAATCACCACCTATTATGAACCTTTTTCCCAGACGCTTGAAGAACTCTGAGTATTGTTTGTTTTTAAAAGAATGTCTTGGTGGACAGTACAATCCTGCAACAACAATAGGAAAGTTGTTGGTTTTTATATAAACCACTGTGGCCTGAATTTCTTCTTTTTCATACTTCGCTTCTTCAAAATGTTGAATATTTTTTTTATGATAATTGCACTTTCTGCTCTGGCTGAATTATCTGGATGAATAGTGTGATATACGCAATAGCCTTTAAATGTTATGTGAAATTGCTTAGTAACTTGTGTTTCCGAAATAAGACACACATCTATATTCTCAATGTCGAGGACTGCTTGTAGTTCTTGCTGATGCCGAAGCAAACCATTAGCATTCCATGACATGATTTTCATTGTGCTGTTCATTTCTGTGTGGATTTGGGCTTAGCTCCCAATGCTCTATCTTCCAATTTTTGTAGCCTCTCATCAAATTTTGTAAGTTTCATGAGAATATCTTGTAATGTTTGACTGATGTCCACATTTAGCGATTTTTGCTGTGGTTTATTGATTACGCCTCTCGTTGCGTTGGTATATGTAACACCTTAGTTCTTAGTTGGCAGCCATATGGTTGCCCATTTTCTTGTTTTGTCTGCCTCTCGTGTCGATTTGCCTGATCATGCATTTGAGCTTTATTCATCCTTTGGGTTTTAATTTTCTGGATTTCCAAGTGATGAAATCAAGTGATGAAAAATCATTTTGAGAAATGAAATGTTTTGTTTAACTGCCTGCTACGTAAAAAAACATCATCTGCTTCATCTTTAGCAAAAATGCTAATTCGATTATGGCCAAAAATGTGTTTGCCTAAGGCCGACTACGGCCTTTATATCATAGAATATAAATTATTGGCATCATAACACGAATAAAATTACACAAAAAATAATTAATAAAATTCTAAGAACAATTTAATATTTATTTTTAATTATAACCATGTTTAACAAAAAACAAACCAACAATATGGCTTTTAATAAAAGTTCATTAAAAATGCTTAAAGTTTAACATAAACATGTTACATGAATACATTTAGCTTATAATACGAGAATATAGTTTTGTCTAATTCACACTTTGAACCGTTTATATTAGTCTAAGTTTTATGAAATACTAGCTACAAAACATAAAATAGAAAACTTATGATAAAAGCATATAAAGCTCGATAAATATTTTTTTTATTATTTTTTTAATTCTACAACAGTATAAAAACATATAAACGACATGCATACACAAAATTATTTATTTTTACAGCATATTTCAAAAATTATTTTAAAAAGCTTTTCAAGTTTTCCATTGTTTTGTATAAAGTATGCTCTGTAGAACATTTTGCTGGCGCATATTTTGTATGATGGTTGAAACGTTTTAACTCTGTAAAAAGTGTGAGGTAACGTTTTTAAATTGCCTGAAAATGTAAAATATAATTCGTACCAAGGACTTTATAAGGTTCGATCCGAGATAGAACAGAAAGAAATTGTATTTTAAACGCGACAAAGTATACAGGCACAAGTAAAAGTTGCTCTAAAGGTGTATATTGTGATAAAAACGTTATTTGTGATGTTAACGTAATTAAAATTAGTGACAGAGGTGGCATTGTGAATTAAACCTTGATGACAGTAAATTAAATTGTATAAGTTGAATCATCTAGACCAGAGGTGTTCAAACTTTTACCAATCGCGACCCACTAAATAAAATCCTGAGATTTTCGTGACCCATCATTGAAAAAAAGCAAAAAAGTAAAAACTTTAACCTACGATCTAGACACGTTAGATAATAAAGACCAAATATTTTAAATGGAGGTTAAAGTCATTAAAACAAAAGACAAAGATGTTAAGGGGAAAGTTAAGCTGAAACTAATTTTGGAGTTATTAAGAAACTACTCGACAAGAAATATACTGGAACAATATTTAATTTGTCGAGTTCCAACTTGAAAATTAAGAAAAATATTGTCAGTGCACTATTAGTGGCACTTAAAATAGAAGCAGTGAATTTTTTAAATAATTTCACAATTTAAATGGCAATTATAATTCACTAGCTTGCACAGTTTTGAAGTTCTTGGCGAATCACTTATCGAACTCTAAACCAAATAACTCAGGTGAGCTAGTAATTACTATAAAGCTTATATGAAGGTTCATGTAAAGTTATATTAACATGAACCTCATTTTAAATGTCTGAGCCCCATACTCGGTCCTTGTCAAATTATTAAACGACCGCCAAACAAATAAAATACAATTATTTAAGATTATTATAGAGCCCTCATACACAATAGACCTTTAAGAAAGATCTTCATCAAATATGAAAGCTTTCCAGAAAAAATGGTAGTAGGAAAATGATTTTGACTAGGCCAGCTAACATAAACCGAAACCATAATAGAAATACATATAGTACTACCATCGTAATAAAACAGATTACCCATTGATGTTTCAGATGTCGGGGCTATAGATTAACGTCAAAATTTAGAATAAATATATAACATTTAGGCGATTATACATATAAAAATATTTTGATTATTTTAAAACGATACCAGTAGCGACATCTAGCACGTCAATGGGCAAACATACTATGGTAGTACTATGTGTATTTATATTATGCCGAAACATAATTAAAATTTAGCTTTTGAAGCTAACCTATTGGAAGTTTTCAAGACAAAGCTTGATAGTAGAAAATGGAAAGTTATTTTAGCCTCATTTGTGAAGAGATTAAAATAACAGCCCATACAAACCAAAAAGCTATTAAAAGCAATAGAGCTTTCATGGGAATGAAGTTAAACATGAAAGCTTTTACAAGTATTATATGTGGGTAATGATCATTGAATTTGGCATGAACCAATCTATTTTACAAAGTTGACAGTAATTACGAAAGCTTCTAATAAATGTTTTGAACGTGGAATGATTACATGGCTCTTATTCGTGAACTGTATAATAAGAGAACCTAAGTCATAACATAATTAAAGCTATATAACTTCTAGCGATAAAAAAATGAAAGTTTCATTAAAAAGTGTAAGTGTAATAGATTACAACTTATGGCTTTTACCATAAGTGATTTAACCATCGGAAATTAAAAATTATATTGGGCTATCCTTACTTTTAGAAGAGTAGTTTGCCTAATTCTGGAATATAAATCGAACTTTTCGATAACTGTTTAAAGCACCGATGGAAAAATAACATTTACCTCAACAGTTATATCGAATATATCGGTTGAATTCAGTATTCAACATGTTGGTTTTATTTAACAAGTTACAAACAGTTGGAGTAACTGAATAAGCGCCCAATCATCATAATTTTGTTTATTATAAAGCATTTAAGCAGGCTAACATCAAATACTAGAACTTTCTATCAATAAAATGAAGTTCTAACGTGTTCAAAGTAAATAAAGATATTGCAATATAATCTTGCCTCTAGTCATGCATATAATCAGTAAATCATATAAATTACGCCATGATATCAAAGGGATACTTCAAAATCATTACTGATGTTCAATCGTTTAGAGGTGCTGACATGGACAGCGATCATGTATACCAGACTGCATTTACAAAATAGCTTAAATGGCCCATCCTAAATAAATATTTGGTACCCATGGGTACTTGCAAATAATACTTTCAGCACTAACAATCGCTTCACAAATGACTATCGGAAGACGCTTACCGAGCTAGCAAACAATGGTATAATGTCCAGTGCCATTTTAGTATGGTGTATTAGCAGGTTTTACATGAAAAATGAATTTATGGGAAGCTGAATTGAAAACAGCTATCGATAAGTAAAATAAAGACAAAACTCTAGGTTTCGATGGGTCAAAGCTACCTCAAGATTAAGAAAACAGCACTCATATGCCAGTTGCATAAAATTGGAGACCGCCTTAATTGTGAGAATTACCATTGTGTGGCTTCGGAAACTGTATTCAAAGTATTTACTAATGTGGTACTTTACAACCGCTTAATAACCACGGATCAAATCTTTATGATCTGAACCAAAATGCCAAAAGGTTTGGATTAAAAATCAATACACACAAGACTAAATTCTTTAAAATATCTAAGAGCATCTATACAGTGCACTTCAAGTCTTTAAAAAAATCGGTTGCCAACGCCGGTTGCAAAGTTGTCTACGTTCATCTGAAATCTTTGCGATCAAAACATCTACCGTGCTAATGCAAACTCGCGCTTTATAATACACTTATATGACAGGTGGTAAACTATAGAAGCCACAACTGTTCCCTAACCTTCAACGACTGCAAAATTCTCTCTTTGAAAAATCAAAAAATCTTTGATCCTATAAAATTCACTGAGAACTAGCATCGGATTTCGATGATTTTTGAGACTCGAGGCAACTCCTTGGAGATTCCTGACAACCCAAACCGTTAATCTATAAAGTTTTTTTTGTTATTGTTCGAAAGTTATTGAAAATAATATATCAACTAATATTTTCACATTGCCATTTAGAATTTCAAGCAGATTGAGAGTATTGATAAAGTTTTTTACATCTGCAATGTTACATTTTAAATGTATATATTAATCGGATTTTCTTGTAATTAAATGGTGTATTTTGCCAGTTTAACGGTTATTTCATTTAATTTTCGTGCTAAATAGTTTTTTTGAAACTGAAAGATGAAATATATTTAGAATTTTAAGCTTAACGAAATAGTCTAGCATACATTTTATTTTGTAATAATCATAACAGAAATGTTTCGTTGAAATTACTTATATAACAACGAGTTATGATAAGGGCCGAATATTTTCTGCCAACTTTTAAATAAATACGCGTTATCATAATGCACAAAATTGTAGTGCATGGTAACAGTTTTTAATATTTTAAGGTACAGCAAAAAATGTAATCAAATTTCATCTACTCTATGCCTGCATTTGCTACTTTTTATGGTAAAGTTCAAATTTTCTTAAGATATCGGTATTTCACCAAAATTATGTTTGAAAACATGCAAATTTTGTACAATATTCTTAGAATATAATACAACGCAAAAGCTCGATAGTAAATCAATAATTTAGTTATTGTCACGTGGCAATTATAACTTGAAAAAATAAAAATATTTTGTGGGCGTATCACATGAGTCATTGAGCTTGAGATTCGAAGAATGTTAAAACTCATTATACCATAAATGCGTCTTATTTTCACTCAAATGGACAACAAAGACATTAAAGCTAACATTTATTAGCATCACCATGAAAAAACTCATCACAGCTTCGGTCCTAAGCTATTGAGTGATGTTATGTTCTTGGTTGATGGCTACAATAGTTGCCATGTATCACTGTTAAGTGCTTGTGATGTTAAGGTTTTCAATTGGATTAATTGGGATGGTGTAGTGACTCATTATAATGATTGCCATTAGTTTTCTTATGCGAATGGTTTCGAAAATACTTTAAAGGTTTTGTTAATTTCGGTGATCAAGCAGAATAAGGTTGTGTTGTGTACTTGAGGATTTTTTCTGGCAACAAAAAATTGTATAAGGGTGCTTTTAGTAAAACCCGTTTTTGACCAGGTTTTTTATTACCA
Organism: Tipula confusa; assembly: GCA_963556175.1. NCBI lineage: Eukaryota > Metazoa > Arthropoda > Insecta > Diptera > Tipulidae > Tipula > Tipula confusa. The sequence goes on from OY744475.1 coordinate 46,617,514, forward strand.
CAATTACGTGCTTTTCTGAAATCATTCTAATGCATTTGTTTGTTTGTAATTTCTTCAAATAATTCTTGCACTATTTAAGTAGCATAACACTAAAAGTTATACCGAAGGCTAACAGAAAAAAACAAAGGACTCAAATGAAAAGAAAACATTGATTTAAGAATATGGCTGGAGGTTAAATTGAAAGAAGGTAAAATAGAGGATCTAAGAAACGGAAGAAGATTTTTAAACTAATGAAAGTATTGACAGAGTTTCAGATACCTAAAGTTGGCGGTTAGTTGAAAGATAATAAATTGATTGTTCCGGTTACATTTAATTTTTACATTTAACAAACGGTACGATAGGAGGGATTTTTATATATTTATATTTCTATAAATATATTTCCATGCATGATAGAAGCGACCCGGTTTCAGACACCCCATGATCATTACGGCAGAATTTTATTCTATTTTTGTGGTGTAGGGAAAGGAAATATATGTCAGTAATGATAGAATTCCGTTTCCCGGTATCCAATATTCAAAGTACTGTTAACATAAGACAATCACAATTTTATTGAACTGCTCTGCATTCTGTATTCTGTCATCTTTTATCAGCAACTCCAGTGAGTCACCATCAACTTTAATCTGCAAAAAATTCCATAATAACAAAATCTAATAATGAGTTTATTTCTCCAAGCCGTATACTGTAATAAATTGGATTAGTTTTTGCCTGAAATTTACAATTAATTAATTAATTACATCATTAAAAATATAAAATTATAAAAATTACAAATCAATTGAATTAACCGTTTTATGACAAATGCGTCCAGTTTAATTATACAATGTAATAATGTAGTGATATACTAATATAATAGCCGAAAACTACAACAATATCATAGCACAATGATCCAATAATACAATAACGCAACCCCACTATACAATAATGTATCATCCCAGTAATCAAATTAATTTCAGTCACAATAAATAAACTAGAACCGAATTTAAATTCGGCAAACAAACCATTTAGTTATGGCATAGCCATAGATGTCGATGCAGCAACTACCAATTATTAGTAACATCCTTTAATAATAAAATTTTTCAAATATTTAAATAAATAGCAGTCTGTATTTGCACACATCCAGTGCATAAGAAACAATAATAAAATGGATATGATTATCGTGGTGAATAAAATTTAAATGGTTTAGATCTCTGCTAATCATATTTGTTTCTATTACCGCAAGGATCGCACATTTTTTATTTACTATTAACATGGGAATCGCACAACAATATGCGACTATAAACTGTTAATATAGTTTTGTTTCGATAAACCCAGAACGATTACACAGAGATGTACATTATAATTTATATAACATGACACCCACATCCTACACACACATCCAAATATACGAAAAACTAAATAAAATAAAATATTGACCATCGTGTTCATAGCACATCCGCCATCTTTGCTTATTAACTAAATCATGTTTCCAACATGACAACATAATGTCGCAAAATACAATAAAAACATGCACACACAATAAAAAAATGCAAATTTGCCCATTTTAAATAAAAAAAAAAAAGAATATTTAAATTTTAAATGAAGAGATCGATAAAAATACGACCGATCTCTTCAACGATAAACGATTGACCGACAGAGTTTCAGGTACCTAAAGTGTACTAAAAAAAATGTAAAGGCATGTACATAGGATATTTATTTCGCCATCAATATTCAGGCAAAATAAATTTATTCGAATAATTGATTTGATTTCGGGATGGCTAATAGGATGTGATTTTCCGCTAAAAACAGTTACTTACCACTTTAGACAAAGTCCTCATTTAATAGTAATCTATAATTTTCTCCGCCAGACGAGTGATTCTCTAAATTTTTTTATAAAACAGTAATTTCTAAGCTGTGCAAGTGAGAGCTATACCGCGATAGTTTTCGCATTTTGAGTGATCTCCGTATACCTCCTAACTGACAAGCATGTCTAATGAAAATTCCTCAGAGGAAGGGTTCTCTATGCACATCTCTGCAGTCTTTCAAAAACAGCTTATTACATTTGTTGAACATTAAGTAAATCAGAAATATGTTCTTTTGTAGTGTCGATTATTACATCGATGGTAACACGGAGGTTTTAAAAGTGCGGTCTTTAATGGCAAAAGACCTAGATAAACCAGTGATTTCTTTGCTGAGTTGTTGTACTCATAAGATTTCAGCCTTCCACCATTCACAGGGTTCTCCTAGTAAGGGCCGCTTTGTTGTTCTGTGCGAACACCGTTCCATGTCCTACAAACAACACAAAATTAAGTAATACATCGTTTTCGGGACAATGGTGTGGAAAACCAATATCACTAACAATCACTATGAAACAATTGGTGTGCACCACAAGATAAATAATTACATATCGGTCTGTGTTTGTGTGCCTTTGTAAATTAATAAAACCATCGACAAAAAAAAATCATCAACTAACATTTGTTTGCTTATCAAATTTCGTAGAAAAACAAAAGAAAATTTAATAGAGTTTTCTTTTTTTTCGAAACCATGGCAGAAGAAGATGACAACTTATTACCTGACACTTGTGTTGCCCTAATTTTAAACATTTTTTTCCTTATTGTCGTTGAGAGTATTGGAGCAGGAAATGCATGACGTTTAAAATGAAAATAATCTTTTCATTATTTTTGTTTAAAAACTTTGTGAGATGAAAAAATGTTCTCGGATACATTTTTTTTTTGTATTAATTTGAAAACTCATAAATTTTGTGTTAACTAAATTCTTTTTTTTTTAATTTTGACATGAAATTTTTTTAAATGTATAGGCTCTATTAGTGAGTATATTTGGTATTTTCATAAATCATAGCGATGTAAATATGTTTCAATTACTTTGTGCACGATGTGTGTTCATTTGAAAAGTTAGACCAAACATAAATCATATACAGTAGAGAGACGATAAAACAATTGTGCAAATAAGGTTGTGGCGCATGAATCGGGAAATGCCGGGGTCGATCTTAATATGGCACCGCGGATGGGCGAAAGTATACGCTTCATACCACGATTGTTTTTGATTCGAACATCATGTAAGATATAGAGGTTTAAAAGTTACTGAGAAACAATTATGGGGTGCTTTGGTTCAGCAAGCATAGCAGAAAAATGTATATAAATACAGTGTTTTCGGTTATTTTTTTTGGTCGGTGTTTCGTTTTACCTTGCTTGGCTTTACACAGAATTTGAATTTTTAATATTTCGTCCCTGGATTCTAAGCCTTGGTTAAAGTACAGTTTGACCTTTTCTAAGATTAAATTTATTCGCGTTTCTTGAACAATAATGCGAGTGCCATTGCAAAGCCCATTGCTTATTGTTATATTTTTCAACATCATAAAACGATAGATCGTTTAAGGTTTAGTTCAAATAAATATGTTGCTCAGGATCTTCCTTGTCCTTATCATTTTTAACGCAATAGATTGCTTTGCAAACATTTGATTTTCCATAAAGCTTTAAAAGGACTTGTGCGTAAAATTTTGCTCAAATATATCTTCAATCAGGTTAGCTTGTCAAATATTTATCTGAGAGTTCCAATGAAATTGTCGGTTGATATACAGGTGGTAGATTTGTGTCTTTGACTAACAAAACGGCTCGTTTTTGAAGTTCTTCCCACCTTGTTAAGCGGTTGTCGGTGATGTCCGTGTTGTCAATCGCCAGAACTGATAATCGCAAAGCAGTGGTTAAGAAATGAGCTGGCGTAATTGCAAGAATATCGTCGCAATCTGACACAACAAGGTCGTGATTTCTTCGGTCGTGAGTTTTGATTGCTGATTTATCCATATAAGGTGATGCATAACTGAACGTACTGCAGCCTTCCATAGATCGCCGAAGTGAGGAGATGCTGGTGGGTTAAACTCCCACTCAATACCTCGTTCTGTTGTGAAGTTAATCACCGATGAATTTGTAGTGCTTGCATACAGCTATTGCTGTATTTTACTTAGTCTTTTCAAATTACTTCCGTTGCCACATGATTTAGTGAGTGGCAGGCCTCTTCTGCTGACGAACCGGTTTAGGGCAGCTAAAAAGGCACCAGTTGTCAAATAACTTCCAGCCAATTCTAGATGGACGGCCTTGATCGACTTGCACACAAATACAACTATGTATGCTTTGATGAACTTCGCTCCTCTACCTGTTTTTGTAACAACTTCAATTGGTCCTGCCTTGCGGCCATTCCAGTATGTGTGAAAGGTTTTGTTGATGATCTGGTTGATAGAAAGAAAACTAAGTCTACGGCAAATAATACAAGCATTAGTGACTTTCCGAGCTAATGTCTGTGCAGTTAAAATCCAGTATGATTGTCGGGACAGATGGAAAAGTAAGGATGATCCAGGATGGAAATTTATCTTAGGTGTAAATAGGATTAAATAGGCACTCCACTTAGGATATGATAGTTCGGTAGAATAATTGGGTGTTCATGGTTGTGTGAGCAGACAGCATTCCGACAGGCTACCTTTTCTTATAAATTTCTAGTACTCTAATCATCTGAGTGTTTGTTGTAGTTCGGGTTGCAATAATAGCTACTAAATCTGTGGTAATAGTGATGTTGGCTTCTAAGACGTTTTTCCCGCAGTATTATTGCATTGTGAAACTCTCTCTGCGGTCATGTATCATTAGGTTTTTTTAAGCCAGTGGGTTCTATTCCATCAAAGTGAATTTTCCATTAGGCTACGGAAATTAAATCTGCCTTTGTATCCCAGTTTAGGCTCAAAATTTGGTGTTCGATTGGTTCATCAAAGCTTACTAATGATGGATGTGTTCCTTGGTGGTTGCTGGCTAATTAAAAGAGCAACCTTTGCAGGTTTGAGCCAAACTTGTCTAATGTAAGGCCCGCAGTGCTGAAAATATAACGTATTTTATTGGCTAATGGTAATGTGGATACCACGTCCACACTTCTACTTAGAAGGTCATTCACATAAAAATCTTGTAAGATCGCATTAGCAACCTGTGGATATTCTGTTATTAAGTCTAATCCCTGCCGTTGAATAGCTAAACAAATCGTCGGTATAGTCACAATCACATGGGAATCTGGCGATACATGCGTTGGATATCTGCGGTAATGGCTACTGTGAGTAAGGCTACAGTTTCGAATTTAGCGAGATCGAAGATGACGTAACCACGCCGAGTTTGTCGGTTATAAAACATTTGGTGTAACTATTGGTTGGTGTGGCAAGTAGCAGTGCTCGCACTGAAATCGTGATACTCATGTTGAATTTCTGTTATATGATTGAGTTATTGGGATTCATCCATAAATAATTTATATATTGTCCGCTGCTTCCAAATGCAGTTTTCTATATGCAATGAGGCTATTGAGTCCAGTGAGCTGCCCGTGTAGTAAAATTTAAAAGAATTGATTTGCTCCTAAAATAATATCGATATCACGATATTGATGTTTAAAGGATCGGCGATTTGTATTGATTTTAGCTCGATCTAGCTTGGCAGCCGTGACGTTAATTCATCCAAAATGAACCTCGACCTATGTGATAAAGGCGGGATTTAACCGTGATGTGATTGTAAGTGGTAAGCATAGTTGGCACTATCGGTTATCTTACCGCTTGGCTTTTCAGTTCTAAATGTTCAGTTTCTTGCAAAGTTCCTTTTTCGTTGAATTCTATCGAAGTGAGTGAAGAGAAGTATGATGTTTCCTTTAACATATAAAACATCGCCTTCTTGATTGAGAGTAGCTCGATCTATGACCTGAAAAAAGACTTTTATGCTGTGTGCCTTAAAGACGACTTCTTGACATCGAATAATATTATGCAAGCATATTAAATTCATGCTCTCGACCAACCACATCAATTAAATTTAAACAAAACACGCCCCTACGAGTTAAAATATTTTCAACTTTATGAAAAAAATTCACAGGCGGCTAACTTAATCATACAAAAAACCCCGTGTTTTGTTTGATTTTCATACAAATGACAACTATGACTTCACAGTATGAATTTAAAATGCCTTAATCGACTCTTCAAACTAAACTATTCAAATTGTTCAAGCTTCCGCTATTGCCTCATAGGTGTTAGCTGAATTTTCACGGTAAATTTTCACAAAAAATATAAAATAACTAGCTAATAAGCTTAGAGTTTCTTAAACGCTGAATAATCACTCTGCATCTCAAGATGTAGTTAATTTGATATATTTTTTCGATTAACTCATCGACACCGATACCAATTCTGCATTTATACGCTCCTGCAAATTATGCAGTCAATATTTCGAAAATAACATAACTTCTATACAGAAAGTTTTGTCATTTCTGATAGTTAATCGACCAAATAGCCATTCTTATAGTTCAAACTTATACTGGAAAGCCAGTACCCTAACCAAAGCTGTGTTTTAGAATAAATTGACCGGGAAACGACCTTTAATCGGATTTCCTCCTGTATGTCTTTTTTTGTGAGTTATTCGTGGTGTAGAATTACAAATAAATAAACCGCGCATTCTTTATGTTGTCACGTTTCAATTTTTTCGAACACACTTTAGCTCACATCGCAATGTACATTTCTATATCGTCTGCAATTGTCTTTTCACTTTTATTTAATCTCGTTTAGTTATTATTTTGCCACCTTGCATAACAATCTAGTTGTTGTTAGTGTTATGTGGGAGAAACCAATATTTTTTTTTTATGATGAAGCATTTCAAATATTTAGATGCTAGTATAGAAAATTGTGATGCGAGATTTTCAATTTTCAAATTTCAAGTATGGATTTTGTCGTGAAAAGCACGTTCGCCCAAATAATATATTTACTATATTGTATATATGTATATATATATCGCTTTTCCGCGATTATTTTGTTTCGGTAATTGCGTAGTTTACTGGATTTGCATACCGCAGCTATTTGCATTCTAAACATGTACAATTCGGATATTTATATTTAATATTTTGTAGCTATTCCGTGCTTATAAGACAGCGATTGTATGCCAATTTTTAAACAGAAAGTTCCCACTAAATTAAATTTGTAGTTACTTAGTTTGTATCTGAAATAGCCTGACTGCCTGGCAAAACTAAAACTTAATGAAAAATTGGCTTACAAATAAAATACAGAATTCTTGGTTCAGAAATTATAAATCTATAAAAGAACAGACAGTACACTTTGCCTGCTTGATTTGACGGTGATCCTTTCATAAACAAATTTAAAGCGCTATTTTAAGCCGTTATTTTCAATAATGGGTGAACTCTTCATCACAATTTTTTTACCTGCACAAAGGTGATCGATAAACAAAAAAGAAGTTAAAAAAGGATCAAAAATGAATCTTTTGCCTTAACATTGGAGGATGAAATAGAGAGTATAGAAAAAAGCACGAAACCATCTTAACAAAGTGAGGGCAGATTCTATTGGAGTAATTGTTAAACTATTGAAAGAAATGAAATAGTATGGCTTATAGCTAGCCACACCAGGATGGAACAATGGAACTTTTGAAGAGTAATATTTTTTCTCTCAGAGATCGCTGCACCATCCACTTAGGATTGGATCGCAGAACTAGACCGAGCCAGCGTACTAGCTGTCCTTTTATTTCAAATAGATTTTTATTTGAAGAGATACTCATCGTACCATCTCTCATCTCATACGTCAGGGTCTAACTGTCGCACCCATACATGACAACGGGTCTGTTCGACACCTTGTACAACTTCAGTTTGTTTGACAAGAAATGCTTTAACATCCCCTCCCACACAATTATAATTTTATCATGACAAAAGAATCGAGGTAACGGAAACTTGTCACTTCTTCTAATGTGTGGTAACCACTACTAAAATCCATTGCGTCTTGGTATTCAAAATCAGTGTTCATATATTACCTGCATAAGTAATGCCAGTACCTGCCAGTACCTGGTTCTGGGCCCCAGGTCCCCACATATGTTATCTATGATGCCACAGATGTTATCTGCATATGCCAGAACCTGATTGGACTGACGGTATACAAGATGTTGCCCATAGCATTGTGACTATCATTTTACATAAACGCCCATATTTGTCAGGTATTCCCAGATATCGCAAAGTAAACCATAAACCATTCCGATGGATTGAGACATAGGCTTGTTGAAAATCCAAGATCACCTGAAATACGTCACAAACTTTTCGTAATATTTAGAAAGAATTATCCCCAGCGAGAAAAATTGATCAGTGACTGCATAATATAAATACACATAGTACTATCATGGTTTATGTTAGCCCATTGACGTGCTAGATGTCGCTACTGGTATCGTTTTAAATTAATCAAAATATTTTTATATGTATAATCGCCTAAATATCATATATGTATTCTAAATTTTCACGATATTTTATCGACCCGACATCTGGAACATTAATGGGTAAACTGTTTTTTTTTTCTTATGATGATAGTACTATCTATATTTATATTATGGTGACTATACCGAAGGTAATTTATGCATGATGCCAATAAAAATAAGATTACTATTATTTTTAATACTGATACATTGCAATCTATCGAATCCGCTTTAGTTATGGACTAAATTTAAAATTGACATGGTGGAAGATTTTGTTCGGAATATTGAAGATATTATTTTATCCGATAATCTGGGGATCTAAATATTTTAAGAGTTAAATAAAATGTTTACTCTTTAGAAATGACGTTTCTAAGAAATGTCGAGCTGATAGATTTTTTGTTGACGGATCCGCGGGGTACTGGGAAGATTTATATATTATCTAGCTTATTTTCATACTTTGAAATCATAAACGGTAGCAAGCAATTAACTTTTTTGCAAGTTTCTTTAGTAGGGGGTTTTGAAGTGGATGCCACCCATCTTCCTAGGTGTAGGTTTATTGAACATGAAACATGTTGATATTGATTAATTTTTCAATTGAACAATTGTAAAGCTTTGTATTGTTAAGTCTGGTAAAAATTGACTGCTCTTATATACATATATTACTATATATATTTTATATTTATAAGTCTAAACCATGGGACATTACCAAATCTCTGGAAATTATCAAATGTAATATCGATTTACAAGTAGGGTCCTCGTTGCGGTGTAAATAACTTCAGAAGTATTGCTTTTTTTCGAAAAGCAAGTAACCTACAGCAAGTAGGACATCAAGAAAAAATTAACCAGATTTATAGCAAAACAGTTGCATCATCTGATCCTTCATGGACTTCTACAGAATCATCCAGAGCTAGAAATCTTTTTGAATACTGAAAAAATTGGTATATGGTTACTTTTGTTATCATTTTATACATTTTATACATGGGTGGAGCAACTTTCTTCATCAGAGAAAACATCAAACACTTCGAAGATGTCAAACTCAAAATAGAGACAGTGCAAAGAAGCTGAGGGTTATGGCGATATATTATCCACCAAGGCATCAACTTAAAAAGGATGTCATAGGAGGAGACTATCATGCCAAACATACGGATTGGGGTTCTAGACTAATATCACCTAAAGGTAGAGAACTATTAGAAGCTGGGCATCAAATAAACTACGGGTTTCATTAAAGTTTCAGAAAACTATATCCACATTAAAAATAATCAATGTAGGTTTATCTTCGGATCATTCTCCAATCATACTTACGATCAGTGAAACAATAATTGAAAAAGAAAAGCCACCAAGCGGAAAGGCCAATTGGGAAACCTTCCCTCTGTTAATTGTGAAAAATACTGATCTTCAAGTCCCAATTAGAAATCAAACAAAACTTGAAAAAAAGTGATGCTGCATAAACAATATGATCGCAGCATGGGAAAGCAGCTCCTCCTGCCAAAAATAAACCTCATAATAATGAAGAATATACACAGGAAATAAGAAATCTGGAAAGAGAAAAGCGGAAAGCTCGCAAAATCTGGCATAGAAATCGAGCACCAGAGAGCAAAACTATTTTCAATCAGCTCAGAAACAAGCTGCAGAAGCTAATACAAGAAACCAAAGCGGTAATCTTCAACAAATATTTAATAAATCTTTTTGGCCACAAAGAAAGTGATTACTCTTTATGGAAAGCTACAAAAAAACTGAAAAGACCAAAAGAGTCGATGCAACTAATCAAAAAAAACAGATGGAGAAGATAGAGTCTTCTTTCTAATACAAAAAGAAGACCAGTTAGACATACGACCAGTTACAATGAAAGAGCTCAAAAATGAAATCAAACATAACCTAATTGCAAAAAAAGCTCCTGGATACGATCTTATTAAAGGAAAAATTATAATTAACGCAGCATTTCGAATGAAATATTTTCCTCAGCAGTGGAAAGTAGCAGAAGTTATTATGATACCCAAGCATTATAAGCCACCTAATGAGAAAATGTCTAACAGACCTATATCTGTATTACCATCATTGTCTAAACTGTTCGAAAAATTACTCCTCAAAAGGATCTTCTGATTGAAGAACGATTTCTGTTACCACCAATTCGGTTTCAGAGAAAAACACTCCACCATAGAGCAAGTTCACAGTGTCACTAACTTGAATGAGAAGACTGTTGAAAACAAAAAGGTATGTTCTGGAGTTTTCCTTGATGTAGCCTAGACCTCTGGATTGAGGACTGGAATATAAATTACATCCCGCCTCCCTTAAGTAGTTCTATCAAGTATTAAAATCATACAATGAAGGGAGATATTTCAGAGTGAAATATGAAGGGGAGTTCTCATCACTCAAGAGAATTAAAGCAGGAGTACCACAAAAGAGTGTGCTAGAGCCAGTCTTGTATTTGCTTTATACGAATGACTTACCTATTACTGGAGAAACATATATTGCAACCTTTGCAGATGATACATCAATTTTGGCGGTTGGAATTACAATCGAAGAGACAACCAGCAAATTACAGCACACTGTGAATGAGATTGTTCACTGGACAAAGAAAAATCGAGAATAAAATAGAATGAGCTAAAATCAGTTCACACAACTTTCACTTATCTAAAAGTTGATCACCTAGGTACCTATTTACATAAATAGGCAGGAAATAAGCTGCTTATTTCATAAGGCTAATACTTAAGCCTGTGTAGACCTATGCCATCCAGCTCTGGAAATGCACAAAGAAAGCAAACATCAAGATTATACAAACGTTCCGGGACAAAGTACTACGATGCATTGTCAATTCACCTTAGTTTATTAGAAACGATAATCTACATAGGGATCTAAAGATGGAAACCGTCATCGAAGAAATCATAAAAAATGCCAAAAAATATATCCAGCGTTTACAAGTCATGGAAACACTAATATTCAACTTATTGTCAACGACGGCGACAGCGCAGATACAAGACGGCTAAAGAGAATGCTTGATTTGGTTCCTTGGGACTGAAAGTTGCTGATGTAACCGGAAGAGCTGAGCCCATTGAGAGTAACTACTGTGTTATAGCCCAACTAACAGAGAATTTAAATAAGAAAGAAAAATTGCTAAATGAGTTGTAACAACTTAGTCGTAATAAAAAAAAATCTCTAGGTTATTGTACCTTTCGAAGGCATTTGGCAAACTCAACCACCGGCTAAACTAATGTTAGGTAAACTTTAGACTGTGTGCCACCGGTTGATTTTTTTGCCTAAATGTCTTTTCTATATCAATGTATAGTTCTGCTAATTATTCGTAGACGGTAGTAATATAAAATATATATACTGCGCCTGCTTTTCAAATTGCTTTTCCGAAAGCAATTAACAAAATAAAATATTTATTTTTATACTTTAAATTTAAATAAACATTCTTTTAAATAAACGGTACATTACGTTATTGTAAACTATAAAAAATACAACACTAAAAAAAATAATTACAACGGCTTATTTATTTTTTTGTTTGACGTCCAAGTTAAATTATAATAGAAAAGCAAACTTACGATGAGTCTTTTCGTCCACCGCCAAGTGAGGAATAGCGAAATGTAAGGTTGAAATGAAAAGTCATTCTAAATATGATTGCACCGAGCAATTGGCGCAGTGGTTAAAGCTGCGGTGTTTGGGACGGGAGGTACCGGGTTCGAATCCCAACGGGGGAGGGTTGCAAAAGGGATTTTTCATCACCTGATTTCGTTCGGTGATGACGATGAACACAACTATGACCCCCTGTTGGAGTGCAGAATCCATGGGCCGAACCATCGTCCATGTCAGTGCAGGCTGGCTGGAGCAGTGCAATGTGCAGATGGATTTAAAATCGAACCTGTATTCGTGCGTCCTCAATTTGGCTGGTGACGGCGTAAGGTAGGACGTTAAAAATTAACTGCGAAAGAGTTGGGAGAACTTCGGCCCCAGAACAGATTGCAGAGATCAGAAACAAAAAAAAAAAAAACATATGATTGCGGATTAGTTTTTAACATGTTACAACCAAACTTTGTGTTTATTTGAAAAAATACAAAATAAAAAAGGGTTTATTGAAGATCTCTGAGGAACCCACGAGTTGATTCATTATATAGGAATTGGAGTTTCGGATATGAACAAAATATTTTCGAATTTCGAAGAACGATATCAAAACTTTTATTATTTGCATAGGACGGCAATATCTATAAAGTTTATGCAAAAGATTTTGGTAACGGAAACCAAATTGTTGTGGTATTAACAAGTTGTTTTTTAAATAAAGTCTTAGCAAGCTTATTGGTCGATAGCTGCCTATATTGCATGCGGGTTACTTCCTTCCTCCATTATTGCAAACAAATTTGCTATTTTCAAACAAGAGGAAAAATACGACAGTCTGATGAAATGCGAAAATAATTTAGTTCGATATTTAAGTCGAGGTGCTAGAAGATGTTTCAGAAAAAATTTGAGAGGACTGCTGATGCTTTTTCCCTATTCTATTGGTACATTTGGAACTATGAAGTATCGATTACCACATTTGTTATTTATAAGTTCCTTATACTGTTTTTAATCTCTTCTGATTTTGGAATATTAACCTCAGTTCACAAAGTTGTATGAACATTTTCAGCAACTGCTCCAGATTCTTTATTTGAGTCGATAATTTGTTCTCTGCCATCGGAATGGTTTATGGTGGTATGCATGATTATTTTTTTTAGTAATCTCACTTTACGCCATTATGGTTAAGTGTTTTCTCTAAAACTCCCATTTTATCCTGCCTCCAACTTTATCCTGCCGTTAAGCGTTCACAGTACCATAGATTTTCAGCTTATTACAGCCTAATTTTCAGCCTACTACAGACTAATTTTCTGCTAAACTTTAATTAAAAATTGAAAAATAGAACTGATGCATTATTGCGACAGGTTTGTAAGTGGATAGAACAGTAAACTGAAAAGTGATCCGAAATAAGTTCTGTTTTGTTTACAGAAACTTCCTTATTTGATAAATTAAGAGTATAATTAGTTCTAGAATTATGATTGAAGATAGATAAGTTCTTAAAGTGTAAAAGAATATTCGCATTAAAATTGAATAAACGATTGGGAGACTTTCTAAAATTTCAAGATATGGTTTAAGCTAAATAGAGATATTTTCAATACTTTGAAGATGTAAATTGGGTGGTAAGGTGTGTGGAATGGAATTTTCAGTGAAGTTTAACCAGATTAACTATATTGATCAGTTTTATAGTTGATGTAAAGTGGAATATGGAAAGCTATGTCAGGTTTAAATTATGTTTCTGAACTAAGCGTAATGTCAACGTTAAATTTATTAAAGGTAATGGATTACCTCGTGTTACTTATTTGTTGACGCTGTGAGCGTTCCAGATGCAGTTATATCAAATATTTATTTACAGACATATTGAATAGCTATTGCCAGAATGAACTGAATCTGTTCCGCTAAAGTATGACATCTCCTGAGTCCATCTATGAAGTTTTCTAATATTTTTAATAACTCACTGGAAGAGAACATTTATTGAAGATGTTTTTGTTTTGAATAAATAAACCACAGAATTTGAGAAGGGGACTGAATATAATAATACTATGTCTGGACACTCCAGGCAAATTAATCTAAATTAGTTTGGCAATACGAAAAATGAGTTAGAATATCACTTTTAGAGTACTGTAAGTCGAATTTAGCAAGCAGTTTTTCGAAGTTGGAGGCAAGATCTTTGCTAAACTGCAAAGCATTTGTGTTAAAATCACCCGTCGAGACAAAAAAAACACTTTCAACAGATTTCCACGATGCAAAGTTTGTTTTGAGTTTTACAAACTCCAATTAAAAGACCCCTTCTGGTTAGGCTAAGTTAGGCTCAAGATCATTTGCAGCGGACATATCTTGTGTATCCGATGATTCTAAGATTCCAAAGGGTTTGATGTCATTGTTTATATAAATTGAGATTCCACTATATCCCTTTTATGACGACGATCATTTCGAAACATTTTAAGGCAATCCATTTGAACGCTTGAATAAAACATATAAGGTGAAAGCCATATCTCAGATACACCTATAACATGAAAGTCAGAGTCACTAAAAATATCTAAACACAATGAGTACGTGGGTTAAAATAACGATATATTTTGTAAAGTTTGTTGAACTGGCGTGTATAGTATCAAATCGCGCAACGATGATGATGATGATGGGGTATAAAAAATCGATGTGTTATAAAATGAAGTCATGATGATGTTGTTTTCGGTTACTATTCTTCTAAATCTACGAGCAAATTTTCTTATTGCTGTAATTATCCTTTCCTTCCCATTGGTCTTTTGTTTTGTTTTTTTTTTTACTTGTGCTTTTTACCGTTCTCGACTTGTTTACTATTATACTCGCATTATTTTTTACAGCTTAATAGTTTTTTTTTTTTTTTTGTATTCTCTCTGAATTTGTTCTATTTATAGAGCATTGAACATTATTTTCTAACGATTTACGACAGTTGAATCATTTCTATTGTAACAGATTTAACCGTTTTTGTAATACAATGGTATATAGTGCCAATTTAGTGTATTGTTATTGCTGTTATTTTAAAATGTCTTGTGCAATTCTTGTCTAGAGAATTTTCTTTTGTACGATATGTTTGTGTCGATAAATGTGCAATTGATGTTTGATATGATACTTGTGTGTAGAGTTGTTGGAAGTCTAATAATTATAATGTAGCTACTGGCATCTGTAGCTTAAAAATATATTTAAAAACTTTCACTTTATTCGAACAGACTTAATAATAATCAGTTTTTACAGGCCGATCTGTGCCGTACAAAATTCCGGCAACATCTGATTCGACTCCTATATTAATCTTTGTTTTGTTTTAAATAACCAAAAGAAGAGAAGCCTATCGTCACCGCTAATTTCTTCTTCGCTTAATAATTTTTTTTGTTTTTTTTATTACAACTGCCTATGGATTTATTCTTGAATCTTTATACTAACCTTACTGCTATTTTTATAAGTCTTAACCTTAATACTTATTATTAGTGTCCTGGGCCAAAGCATTGGGACGTGTCTCTAGTTTTGAACAATATCTCGAACTATAGGTTCTAATTATATCTTTAATGGTTAAAATACCGAGGTCATGATGTATGTTGGTGTTTCGAATATACCAGGGAGCATTCGCGATCCTGCGAAGTATTTTTGATTGTGTACGTTGCAAAAGTTCTCTATTTGATGCGCTGGTGGATCCTTATAACTGAATACCATATGTTCATATGGGCATAAGTATCGCTTTATATAGTAAAACTTTATTGTCGATTTTCTTCCTATTAGCCGATAGATCTTAGCAAATTTTATTTTTATTTGATTACGCTTTGCTTCTATATGCTTTTTCCATGTCCAGATGTAATCCTAAGTATTTGACAGCAGGTGTGCTTGTGGGCAGGGGAGTTTGTTGAGTTTGAATGTAACATGTGTTGATTTATTTTCATTGTCTTTCATTCGCCAAGTTTTTAGCCAGTTTTCAATTTTATTCAGATGATTTTGCAATTGCGTTGAGGCAGTTTAAGGATTTTTACAAGACACTAATATGGCTGTATTATCAGCAATTGTTGATAGTATAGCTTCATTGCAAATGGGCAAATCGGCATGATACAACAAGTATAAAATTGGTCCCAAGACACTTCCTTGTGGAAAACCTGCGATAATATAATTTAAAGCAGTGGTTGCTGCGTTTTGTTGAACCAAGTATTTCCTTTGAAGAAGATAGTTTTCAAAAATTACATGGAACTGCTTCGGCAAAAGTTCTTTAACTTTGTATATTAAACCGCTATGCCAAACTTTGTCGAAGGCTTGTGCAATATCTAAGAAGACAGCAAAACAATATTTTTTTTCTTCGAAGGTGAGTTTGATTGCATTGACAATCTTGTGAACCTGCTCTATAGTGCTGTGCTGATTTCGGAAACCAAATTGGTGATCTGGTGTAATATGCCGTTCTTCTAGTACTGGTTTCAGTTTCCTTAGTAACAATTTTTCAAATAGCTTTGATATCGTGGAAAGCATGCTTATTGGTCGATATGATGAGATTTGTGTCTCATCTTTTCCAGGCTTATGCATCATTGTAATTTGCGATATCATCCACTTTTGACGAATGTATCCAGTTTGTATCCAGAATGTATCCAGCATGATTTCGTTGAGGATGTACGTTATTAGTTTAATGCATTTGTCTGGTAATTCTTTAATCATTTTCCCGGTAATAAAATCATGTCCTGGTGCTTTTTTCGGACTTATGCAGTTTTTGATTGTGCTTTTAACTTCCCTTCACTTGAACTTTATAGGTTTAAAATTTGGATCATTCACCGTTTGGTTTGGTAGCATGTAGTTGTTAACTTGTTCATGTGGTGAGAATACGCTTTTTAGATGAACAACGAAAGCATTGGCTTTTTCTTCATCACTTCTTGCCCAGTTGCCATTTGGCAGTCTAATGGGCGAACACTTGTTTGCCGGCCTCTTAAAACTTTTAGTAGCTTTCCATAAAGAATAGTCTGTTCTCTTTGTTGCCGAGAGTTCACTTAAATAGTTTTGGATACCTTCATTTTCTTCTTCCTTCAGAGCTATTTTCAGGGATTTAATTGCTCGATTTAATTTCCATTTTAATATTGGCTGCCACTGCCGTCAAATTTTTCGCTTTTCTTGTATTAATTCTTGGATGTTTTTAGGAATTTTGTTAACTTTTTCAAAAACACTGATATTAGGTGTTGCTTTTTTTGCTGCTAGTTCCAGTAGATCTCTGAGGTAGGCTTCTGCTGCATCAATATTTGCTGATGTGCTAAGAGGAATATCCAGTAGGCAATTCTCTTCAATTTGTCTACTGTATTGATCCCATTTAGTTATTTTATTTGTCAGGCGTTTCAGTACTTCAGTCTTTAGGGCATCAGTACTCACTGTTATAATTACTGGTGAATGATCGGATGATAAATCGTAACAATCTGATCTATTAGATCAGGAATTTTCTTTTTATCCGTAGGCCAATATGTTGGGAGCCCCGCTGATAGATAATCCAAACAAAGTTCATCCATAGCTTCATAGAGTTGCTTTCCTTTCGGAGTCATCAATCTTGAACCCCATTAAGTATGTTTTGCATTATAATCACCTCCCGCAATGAATTTACTGCCTAGATGGTAAAATAATCTAAGAATTGCTTCTTTTTTATTGCGTGTTTTGGTGAAAAATATACTGATGATATTACACAGTTTCCAGACCACTCCTCCAGGCAGATATTTATCGCTTCGATATGATCTTTGTCATATTTCTCAAGTTCAAAGTGTTTTAGTTTTCTATAAACAACACAGCTGTACCACCATGTGCATTACCTTCAGGATTATGTCAATATTGTGCTCGATAAGGAATGCTTGCACCTCTGTTTTGTATTGGGCAAGGCCGTTTGCATTCCATATGGCTATTTTGAGGACAGTCATTTTTGTTTTTTCACTACTAACTGCATCAATATGTTCATATTTTGCATCATTAGATCCATGGTTCTCTCCATCATTGATATAAAGCTTTGCATCATATCTGTAAGCTTGTTTAACGCAGTTGAAATGTTTCCTTCTTCATTAGTTTGAACTTTTGGAGATATGCCTTTAAGTATACTTGCATATGAAAAATTTGGATGCACAGCACTATTGACGGTCGGTTTATGGTTTCTATTAGTATAAACTTCTGCTGGTTGTACTTCAATATTAGTTTGATGTAGTTTAAACATACGTTGTTCATCCCTTTGCTTAGGATTGATTCTTTTTTTCAGGTCTATATATACTGGGCACCCTCTATAGTTTGCCGTATGATTTCCAGCGCAGTTACTGCATCTTTTTGCAGACTCATCAGTTTTAGTTTTGTTGCATTGTTTGGAACTTTGAAGTTTACCACAAATAACACACACATCATTTAGCTCTAGTGTGCCCGTATTCTTGACACTTTACACACTGTATTGGACCGGTTCTTTTTTTAGGTTCTTCGACAGTGATGCGACGATGCAGTAGATATCTTAAGTTATATATAAGTTAAGTTAAGTGCCAACTTATCTCGATTGATGATGTTGGTTATTGATTTTGCAAAGAAGCCTTCAGCAGCGAGCGCAGTATGAATATCGTTATTGTCCACGTAACTATCGATTCCTTTTATTATAACGACTAAACCTTTTTGGTTTTTAGATGATATGTATAGAATCGCTTACCAGCCTTATCAAAATGGTTGATTAGCGTTCTGTAAGCATCAATGTTTAGTGGTTGAATTTTAGTTTCTTTAATGTTTCCTCTTTTAATCGAAGAAACATAAAAGTTACCCTCCGTAAGCACTTCAATTTTTTTTTATTAAGTCTCTATTTGATTCTTCTCTCAAATAGATTGGTAGCGGTTTTTCAGTTTTCACCTTGTTTTCTGTAGGTGGATCTTCGGAAGTCTCGTTAGTTTGCAAGACAGAAAAACGGATACTTCTTTTCATGAAGTAACTCAACACTGGCCACTCTGCTAAATTTGTTTACACTAGCACTTGCCTCTGATCTTGGGCTTCTTTTTCTTTTATTTTGAACTGTTATATATCTGTCCATACCTGTTTGCACGAGTTTTCGCATTGACCAACATCACTTTTTGTATTATTGTCTTTTGTCAACGATGCACTACCAATTACATTTATGTTCGTTGCACTTTGTTCAATTCTATTAACTTTGTTTTCACTTTGTAAAGAGTAATTTTTTTTTGTAATCACCAATTCACACGGAACTATTTTATTTAATCAATTTTAATTATATTTTTTAATATTTACTTGACGGTAGTCAAATTGCGAATGCTTAAAAAAATAACGGCAACTTTGCTCTTCGAATCAGCAAATTTATTTTTCTTTTTACTTCGTGAGTTTTCTGCAACAACTAATAAAATTCGTTGCATTTTGGTCTCTAAAATCCGTGATCATATATTTTGTTTTAGATTCATTGATTCTGAGACTAACGGAAGCCGAAAATCATACAAATTAATCCAGTAGTTACTTTTACACCGTTGCTTTTAAGTTTAATTACCTAGATATAGCCTATATATGTCAGAATCTGGTTACACCGAAAATTGTAGCCATACCGAAAATTGATAGAACAACAATTTGTAGTTTTAAATGTCAGAATAAAAGTCGTTGCGGTGCTCTTTGTCTATAAAATTGTGATCGTAATTTGTAGCATATAATTATAAGAACAACATCCTGTAACCATAATGGTAATTCTAATCTCTTTGGAATAATAATTACATAAAATATTTAATATAAAATTCATACAAATATATGAATAATTAACCATCACAATTTGCTTTAATTTCGTATATGATTATCTGCATAATTTATTTCCACATCGGAAATTTGAAATACAAAATTTTGTTAAATCTCATCTGGTCGTTTATTATTTTTTCATTATACACGCATAACACGGATTGATATGAAGGTCGTATAATTATGTACCTGCCCTGCACCAGAAAACCACAGTTTTCGATGTCATGAAATTACCTTTGTTGTATGTGACATTTTTCTTAAATTTTTGAATCTCTTCTGAATAAACCAAGGAGTTTGTGGAAGTCTAAAAACAAGAAATATCCTTTATTGGAATAATTTGGAGAAGGTAGGAAGCATTTCGTGTCCTTGACCTGCGCGTGTGCCCATTAGTCTTGTAGATACAATTTTACCATTACAAATATTTTTAGTGTTATAAGAAGGAAGTTTTTTAGTATATAGTAATAACAATTTTTAAGGTTGCTTATTTTTGGGATAGTATTTGGTCAAATCCGAAATGAATGAACATCAAATGTTTTATATTAAGATTACTATCAAGCGGCACCCAAAGTAGTGAAAATTAAGAAAATTATATGAAATATTAACTTTTATTGTTTTGTCAAGTCCTTGTGAAAGAGTCAACCAGACTCAAAACCGTGCCACAACAAATTTAACTCACCTAAAGTAGTATCATGCTTTCAAGTTTTTTGTGAATCAATCAAGCGGTCATAGCAAATAACTTATGACCATTTATTCTTTTAACGTATTTTGGATATGTTGGGATAATTTATGATTACTTCGTTATGATTGTGCTCAAGGATATTATTAATTTAAACCGATAAATTAGTAAGTTGTAATTTGTTTTTGTAACCGCACTAATTTGGGGTTTTAATTGTTTTTTATGTGTAACATACACCGGTAATATTAATTCTTCCGCAACCGTCAAATTGCAGAGTTAAAATGATGCTATTAGTTTTATCAGATAAGTATTTTTTTTTAATGTTGTTCAACTTGCAGTTTAATGTTCCATATATTCATCAACAGTGCTTCAAGTGGTTTAAAAAAGTTTCTTTAGAGACGCAGTATAGAACGTTTATATACCATATTTTAGTTTTTAGTATTACATTAATAACCAGGTTTATGAGGCAAAAGTAAATTTTTCTTTTCTTTTTATTGTACTCTAAGCTTCTAAAAGATGAGTGAAATTTTTCAAACATTTTATGCAATAACTTTTTAACCTATGAATAGGTTTCTAAAGTAGTAATCCAATTACCTCTAGTTTGAGTGGTCACAACCTACATGACGTCATTTAAAAAATCATATATTTGTTCTTAATGTCCTGTATCCTGTTTCTCTAATGTTCTTAGAGATAATTCAGTTTTACATTTTTAGGACAAAAATAATTAGAAAACCAGTTTTGTTACAGATTACACAAACATCAACATCAGCCCCATATTGCGGCTCTAAAGTATTCTATAAATCATACTGTATTTACACATAACTGCTTTTCTATATACTAAATCGAAATATAAAAATAATTAATGTACCATATGTTTTTGTTTGATTTTAAATATGGCAACATCTGTCTGATGAGTTTATATATCGCACATCTAGTAAGATTACCAATCTATAATGACAAAATAAATATTTTATGGAAAAAATCCTGATGATGCGAAATAAAATTTGTAACATAAAAAAAAATAATAATTTAATATCGATAATGCAATTTTCCAAGTCTTTTCTTTTATATACCATCCACAATCCACTTGTCACACGATTATCATATTATAATGTTAAGTTGTTTTTTTTTTTTTTTTTGCTTTTTATTTTCTCTTTTTATGTTTCCACAGAACATAAGCATTAATAATAATGGAAAAAAATACTATATTTATGATGGTGGATAGATGGTTCGAATTTCTATATATTATGATGCCACCCACCCAATGATTACTAATGTAATATTTTTTTGAAAATTATATGTTTATTGATTCACATCATATAATATCAATGATGTGGTGTGACATAATAGTATAATCAATCACAATTCATGTGACAGGGTTGTCTTCCATATTTGGTACAGAAATATAATATTAAGTTTGGTAAATGGAAAATATAAAAGATATCGTCTCACTTAACTACAGTTATGGAATTTTGTAATTATGTCTTCTGACATTATTGATGGTGTAACATTTTAATGATGTTGATAAGCCAGATTTGTGTTTTACACTTTAGTTAGCTGGTTGATAAACAATTTTGTTTCGATCCTCTTTGATTACTACACCGCTGTCTGATTGATGTAAATTTTATATATAAGCAAAAGTAACAAATATAACAGTTTGTAGTGAAAAAGCTCCTTTGACATACCCTTTTTACCTCCCTGATATAATCAATAACAATTACAAACTAATTATGGTAATGTTCAACAATTTGTTATTGGTTGGTTACTAATATAATCCCAAACTTTATCAGCTTTTGTGACTATTAAGGTGAACAGAGTTTTTTGATTTTTTGATTTTCTGATTCAAACGGCAACTTTAAGTTCAATAGACTTCTCCTTATACAGAATAGGCCTTGGACCTAAAATACTTGGGTATACAATTTCTTTATGCAATCGGGTTCTTGGTGATTCCGAGTTCTGAAACCTTGAATTTCCGAATTCTGAAACCTGTGAGCAAACTCTTTTTTTAATCTACTGCATCGGCTGTTATTGACAAATCTCATACAATTTACGACTGTACACCTATTTCAACAATTATGACCATGGTCAATCAATAAGTGCGTTTAGTCGTACAAGAGGTAGTTTCTAGCATCGGTAATCAACATATTTTATCCAGTATTGGCATCTTTTTAAATTAACTACATTCCTATAGCATTTAAAGTTCAGAATTGCCTAGCCAACTCTGCGTTTATTTTGGAAAATTACCGTAAAGATTTAAAATATTTAGTCGCTATTATTAGTCGTTTGTAGTGCCAACCAGTTATTTTCTAGACTTATTAGCTAGCTTATTGCCCTTGTAATTTTTGTCAGATAAATGATTTTTAGAAAAGTGTAATATTGTATATTTTACACAAACTTAATTAGCACAAGGTTAATTAGCACGAAAATTAAATCAAATAACCGATAAACAGAAAGAACGCAAAACTCAAAATACTAAACTGTATATGAAATAAAGATTAAAAACATTAAAAAAATTATAGCACGAAAATTAAATGAAATAATCGTTATACAGACAAAATACAATATTCTTAATATATACAAAATTCTCCACACACAATTAACGAAATATATGACACAATAATCATATCAAAAAATGTATGACGGCTAAGTCCTCCGCACTTTCGGCATCATCAGTGTGGTTCGTGATGTCCGATAAACGTTATTCGGTTTTCTACATACAATTGCCTACTTACATGTCTACACCTACATATCTATGTACATATCACACAAACCTTACAACTCTCTCAATCAATCTAACTAAAATATCACTCTTTATGTCATAGAGCTCAACCCCCTATTTTTAATAATTATCTGACCTCTGATACTCGCCCATCCACTCTTCAGACATGAATTTTTGCCCAAATCTCTGATCTACCCTATATAACAATCTAGCATCTATGCTTTCCGTCACACTACTCACCATATTGTTTACCACAAACTCTTCCTGTTTTAATAATCTACACCGGCCTACTCCTTCTATTGAATCTTTCAATGGAAAGCTTTTTTCAATGCTTACAATATTATCATTATTTTATTGAATCTTTCTATCTGCCTATTAAAATCATCTGAAGAAAAAGCTGTACTCTTATCTGAAACTACTGTTCTGGGATACCTATACGCTCCACTAAGCACTCTTCTATTACCTTTATCGATTCCCTATAATACCTGTTGACCTCACCGAAAATAATCTTACATATGTCACAGACGCATCTACTCTTTTTCTCTTCAATATATCTCATCCCGTCATGCACCTGAAATAACAAACTCCCTATTATATTTTTCGGTATCACTAACTGCAATCTCTTGCTCTCTTTTCTAGAAACTATGTTAACCCTTACTATATAAACTTTTAGTACCATTGTAATATCTGTTCTTTTATCCTTAATACCATATTATTCCTTAACTGTGCTACCATTAAACTCACCTTCCACTTTTTCTCACCTTTTCTTCTTCCTCTTCCAAATCAACGTCTTCTACTACTTTATCTAGTAACAACATATTTACCACACTCAACAAATCTGCATGCTTCATTTTGTTTAATTTTCTATGTTCTATTACAAAGCCAAACAACGCCACCTGCTAATGCGAAAGAATTCAACCTTTGCTAATCGATGCACATCTTTGAACATCCGTCCTTCTTTTTTACCAACATTATCTACCTACTTAATAATTCTTTCTTGCTTCTTTTTCCATAATGCCTGTTCGTTTTGGTTTCGAATACACTACCTTATTCTCCTTCTATCTATTCCTACTTTTTATTTCACAGACGCACCTTACTATTTCCATTTACGTAATTGCCTACTTCTAAATCCTACTTATCACCTTCCTATATTCTACTTCTATCGCTTACAAATATTTAAACTGTTTACATTCTTCTTCGTCCTTTCATTTCACTTGTTTCCCTTTACCAATTTTTTCTATTTTTTTGTACTTTCTGACTTTACTCCTTTACTTCAACCAGACTCACCCTATTGCTGTTTAAAAATCCGGTCCTAATATAAGATCATTTGACATTGTTAGATCTGGCAGGACCAATAAATCAGCCTTATATTTATTTTCTCAAATAAATTCGCATTAGCTTCTACTTGGGTTATTACCTTAAGATTAGACCCATTGATTCCCCTAAATCCTCGTTTCCCTCTCCCAATTTGTTGGTTTTGATAAAACTTACCGCACTTCCAGTAGCCACCAGATCATTGAAAATCAAACGATTTTTCCTGTTTTTACTTCCGCCGCCACCTCGCTTCTTTCATCCACCTGTAACCTGCGCCCCTATCGCAATCGATCGAACTCTTCATTGCTCAGCCCATATCTGGTCTACCTTTTATTTCTTCTTTCTTCTTAATCCCTGACATCCTCGCTTGGTTCAAAAACAGTACTCTTACTCACAGCTCATTGTGTTATTACCATTGCTGGATTTACTCCCGATTGCAGTAACTCGGCGTTGCCTCTTTTAACGATTGCTCTTATTAAGTCGTATTGTTCTTTCTTTTCCATTGCCATGCATTCTACGTCCAAGAAGTAGCTTACTAATGACTGGGCCTTCTTCCATACAAGTCCAGTCACGTCCAGCATTATGTTCCACATGATTTTCTTCACCGCGAAGTCCCTTTTCATTCCTTCTTTAAAATGCCTTCACGATGCCTTTTATCCTGTCGGCCCTCAAACCACTTTATTGTACTTCTCTCCCATCTCAATCTTATCGCTGCTACTACCATTTAAATTATAAACTATGGTCCATAAGCTTCCATAAAACTTGTTTAAGGTTAACAAGGAAGACATTATAATATAAGTTCCACACATTTTTTGGTAAGAATAAATTACAAATTATTAATTTAATATCGAGGAAAAATCTGTTTAGGTTATAGTTTCTTGTAAATAAGATTTGCATTTGAGATTGAACATACGTTCCACATAGCCCTACATAATTGTATAAAAGTTTTATTATCTTTAAATATATTTTAAATGTAATGAGTGTAAAAACTGTAAAATAAAAACTCAATTTTAATATTAATCTAACTTAGAAATATAAACATAAAGTTAGAGATAAGATCCACAAAAATGCGATATGATATAAGAATGTATGTGCCTCGCCCTTTATCATTTATTCTGTAATTATAAACTTACTTCAATTAAAAAGTCATATTTAAATAGTTATACAATTTAGGTTCCACAGTTCAATCATTTAAATTTTAAATACTTTTGGATTTAAAAATATTGAACATATGTTATCATATGATATTTTACTTTCTAAAGTATCCATAAATTATATTCCGCAGTTCGGAATAGAGAAGAACTGCGCAGTTTTCCGCAGTTCTTCTCTATTTTTCTATTTACAGTAAAAAAAAGCAATGAAACACAGAAAATCAAAGAATATAATCTAACATATTTGAATAAATCATGTTCCACCATGTAATGTTAACTAGTAACCCTATATAGAACCAGATCTCCACTATTCAAAATAGCAAATTTTGTGATTGCGTTTGACTGCCAACAATAATTTAAAGTATTAGAAAAAATCATGTTCCACAGGTTATTTAAGGTAGTAAAATACTAAAAATTTAACTCTTACGTCTTGATCATTAGGAATGCTTAGTTGCATCTTAAACTGCAAGTCAAAAGGTTATGCACAGTTAAAATATTTGGAAAATCGGGTAATAATACTAAACATTTTATAATTTCATGTTCCACATTTTACTTTTTTAATGGTTTCGACCGAGTTTCACTCTAAAAACAGGAAAACTGTTCAAAACTATCTTGGTAAAATGTAAAAAATACTAATAAGTGGTAAATAAGAGAAAAGCCTAAGATATATTATTTTATAAAGATTTGTCCTTTCGGCTTATTGTGGAATATAATTTTAAATGGCTTAAATTATGGTATACCGCGTTTCTAAAGAGACATTTTAAACCACTTGTTACGAATTGACAACCTCCGACCAGTATTTCTACTACAATATAGTGTAGCTGGACGATTCTAGACACCCAAATTTACAAAAAAAAAATGTGATTTTACCCCGAAACCCCCAAATGTATATAGTCAAGCAAGGCTATGGCTTATTTA
Source organism: Tipula confusa (assembly GCA_963556175.1). Classification (NCBI taxonomy): domain Eukaryota; kingdom Metazoa; phylum Arthropoda; class Insecta; order Diptera; family Tipulidae; genus Tipula; species Tipula confusa. The sequence goes on from OY744475.1 coordinate 46,643,797, forward strand.
CAAAAAAATTCAGTTCAAATTTATGCTGTGTGCCTTAATCGAGTAAACTAACTAAACTCATTTATAACGAGCTAGTTCATGCTTTATCTAGATAGATGGAACTACTACAAAAGTTGCTAACTGTAATTCAACTTGAAACTAAACTAAACCAAATATATAGTTTATTTATAGTTTAAAAGTATTATAGTTATTTTATACTTTTTGTGAAGTCACCGAAAAGCTACCTCGAAAATTTACTTTTAAGCTACCACCTAAGGGGCAGTAGCGAAAGCTTGAACAATTTGAAAAGTTTAGTTTGAAAAGTCGATTAAGGCACACGGCATTAATGTTTCATACAAATAACTGTAATTTTGTTTATGATGGATTTCGGAAGGTAACTACTGCTTAAGTTTGTAACTACTGCTTTCTCTTTCTGCCAATTTAATCTATAATTGTTCGTTTTCCTTCTTTAGTTTTTAAAGCTTGCTCTAACTTTTGTATACAATCGCATCCGGGCTTAAGCTTCGCTGATAAAACAACACACTCTTTGTCCATCTTCTCTGTACTTCCAAGGCATCCTCACCAACATAGGTCTTTATACTAGCAAGTGCGGTTCATGTATTTGTCATGCTTTAAATGTATGCAAGGGCACAAAATATTTGTGGGAGTATTTCTAATTTTTTCCCATTACTTGAAAATATCCAATAAAATTATTAAAAATGTAAGTTTGGTTCCACAACCTAGGAAACACAAAGAAATTTTAAGAGTGAATTTTGATATTTACGAGTGGTAATCCTGTTAATGTTTGCGGTTCTACCATTTACTTGGTTTAAAAATTTAGAAACGACCCATATCCATTAATAACATAAATATTTTGTCGGCCTATATTGCAACTGCCGATACATAAAGAATTTTATTGAATCTACCATTTTCGTGTCAATTTCATTTCTCAGCCAAGCAACCGGTTAAATAATTTATTTTTTATGCTAGGGGTTGACAAAAAAGGATACTTAGAAATAAAATTAATTATGAAAGCTCCATAAAAGCTATATATCCTTTATAATCTTCGTCGTAAATATTTTACAATAAAACGAAAGCATAAAAGATTCACAGTACAACAAATATTGACATTTATATTTATGCGTATAAAGCACATCAATTTAGACCTATTCCTACCTTATTTAGACTATTTCATATTATGCTGTCACAGACATAAACTATATATAAGCTAGAACAAAATTTATGATTATTATATACTATGTCGTGTTTATTATCTCACAAACCGTGAAAATAGGATAAAACAAAATTCGGCAGGGTACAAAGTAGATTAAATTTTAGCTTCAATGAACCATTCAGCCGTATATTTCGTATATATACGATTGACTTAGTTACATATTTTGATGAGATGCTGCATTAAAATTTGTCTATTCGTTTTCGGTATTAAATCCATTAATCATTTTAGCAAGAACATGGGCTTGTGACCTGCATATTAATAAATATATAAAAAGGTCAAAGGTTATAATTTATCTGTACACATTAGTTATACTGATAATGGTATCTCTGTTGCATGGTTATGAAAAATATAATGCTACATGAGCATAAACAGCAAAATCATTATTTGTCTATAAAATATTACAACAATTTTAATTGCTGCTGGCGAGTTGATGTTTTAATTAAAACAAACTTACAATGTGGTAGATCTCCCTATTTAACTCATACCTTTACTTATGGCATGGAATTATAGATGCATCGCTCTCATATAAATGTACTTGTTATATGAAAAGTTATCTATTTATCTCATCCCAAATATCGTAAAAAAAATATGTACATGCTTATACTCGTTTATGAGATGGAAACTTGCTTATTAAAACTTGATAAACTAAAATAAGAAATAATGTTATCTTATTATACAAAGGGAAACATCACACATATTTTATATCCCTTTCTTAGCAAAGACATGCACGTGCTCTTGCCGGTCTGCCGTGTTACGGCCCTCTCCAATTTTTGAGTGCTTTATAACCCACCGGTTTGGATCCGATTGTAATGTTTGGTACCCTATTGAAAAACACATAACGTAAGGTAGGCTAACGGTTGGTCAATGATCAAGGTAACAGTAATGGATCTACAGTGCAGCAGTCTGTTCATTTGAATGGAACTTCGAAACACTTAAAGACAATTATTTTATTAACGGATGACGTTTTAAACTTATTAAGTTAAACTATTTTAAAATTTAAGTCTTGTAAACGTCAGATGAAATTAATTTTTTCGCCAAGAATGTGACGTAGTGGAATAGTTGAATGAAGTTGCATGTGATACGATGTTGCAACTTGCAACATCCCTATTCCAGTTTAAATTGCTATCTGTAACGAAACGATGGAACTTAAAGGAATAGGAAAAATCCACGGGCATTTTGTTCTACTCACACAAGATAGCTGCTTTTTATGGCCATCATTTAAACAAATTAAAATAAAATACAATAAATTGACTACGTATATGATTTACCTTAGTTTGCATCGAATTAAAAAACCGAACATTAAATGACACCACATTTAAGACATCATTCTGTTGTTCTTTATTGCAGCGTAACCATTAATTCATCAGTTGCTTAAGAACTGATCAGATGTACCAAATTTGATATTACATGGCAATCGGTAATTCTAAACACGATTATTGCACAACCATTTTTGTTGGTACTTTTGTATCCTTTATCTTTAATTTAGGGCGTCTATGGGGTCATAGGGTTCCATCTAATGGCATCCTGGCAATGTCACTTGGTGGTTTTCGAAGTGTGTGTGTCACCCATCCTCATTCTCGTTTCCTAATGCCTTCCTCTATATCGATTTACCTTGTTTGCAGGAAGAGCTCCTCGTTCGTGATTTTGTTTGGCCAGAAGCATCTTAATATCGTCTGAAGCATTTATTTACAAATATCTGGAGTCTTTGTGTGATTTACTGCGTGTTTTTCCATTTGTATGGTTTTGCTAAAGGCAATTCTAGTGTCGGCTTTTCTCAACGTTTCTATGCTAAATTTCATCTTGTTGTTCTTTGTACCAACTGAAATAAAAACATGCGAAACTTGAACGCGACTGTAAATATCCAAAGTTGGCAATTATCCAAATGTTGGCAATAATTTGAATCACGCAAATAATCAAAAAGTTCAAAATAATTGTAAAGAGGATCAAAATTTTACTCAAGTTACAGTGCAAACTGGAATTGAGCAATACATTACAGTGACGTCGAAAAGAAAAGGTGGCCCAAAGTATCCAGTGGAAGCTATGCTTCGATATTAAAAAACGTAAAGCGTAATCCTACCGTAATAATATTTGAAAACCGCTTTGATGCCCTCGCGATGGATGATAAAATCAACGAAGAAGACGAGTATGGGACTAAAGGGCAACCTCCCGCATTCTACTTAAGGAAGAAGTCATAGAACCAGTTAGCAGCAGGGTTGAAACATGAAACAAATGGGGATTTTTTCATTACCCAAATCGCAATAATATTATTGAAATACAGATTCGAGCCCGGATTGAAGAATGTCAAAGAAATCTCAGTTGTAATAAAATGGATTGAGACATTGAGTCCACTGGGTCAAGTTTTAAGGTCACCAAGAAACTTAAAGTTTGGGCTTTAAAATTTATGTACTTAATTAATTTTATTACAAATTTGTATAAATTTTATTTCCATGAACATTTAATAACTTAATCCTTTTCTCACCACGCTCTGATGAAATCTAAATTTTTTTTTGTGTACTGCCAATTTCGCGAAGAAGTTTTTTTTATATTTGGTACCACTCCGAATTACCTTGGGAGGCCGGAAGTTGCGTTCCACACTGTTCTACACTGAACGTGTACTTTATTAACGCAGTATTTTGTTTTCAAATACTGCTGCCACCTTGGTAAATATAAACTCACTGTGTATTACTTATAAGTGTGTGTTAGATAACCCGCGATTCCAATAATAGAAATCTTGTATTTCATTGCATGCCTACATTCTGGCGAATAAAATTATGAATATGAAATACCGGGTGATGCACTACTTTTATTTTAGCAATATACAATCGTGCAGCCGCTTCACAACTGATCACAACTGATATCCGCCCTTCAGTGAGGGTGTGAATGATATTGTATTTTATCCATTAGAGGCGTTGAGTATGCTTAATGGTTTGGCTTTGGTTCGTATCCATTACATTGGATCATATGAATTGGATTGCCGACATAAGCGAGTTGAGCTTAATGACTGTGGCATAGGATTGACAGCTAAATAGCTTAATCAATTAGCCATGTGTATTTGTATCCAGGCAGCAAGTGCCCGAACCATGTTATCATATTAAATAGAGGAATCATTCAGCAAAGTGGACTTTTTTCGTGCTCGATATGCTGATATATTATCAGATGAGCTTAATATGCCATATGCTGGCTTTAATCGATCGACTGAGATATTCTGATTTTTATCTTTGATCGATACGATAAAATGCTTACGAGGCCGTCGTACCTCTCTGTACGGGTCTTCGTAGGGAGGTTGTAATCCTGTATGGATTTTATCTGTTCTCACGAACTCAAACTCACATTTGTCCAATGATTTGGGTACTAAAAAATTTTCTTGAGTAGTTTGTCGTGAGCTGCTTGGAATCAGATTTTGCATCGTGTGGCGAAGCTGATCGACGACTGTGTCATTATTTGTCTCTTGTGAAAGAGAGTTTTCTATAAAACAAATTCCCCGGGAAGTTTGAGTGTTTGTCCATAGACCATTTCCGCGAGTGAGCACCATGCCATTGGCTTTTGGATTATAAGCCGTAGTGCGTATACGATGTGATAATAGGAGTTTTGTTAACTCAGTGAATAATTTAGACTGGAATTGCGATCGCTGATCTGTTGTGATCGTGCTGGGGATGCCAAATCGTGATACATAGTTGTGAAGGAATGTAATAGCTATAGTGGTTGCTGTCATGTTACTCATGCAGTAAGCTTCGGTCCATCGAGTAAAACGATCTACGCATGTCAATAAATAAGAATATCTATTAGAGGGTGTTAATGGTCCCACTATATCTATGTGGATATGTTTGAATCGGCCAGTTAGAAGGGATAATTGTCCAAGAGACGATTTCGTGTGCCTTTGAACCTTAGCACTTTGGCAAGATAAACAGTTTCATGCCCAATGGGTCACATCCTTGTTTATACTTGGCCAAAAATAGCGAGAAATAATCAATTTACAAGTTGCAAGGATTCCCGGATGTGAGATACTGTGTAGTGTATCGAATACTGGTGCTGGTTTCGCAGGTAATTTCTAGGTGTGGCATTGCAAAAAGGACGTCCAGAGCCAGAAAGTAAATTCTGAAGCTCTGAGTCCGCTTTTTGCGCCAATGCGATCTTATTAAGATCGTAGTAAGTATTAATTTGGGCCACTTCTGTTTTGGATTTGTCGGCATGTGCCGGTTTTATTTTATTAAATTTTTCATCCGTTGTTCGAGTACTTCTGATTTCATCGTTTTGTGCCGGTATTGGTGTATTGATTATTTCTTCCGTCGTTCGGGAAAGAGTATCTACGACTACATTGTCTGAGCCGGCTCCATGCTGAATATCCGTGACTGAATTGCTCTTGTAAGTGGTTTATGGTCGGTATAAATTTCGGCGTCGGAGAAGAAAATCCCAGTGGCTCCCGACATTTATTTCTGTACTATTGCCGTACTGCGGCGACAGCTGTATTTAAAGCCTAGCATCAAACATAGGATGGGCTAAAATTGTGGCTGTGGCTAATTTTGATTTTGACGACAAAAATGCAGTTTGGCAATCGTCGGGCCAAGAAAAGTTCTTGGGGGTCTATGGCTTTACATATGTAATTCATATGCTGAATTACATATGTATTGGTGCTAGTGTTTCAGTGAGATTCGGTATGAATCGGTGGTAATAGTTCACAATGCCGACAAAACTTTGTACGCTTTTGACCGTTGTTGCAGCTGGGAAGATAAATTTTGAATATGGGGAATCGGATAATGATCCGGTGCCGTAACTGTATTTAGTCTATGATAGTCCTCACATGATCTCCAATCGTGGTCTTTCTTTTTCACCATGTATAATGGGCACGATACTGGAGATCTTAATGGTAGGCAGATTCCCAATTCCACCATGTGTTGAAATCCCGTCTATGCGGCTTTATGTCGCACGGGATTTAGTCTACGTGGTCTTGACACTGGCAAGTGGCCTGTAGTGACAATATGATGGACCACGTTATGTCGAACCTTGGTTTTGTAATTTGACTCTGCTGATAAGGAGAGATATTTCTTAAGCAGATTACCATAATCGTTGTCGACTGAGAAATTAATGCGTATCGGTGTATTTACCTGCACCATCGTGGCATTGATTGACAGTTTTGTTGCTGAATCAACCAACCTTTTATGTTTTAGATTGACAAAGTGTCCGAATTTACTGAGAAAATTGTCGCCAAATTTCGAACGGTTCACCAACACAAAACGTGCGTTAACACTCGTTTCACTAAAGTAGAAATTGTTAGCGAAAGTGTTGACGGGTATAAAGGAAAGATCAGCGCCCGTGTCTATTGGAAATGTTAGTTTGTTATTTCTATCATATGCAACCAACGCAATACCAATGATTTCTGCCATTTTTCTCACCCACAGAGGTTTTATTGTGTGCTCGGGGAATTGACTGCCATCCAGATACTTAATTTGCCGAAGGTGCTTACTGGGCCGCCTATCCCCCATATCTTGTCCACTCAACAGAGACTCTAATTTGGCTCCAGTGGATGGTGTCAGTGCGCGTTTTTAATGTCTTGTAACGGCCAGTTGTAGACGGACTCGTTAAAATGTCCGACACGATATCGCATGCGTTCGGGGATAGTGCCGACAGTGTGTGGATAAACTTATTTTATATGAGGTAATGTGGTTCATCTAGAACTGCAGTTCAGTTACATTATACCAGTTCTGTGGTTTTTCCATCCAGAACACAAAATTACTGTCAACTGCTCGAGTCGTATCCCCTCAAACTGAAATTTAGAGCCTCACACGAAGATACATACTCTAACTTTTCTTCTCTACACTTCCAATATACCGAAAACGGAAACGACCTACATCGAAAGCTTTGCTGATGATACTGTAGTATTGGCATCAAGCGTATCGCAGAAGCAAGCAGTTGAATACTTGCAACAAGCACTCGATAAAATAAGCCTATGGACCAGCAATTGGAAAATAAAGCTGAACGAGCTGAAATCAGTCTATTAAACATATGCGTTGTGGCACAAAAATAGTTCTCTCTTTACATTTTTTAATAGGGTACAAATCCTCCAACCTGAATCTGCCAAATATCTCGGATTGAATCTCGATTAAGATTGAACTGAAAACACTACGTTAGACAAAAAGCTGAACAAATTAAAATAAAGCAACGTGACAGGTACTGGCTGCTAGGGAAACATTCCAAGTTTAGCCTGTACTATAAACGCCTCATCTACGAATCGATGATTAAACCAATTTGGACGTATGGTATCCAAATGTGGGGCTGTACTAAACCATCAAATCGTCTAATTATTCAACTTTGTCAAAACAAATTTCTTCGTACAATAACTTACCGTTACGTAACCAACGTGGAATTACATGACGTCCTAAATGTCAAATGGATTGATGAAATGATTCAGGAATTTGCCGACAATCATGAAAAAAATAACTCCATCATATCAATACTGAAGCAATACAACTTCTTGACCTAACACAAGAACTCAGACCAGGAATGAATTTCCACCGTAAGGTGATGGTTGAGGTATTCTATTCTCTACTCTGTTGTATTTACGCAATCCAATTTTGTACAATTAAATGATAGGCTCATCAGACATACAGAATATACAATTCGATTTGATACCAGTTGCAGATTGACTTCGAGTTATCCTGCGAGTTGTTTCGGGAGCCCTTAGGCCAGATGAACCATCTACGAGTGTAGTATCTGTCGGCTCGAATCTTGTAGGAATTTTTTTATCGTCTGCTTTGTCGTTGCAGTGAGTTGGCATTGTACTGATTTTAGCGATGGATCTTTTGAGAGTTCCATTTTGAGTTTTCAAAGTAACGACTCTAACTAACTTATCATGTCCTATGGGTGTCTTTCTACCACTCTTGACATTTTCCATTTAGTAGGTGGTATATTTTTATCCCTTATGAGAACTAACTGGTTTTTTTATATTTGGTTGTTGCTTTACCCATTTTGCGCGACTTTGCATGTTCTGGATTACTTTCCTTGCTTCAGATTTTCCAAAAACCATTGTGCATCTTATCGACTAGTTGCCACCTAGTTAATAGTTGTGGTTTTAATTGAAGTAGCTGGTTGTTAGGTGGTGCAAGCATAGTGTTACCTGTTATAAAATTTCCTGGTGTTAGGCATTCAAGCTTGTTTGGATCATCTGTTAAAGGGCACAGCGGTCTAGAATTTAATGATCCTTCGATTTGACATAGTAAAGTGGTCAATTCTTCGAACGTTATTAGTGCCGATGCTATGATTTTCTTCATATGTTGTTTTACTAATTTTACACCCGCTTCCCATAGACCGCCAAAGTGTGGAGATCCTGGTGAAATAAAATGCTACTGTATCCCTTGAACCGACAATTTAGCCGCAATATCGTCCGACTGGTGATAGATGGCTTGTAGATATTTATTTGCTGCAACGAAATTTGTAGAATTATCGCTATATAAATTAGCAACATTTCCCCTTCGTGCTACGAAGCATTTGAGGGCAGAGAGAAATCCTTCTGATGTCAGAAAACTAACAAGTTCTATATGCATCGCTTTCGTGGTTAGACAGATGAAAATAGCGATATAACCCTTCTGGCTTTTCGATCCTTAGACATTCGAAAATGTATGGGGCCGGCATAATCTATTCCCGAATGGGTGAATGTTCTTGATGGTGTAACCCTTGGTGATGGTAGGCTTCTCATTAGTTGGGTTGCTCGTTTAGCATTAAATGAACACTGAAACACTTGAGACAGTGGCCATTATGTTTTTTTGTAGCTCCTTTGCCTTGAAGAATCCAAAATTGCTTCCTTATAAACCCAAGAGTTAAATCCACACCTCCATGCAAAGTGCTTTTATGCGCCCAATCATGGATCAAGCTCGTGATATGGCATTTAAATGGTAGTATCATTGGGTGTTTTTCATTATACTGTAAAATTGAGTGCTGCAAACGGCCGCCAATACGTATAACTCTATTCTTGTCCAGAAATGGATGTAAGGACAAAAGTTTGCTTTTACTGCCCACTGAACCCGTATCTCTTAATTTTATAATATCATCTGCGAATGCTGTAGATTGTGTAACCTTTACAATGTTGATTTTCTCCTCTTCTAATTCTTGAACTGTTAAAACACTCTTTTTCTAATTATCCTTATGACAACTGTTCTAATAGAACCGCCAACAATATGCGACTATTCTTCTTGTTTTTGTGAAAGTCGAGAATCTTTCAATTATAGTTGGATCTGTTATTATTAGCCAATCTGGTCCGACCACCTTAAATTATGATCACATAGCTTATCAGGATCTATGCCGCGTGTAGCACAATCCACTGGATTCTCCTTAGACTTAACATATTTCCATTGCGCCGGGCTGATAATAGACTGAATCTGTGAAATTCTATTCGCGACAAAGATTTTCCATTTACTTACGTCTCCTTGTAACCAGGCTAGCACTTTTGTTGAATCGGTCCAGGCCTGCATCTTATAATTCGGAATATCCATGGTTTCTGAAATTTGTTTTAGTAGCTTGGCTAATAACGAGGCTCCGCACAACTCAAGGCTAGGCAGGGTTAACTTTTGACTGATTGGTACCACCTTTGTTTTTCCCGAGGTTAAAGTCACAGTAGTTTTTCCTGCTATTGTAACTTTGCAATATACAGCTGCTGCGTTCGCTAACTCGGATACATCACAAAATCTATGAAGCTTCATATTCTGGTTTTTATTTTCTGTGTTTACCCACCATAGAATTTTTATTTTTTGCAGTCGGCAGAATGTTGATTTGTTTTTGACTGGTTGTAGTTGTTGTAACCGGGGTATGGGCTGCTTTTTATTTTCAGGGACATTGAAAATTGTAGACGCCTGAAATTCTTTTCTTATCGTAGGCGTTGGAGCTCCATTTAGACGTTGTCTCATCTTAGCAAGGAGCGCGCCGAATGGTGATGACAATTTTCTTCGTTCTATGAAGTAACCATGTGCAGGCTCTAATGTCGCTTCTGTTTCTATTCGCTCATGGTTAGCTTCATGTCGGCTGATGAACGCCTTTAATGTCTGGATCTTTGCTTACAGATATTTTTTCGTTTTCTTTTCCGGTCCATCTTTTTTGTAATTTTTTTGTAGATTCTCTATATTTGTGGCAATCTCCTCTTGCTCTTCTAATATTGAATCTATCATTACAATTTTTTATTTCTGTGGACCAGTATGTTGTTTTAGACAGGGTTGGGCGTTTTACATGTAAAAAACGTTTTCTCCATTTTACATGTAAATAACGTAAATTACAAAAAAAATGTGTATTTTACAAAAATATGTAAATTATATTTAAAAAACGAGAATCCGTCCAGAAATAATTTAAAATATTGAATAAATGATACAAATATTAGTTTATAAGAATAACTTGCATTAGAAAATCCAATTAAACATTTTATTTATATGGTTAATCATAATTATTTTCAACTTTTAGTTATCTACATTGGGACTATAAAAATCACCTATCCTTCTATAATGCCATCTGTTTACGTCTTAAACTAGTTCTTATATTCGACAAAATAAACAACAAGTGAAATAGTGCCATCTAGCTACATTTGAATAAACTAAAATAAAATATTTTTAAGAGTGCATATTTCTTTCGATATGTAGCGGAAAACTAATTGCAATTTGACGTTTAATCATAAATAAAATAATTCTCTGCAGTGAAATGAATGAAGTGAATCTATACTCGTTTGACTGGCTTTTAAATTTAAATCTTTATTAATTTCAAACAGGACAAAATCAACCAAATTATCACTACCCGTCCCACCCTCATCAAATAAATGTATGCCTGAAATTACTAGCCCTATTCTATTCATTCGATAAAATGCCTATGCATTATGCCTTTGATGTCCAGTGTAGTAAAGAGGTAGCGAATATGATTATCGAATTTAAGCGTGGAACTGTAGTGAATTTTATTAATTCAATTTAATTTTTCTTATTCTAATTACAATTAATAATTTTTCATAACCTAAGTTTGCAGCAATACCATAATACTAACCTTACCATAGAATTAATATTAGATAAATTGATTAATACATTAATAATTAAATTAGGGAAAAATATTCTTTTTGAAACCCAGCAGTTACCATTCAAGGAATTCCATATGCTAACTCCTCTCACGAAAAACGAAGCGTTCATCAAATTACATTTATTGACAGCAGGTGTCAAAATTTCATTGTCAAAATATTTCTTATCATAGGAAAGTTGCACTTTATTTTACATTTATACATATGTACCAATATCACAATAAATAAACACAAATACACTACACTGTAGTATATAGTCAATTTTTCTTTAATTAAGAGATTTGGTAACAGATGGCGATAATTGTAATGAAAAAGTTGATTTATATTTTACAGTATGTATAAAATAATCGTTTACATTTTACATACATTTTACATGTAAAAAACCCAGTAAATTACATTGTGTAATTTACACGCCCAACTGTGGTTTTAGATGCCTGTTCTTAGTGGCTCGACGGGTCAAATGTTAGTTTGTTGTTATGGTTCCCCATAATGGTATCGATAATTTTTTTATATTTCAACTGCCTTTTCTTTGTTTTTTTAATCTTTACAGTTGACACTTTTGATACTTTTTGCTGGGTCGCCAGACCACGGCTTTCAAATTAACTCATTGATAATGATTTTTCAAAGTCGAAATTTTTGAATGAAAATGATTACCTACAACAGTTTGATGTCAAAAATACTAACCCATATTCTTGAAAATACGTCGATATGACTCCAATAAGGATCCCCTAACTTCAATAGGATCCTATTTCCATAATGTGGATTAAATAAATACCAATTATAAAAAATAAAGTTCAATTTCTAATTTTCAGAATTGTTTACTCGAATCGAAATGTCATAAATGATTATACATTTCGATGAAAATCATATAGATGCAAAAATATTAAATTAAAAAACAAAACAAATGAAAAAAAAATTTTCGAAAGAAAAAATCTTATTATTTTCTCGCATATTAAGAGTTTTAAGAAAAGCCGTAAAATCAACTTTCAAGTATTTGAAAGATTAGCAAATTCAAAAACAATTTTTTAAAGAACATACATTTTTAATTAAGTCGAATTTCAAGAGTAGCAATTATTATTTATAAAAAAAAAAAAAAAAAAAAAATTTCGAAAGCTATATTTATGTCACGTGGAAGTGCTTTCATTTATTATTTGGCAATCACAAAAATAGATCTACGTTTTATCATCCATGGCAAAAAAACTAACTAACTAAACCAGGCTATACGACTTTGTATTTTGGTAGCGGCACGTTTTATTTTAAACTCAATAAAACAAGTGAAAAAAATCCTCATAGCCGACGAAGTTTTGAATTTTTATTTTATTGTTCGCAACCTAATAAATTTATAATCCAATTTTTTATGTTTTTTGACTTATCCGGGAATTTACATAAAACCTAACTACATTGTATAAAATATAATTGAATTTAAAATTGTTTTCGATTTACATACGAGTACATATCTTTTTGTACATATAAGAGTAATATGTATTGAGCTTTCCTTTTTGCTTAAAGTTATTGTATTTTTGTGCACAACAGCACGAAAAAAACTATATACCACCAGAAGAAATCAAAGAAAATAAGTTAAAAAGTTTTGAAGAAATACAATTTTCATAAGAATAGTTTAAGATAATAAAATCGTATGAATTGGTTTAAATAAAATTATTATGCATTTTAACAATACAGTTTAATACCACCATCCTCCAACATACCAATAGCATCTCAACTTAACCATCCACAAACATACATTTGTACTTTACAGGAAAGTCTTGATACAAAAGATAAATGTGACGGTAACAAAATGACCCGTCTGAAGACACCAAATAGTTTTGAACAGTCAAAACAGTGATTGCTACTATCCAAATTAAAGACCAAACACATGAAGCATGTTCCAACTGTGATCGCACCAAACATTGCTATATATATAAAGGGTGACAAATGCTTTTTTGGATTGTCAATTTTTTTTTCTTTATCTCCAATTTAGATTCTGAACCATCTTACTCTATTTGGGGCTATTGCTTTTATTTACGCCCATGATTTTCCCAGGTGTTTTGCCTCTGCTAGCATCGTTCTCTTCCATGTCATTGCTGGCCTTCCAACCTTTCTTTTTCCTTGTGGATTCCAGTCTAATGACATCCTCGTTATATCACTTGATGCCTTCCTCAGTGTGTGGCCAATCCATCTCCATTTTCGTCGATTTATTTCGGTCTCAATGCCTGACTGACATGTTGTTATGTGCAGATTGATGTTACTAATCGTGTTAGGCCAGAAGCACTTAAGTATTCGTCGAAGGCATTTGTTTACGAATACCTGTAGCTTCTGTATGATTTTTCCTGTATGCTTCCATGTCTCACACCCGGTACAGTAGTACCGATGTCACACATGAGTTGAAAATTCGTATCTTGGTCTTGCGTGACAGGACAGAAGTATTCCAGACTTTGTGTAACATGTAGAATGTATATCTGGCTTTGTTTATACGTTTGTGTATGTCTTCTTCTGTTCCACCTGTTTTCGTTACTGTGCAACCAAGGTATACGAATTCATTTACATCTTCAATTTGTATACTGTTGATGTGCATCGGTGTGGTTATATTTGTGTTGAGTCTCATCGCCTTGGTTTTCTTGATATTAATTTTGAGACCAACTTCATTAGCTAGATCTGATAGCTGTTGCACTTTCTGCTGCATGTCAGAGTGTTTGTGTGTTAGCAAGCATATGTCATCTGCATAGTCCAATTCATTGAGTTTACCAGTTAACCTCCATTGAATGCCATTAAGGGACTTGTTATCTAGTTTCCGCATTACACTGTCTAATACGATTAGGAACAGCATTGGTGAGAGTACGCAACCTTGCCTTACTCCTCGAGTGTTGTAGTATGTTTTACTTTGTTTGCCTTTGTATTGAATTCGGTTCCCAGCATTCCGATACATTTCTTGTATGAGTTCAATTAATTTCTTTGGGATGCCCATTTCACAAAGTGTCTGCCATATTGCGTTCCTGTTTATCGTATCGAATGCGCGTTCGAAATCGCCGAAGAGCATATACAATGGTAAATTTCATTCATTGGATTGCTCAGTGATGATACGGATTGTGTTGATGTGAACAGTGCAACTTTTTCATGTTCTAAATCCAGCTTGTTCGTTTCTTAATTTTGCATTGATCGTAAGTGAGATTCTGTCAATGATGATTATTGCGAGTACCTTTATTGTTGTGTTGAGGAGGGAGATACCTCGCCAGTTCTACATTCTCTTAGGTCACCTTTCTTGGGTATCGTAATTATCAAGCCTTCTTTCCATTTCAGTGGGATTCTCCCAGAATTCCAGATTTCTTGGATTATTGGTGTTAATATGCTGGCAGTTGTAGATGAATCTCCTTTGAATATTTCGGCGGTTATATTGTCTGTTCCAGCGGCCTTATTGTTCTTCAGCCTATTAATGACATCTTTAACTTTCCGTTCCGTTGGTGGATGGGTGTTGCTAGTTTCGTTATTGGTGTCAATTGATGACTGGAGATTTTCGGGGTCGGCGACGACGTCTTCTTCGAAATATTCCTTCCATCTCTTTAACTGCGCTTCATCTGTTATTAGTACTGAACCATTAGCATCCCTTATAGGTGGTATATTTGTAATTTTACCAGTGATACACACTGGTGTAGTGCTCGCATATTTTGGATTGCTGCTGCCTTTCAGCAGCTTTGAGAATGCTTTCTGTATATTTTCTTCGATCATTCCTTGCCATCTTCTTTACTTGTCGCGCTGTTTCTTCGTATCTACGTTTCACCTCTTCCGTGTTATGTTAGCACATTTGCAACTTAAATTGACGGCGCTGCTCAACTTTCTGCCATGAATCATCACTGATCCAAGGTTTCCGATTGTATTCTCTGTAGCCGAGTACGTCCGTGGCAGTCTTGATGTAGGCTTCTTCTGCTTGGTTCCATCTTTCTTCTATATGGGTGGCTTCAGACTGGAGATTAAGTTGGAGCGTTTCATTGAAAGTGTTTCTTGTTTCAGTGTCTCTCAATCTATTTGTGTTAAATTTTCTCCTATTTGTCTTCGAATGTTTCACAGCTGCTGGCTTGATCTTGAATTATGTTATTACCAGTTGATGATCGCTGTGTACATCTGCGCCCCTCTTTGTTCTTACATCTTGTATAGATGTGAGGAATTTCTGATTGATCATTACATGATTTATCTGATTTTTAGTTCTGCCATCCGGTGATGTCCATGTGTATTTATTTTTGTGTGGAAACCTACTGCCGCCTATGAACAATTTTGATTTGTGCTACAGAAGTCGACAAGTCTTTCTCCATTGTAATTTCGCACAGAGTTTAATGCATTTCTTCCCATGAATAGTGGTTAGAATGATGTTGTCTGTACCAATTTTTGGTACAATTTATTTCCAATTTTTTGGAAATCTCCTTGTATGATTTTGACGTCATTTCTGTGCGTTCTTGCTATTGTGGGCTTGTAACTTGCTCGTATCTTTTGTTGTATCTTCTGCATCTTCTGTTGGGGCATAGCACTGAATGATAGTTGTGTTTCTTATTTTTGAATGGAACCTTGCCACTATAATTCTGCTGTTAACTGGTTGCCATTCTATCAATGCTTTCTTTGCTTTATTTGTTTTGTTGTTAATATGCCCCACACGCCCTTGTTCATGTGTGTCGTTTCACCAGAGTCATAATATAATTTCCATTGCATGTGTTTATTTCTCCACTGGTTTTCCATCTGAATTCACGATGTAACGTTTCATTTCCTTCTCTACTTGTGCTAGCTTTGATGTTTCTGTAAGATTCTGATGTTCCAGTTTCCGATTCGTGTCCGTGTAGCAAGGGTCGATATTTATGTTGGTGTCCGTCCGGTTTGTGTTGTTATTTGTAATAGTATTCGTATCTGTAATCATTTTAGTTTCAGATTAATGGATTAATGAATGATTGGGCCATTGAATCCTAGCCAGTTTCCAGGCCTGCTGGATAAGGTATACTGGCATACGGGGGGAGGTTCTCATACTTCTTCATGTTTTGTACTTTTTCTTCTTAGATGTTCCCAAGTGGTCAACTAAATATGTACTAACCACGCATATGGTTGCTTGACGTTGTTCATGAATGTTGTGACGACTCTTCTGCCTCCTCTACTCACCCCCCAGAGGGGGTTTTTTTTACGCTTTTAAAATCCTATCATAGAGTTACCTCTATAAGTGAATTAAATATGTCTAACTTCTCCACAACAAGGAAGAGATTTTGATTGACAAACTTTTTTCTAAATTCAGGTTAAATGACATTCAGATGACAAAAACTTGAAGTTTTTTCTCACAATTATTTAAATGGAAACAAGTCATTAAAAAACATCGAAAACATCGAATTAATATAGAAAAACTTCCAATACCGTAGCTATTTTAAACGAGTTAGTTAGTTAGTTAGTTTTAGGTGGCCGCCCAACAAAAGGACGAGGCATAGACACATATGGTCCGTAGCCTTACCACAGAAAATGTTTCTCTGCACTACCCTACTGTAACCAACTTGACCTTCTCACGAAGCAGTAGATATCTCTAACGCTCAATTTACTGAGATCCGTTAGATCGCACAGGAGGTGAGCTCCCAAAACTTGAGTCTGTTTTGAAGCAGACTAGGACAAATGCATAACAAATGAATTATTGTTTCCTCCTCTTCTTCGTTATTACAGCTTCAACAGTAACCATGAAAGAATACACCAAGTCTACTAACATGCTTTCCAATAAGACAGTGTCCAGTAATAACACGCACAACTGTGCTAATAATATTATGCCGTTGCATAGATATTAGCTGATTAGACTTTTTTAAGTCTAAATTAGGCCAAATCTGCCTAGTAATTACACATTGATTTAAGCCTTATAGCTGTACTAGCAGTCACTTGTTTAACCAGGATATCAAAGGGATGAGATGAAAGAGCATCACCAGTGCTTGAGTAGGAGTTCTTCTAAGTGTACCACTAATACACAAGGTAGCAGTTCTTTGCAATTTCATCAGCAACTTTTGGTTCCCATCTATTGTTTGTAATTACGAGCTTCTTCTTTAAGGAGTAATTTGCATGTAGCAAGTGGTACTTCAATGTCCATCTTGCACGGTAAGATAAGACAAGTAATACCTTGTCGCGCGAATTCATCGTCTTTCATATTCCCCGTAATATTGAAATGCCCTAACACCCATATAAGATGAATTTTGAACTGTTCAGCCATCTCGTTAAGAGATGAAAGACAACTCCGGGCTACTTTCGACGTGATAAAGCCTGATTGTAAAACTTTAATAGCAGCCTAACTGTCCATAAAAATGCAAATATCTCTTACAGATATTACATGATACTTCATCCAGTATATGGCTTCTTTGATTGCTATAAGCTCTACCTGAAAAATACTGCAATGATCAGGGAGGCGAAAAAAGATATTTACATTTAGTTCTTCGCAGAAAACCTCACCGCCTACCTTTCCATCAATTTTCGAGCCATCTGTAAAAAAGTTAATAAAGCCTGACTTTAAAACTGTTCCATTCACCCAGTCCTCTCTGAAAGGAATATCAGTTATAAATTTAACTTCGAGGTATGATGTCAAGATGGTGTAGTCGATAGATTTAGGGATTTAGAATAGATGAGTGTCCCATAATGTTACAGGATCACATAGAAATTGATTTAAGCGTTATAGCTGTACTAGCAGTCACTTGTTTAACCAGGATATCAAAGGGATGAGATGAAAGAGCATCACCAGTGCTTGAGTAGGAGTTCTTCTAAGTGTACCACTAATACACAAGGTAGCAGTTCTTTGCAATTTCATCAGCAACTTTTGGTTCGCCACTGTATTTAAAGTGAGCCACCAAACTGTAACTCCATACATTAGAACTGGTCTTAAGAGGTATAAAGCCAATGCACGATGTGAGGCTTAAGCCCCCATCTTTTTCCAATGGCATTTTTACAGGAGTAGAGTACTATCGTAGCCTTTTTTGCTCTTTCCAGAATATTAGGCTTCCAGCTTAGTTTACTATCCAAAATGAAACCCAAGAATTTCACTTTATCTGCGATGTTCAAAACAACTCCATTGAGAGTTGGAGGGTCAAAGTGAGGAAGTTTGTACTTCCTAGAAAAAAGATCTAACTCAGTCTTCAGTGGGTTAACACTAAGACCACAACTATTGGTCCATTGAGTTAGAATGCCAAGAGCATTCTGCATAACATCTGTGAGGATACAAGGTTACAAGGACTTTAAAGCCAGTCCCTTCCAGGTTTAGTAACAGGTCATTTATGTCCAAATTCCAAGGAAGGGGGATAATACACCACCTTGCGGTGTACCCCTACTTACAAATCTACGGATGGATGATACACCTAGATTCGCCATTATGACCCTGCTATTGAGCGTTTGATCAATCCAGCATCTAAGTGTCACATCCACCCCTAATTTTGAAAGTGTTTGCGTGATCGCCTCTGGTTTGACATTATTAAAGGGGCCTTCAATATCACAAAAGGCAACCAAAGAGAATTCCTTATAGTTGAGGGACTTCTCTATAGGACATAAGAGGGAATGGAGAGCAGTTTCCACCGATTTTACTATATGCATGCTGAGACGCTGGCAGCTTTGCAGGCTCGATTGAGCCTTTGAGGTAAGCCTCTATCTGTCTGTCTAGAATTTTCAAGAAATAAGAAGATAATCTAATATGCCTAAGGTCTGGGATTGCAATGAGAGCGTTTTCCACCCTTTGAATGTGACATAGTTCGAGGCTATTTTTGAAAATCACCTCAAGCCAGGGAACAGTTAAGTCAGTGGTTTTCTGAATATCAGCAGGGATAATGCAGTCCAGGCCGGCAGACTTAAAAGGCTTGAAACTGTTTACTGCCTACAAGATAGTTCTCCTATTGACAATTTTCCCCATAAGGCCAGTTATTTGCCTTTGGCAAAATAGAAGGAGAATTGGAACAACCCGGAAAATGAATTTCCAGAAGAAGCTGCCAGGATTACCTACTTGTTGTAGTCTTTTGTCCATCCGGTCGTTGGAGATAACTTGGAATGACAGGACAAGTGGATAATATCTTACGTAGCCTAGCTGCCTCCTGTATTTTAATTACAAAAAAGTCTCTAGGAATTGCTTTTGGCACTTCTTAGTTCATATTTATACGCTTTAAGGACCTCCTTATAGGAATCCCAGTCCATGTCAGTTTTTCCCAGTCCGTGTCAGCGAACCTATATGGTAACCAAGCCAAACCACAGCTAAATAAAATAGTGACTAGCATGATTCACAGCAAACTTCTAGAAACCTAAGGCCGATCCTGCCGGATAGGTGTAAAATGAAATATCATTTGCGAACCAAAACTGCCATGAATCGTCTGTTTTCGGAGATACGGCTTTAAGCAGCATGTTTTCCTCAGTTAGAGACGGCTGAAACAAAACCTGGTATAATATAGGTATATAATACTAGAGGAAAACACTCCAATTAAAAACCATAAATAAATAAGGGTGACAATTCAATTACGGTGCAGTGATTTGGAACTCCATACGTCGAAATCCAATGGCCATAATATTCCAGCAGTAGAAAACTTGGCTACCGAAGCAAACATTTTCGTTTAGTGCGTTTAGTACAGCTAATCAAGGAGCGGGCGGCCAAATTTAGGTCAAGTCCTGAGGTTCAAGTTCAAATTTGGTTCCCAACTAGTTGGGTGGGCCTATTTAAGAGAAGTAGAAGGCTCACAAGCTCGCCTACCGAAACACAAATATCTAGGGCAATCTCACTTCCTGATCTAAATGAAGACCAGGTAAAAAAAGCAAAAAAATTGAGTATGAACGTCCGAGTGTTTTGAAATTGTCTGCAGATAAAATGCAGATCAAGAACCTGTTCAAAAATATAAAGGATAGGAACAATAAAGAGGTTAGTTCGGTTGATTAAACCATCTTGTAATAAGATGGAAAAGATTTGAAGAACTCAGTAAATAATTGGAAAAACCCAAGTTCGCTCTGAAGGACGATTGTAAAGATGCCAGTCGGCAACCCGAGATAAATCTAGACCCTCTGTTCTAAGACCCTCTGTTAGTGTGAATCCAGCAGGCATTTCGACTAATCAGGATAGAGGGAAAAGCAAAATCCTAGAAACTTTTAATGCAGACACTTCTAAGGTGGAGATGAGTGTGCCATGCTCATTCCAGTGCAACTACAGAACAGTACAACAGCTCCTCTGATTAGTGATGCAATCATAGCCCTTTATTTATTGCTGCCGATTTTAATACCTGGGCCGTTGAATAAGGAAGCCGAGTTACTAATAATAGAGGTAAAGCCATCGTTACTTTCAGTAGTAGTTCAGCAGAATATTAGTAGCTCCTCAACATTGCGTAGGAGTAGTGCTAGCTCGATAATTATTCTCATAAGGATTATTTAGTGTCTCCTAACCAAAGTATTAAGTTGGGAAGTGAACTAAACACACCACAATCATCAAGTAATTGTGTTTAAAGATCAAATTACAATAGCTTGTGTGCAGCAGCGCCACGGAGATCAATTAATAAATGCTAAAATTAATAGAAACAACCTTTAAAATAATAAAATACGTCACTGAATCACACAAAAATCTTACTTATACATACCATTTTAAAGTAATAATGCCCATGTTCAAATATTGGTAATGAAAAATAAGATGAGATGAATGACCAAATATATCAGGAAACCAAAATGGTATATTTACAAGTTGAAAAAGAAAATTTACTTCCGTAAACAATTCAACAAGTAATTTTAATGCGTTTTGCAACTTTTGTAAACATTACAAGATTGTAAAGATTGCTGACAGAAATCTAAGCGAAGGTTTCATCTACAAAAAAAAAGTTGGCAAACCTTTTGTAATCAGTAGCTTTAAAAGTGAAAATAAATATTAAAAAAAAATGTTTTTCATCCCCTACCCAAATTTTAAATCCACTCACTGTACCAATTTTAATGAGTTGACAATTAAATTGAATTTGATATGGGTTTAATGTATTGCGTTTGGCATTTAATATTTTGAAAGCTGCTTTATTCGACAATTACGTGCAATATGCGCACTATATATAATATTATACATTTTTATACACGTAAAAGCCTATCTATCACCATAGCATTTATATAATATATGCCATCCCCACTCAACTATTTCAATTATAATGATGATGATGGAGTATATACTGTAAAACACATAACAGGTGATATTTTTTTGTTATGTGGGTGGATGTTTTCTCTTCGCCCATTTATCATTTACCAGTTCGAGATATAAACGTGATGATTTCGTATCTAAAAAAATTAGCGTAACACAACATAAAAAAAGAGGCAAACATCTAATTTTCTGATTCTATATTAAAGATAAAAGCTTAAAGCTCATTTGTGGGTGAAAATAAAATTTAAAATGGAAATTAAATTTTCAAAGAGATTTAATTTTGTTTATACATAATATTATTTCCTTTTCCGTACGAGCATATATTATTATTATATTAAAACACAAAAGTGCGAGATGGGTTGGATCGTGTAGATAAATCATGTACCATATATTTCGTTTAACGTACAGTTCGTATGTGCAAAAGCTTAAATTAAATCAAATAAATTTAAAGAGATTTCCTTATTGTTTTTGCTTATATCTACAAAATTTTACTTGTTGACAAGCTGAGTGGTGTGGGAATATTTTTTTTTTAATCGATTTTATTTTTTAGACACATATTATCGCACAAGCACAGCCCAATCAAATTTACCAAACATACATACGAGTACCACTTAAAAAAATCTTATCTAAATTAATTTTTGTGATAAAACTTTTTTCGATTATGAACACAAATAAAAATACATTTTTGCACCGTTGTTGGCCTAAGACGAATCAACAATCCGGATTGACTTCGATTGCCGAGACTTCTTTTTATCCTAGACAACAAGAAATAGCAATATAGTTTTGTAAGCCCTGTAGCATTGATCACTGATAAAGGATAAAAGGCTTTTGGCTCACAAATCTTTATATCATAAATTGAATGATTAAAGTGTATTTCCAAGTAATAACCAACTCCTCGAATGATAGGTACCATCTTACACCTGTGTTACATATAACAAAACCTAAGGATTGGATAGGAATATTAGCTATGATAGACTCTATGCGGTAACTGGATCTGAGCGATCTATAATAGTAAGTTTTTCTTTGTAGGAGAAGCAAAGGAAAGGTAAGTTATTAATGACAGAATTTGTCCGGTTTCCTGATAGCCAATATTCCGACTACTATTAACAAAGAATTTTAATTTAAAATTCAATCTCATTGGCTCGAAACCAATACTGCTAAAACTAAGAAACTTTTAACCACTTAAATATAATAATATAATAATATAATAATATAATAATATAATAATATAATAATATAATAATATAATAATATAATAATATAATAATATAATAATATAATAATATAATAATATAATAATATAATAATATAATAATATAATAATATAATAATATAATAATATAATAATATAATAATATAATAATATAATAATATAATAATATAATAATATAATAATATAATAATATAATAATATAATAATATAATAATATAATAATATAATAATATAATAATATAATAATATAATAATATAATAATATAATAATATAATAATATAATAATATAATAATATAATAATATAATAATATAATAATATAATAATATAATAATATAATAATATAATAATATAATAATATAATAATATAATAATATAATAATATAATAATATAATAATATAATAATATAATAATATAATAATATAATAATATAATAATATAATAATATAATAATATAATAATATAATAATATAATAATATAATAATATAATAATATAATAATATAATAATATAATAATATAATAATATAATAATATAATAATATAATAATATAATAATATAATAATATAATAATATAATAATATAATAATATAATAATATAATAATATAATAATATAATAATATAATAATATAATAATATAATAATATAATAATATAATAATATAATAATATAATAATATAATAATATAATAATATAATAATATAATAATATAATAATATAATAATATAATAATATAATAATATAATAATATAATAATATAATAATATAATAATATAATAATATAATAATATAATAATATAATAATATAATAATATAATAATATAATAATATAATAATATAATAATATAATAATATAATAATATAATAATATAATAATATAATAATATAATAATATAATAATATAATAATATAATAATATAATAATATAATAATATAATAATATAATAATATAATAATATAATAATATAATAATATAATAATATAATAATATAATAATATAATAATATAATAATATAATAATATAATAATATAATAATATAATAATATAATAATATAATAATATAATAATATAATAATATAATAATATAATAATATAATAATATAATAATATAATAATATAATAATATAATAATATAATAATATAATAATATAATAATATAATAATATAATAATATAATAATATAATAATATAATAATATAATAATATAATAATATAATAATATAATAATATAATAATATAATAATATAATAATATAATAATATAATAATATAATAATATAATAATATAATAATATAATAATATAATAATATAATAATATAATAATATAATAATATAATAATATAATAATATAATAATATAATAATATAATAATATAATAATATAATAATATAATAATATAATAATATAATAATATAATAATATAATAATATAATAATATAATAATATAATAATATAATAATATAATAATATAATAATATAATAATATAATAATATAATAATATAATAATATAATAATATAATAATATAATAATATAATAATATAATAATATAATAATATAATAATATAATAATATAATAATATAATAATATAATAATATAATAATATAATAATATAATAATATAATAATATAATAATATAATAATATAATAATATAATAATATAATAATATAATAATATAATAATATAATAATATAATAATATAATAATATAATAATATAATAATATAATAATATAATAATATAATAATATAATAATATAATAATATAATAATATAATAATATAATAATATAATAATATAATAATATAATAATATAATAATATAATAATATAATAATATAATAATATAATAATATAATAATATAATAATATAATAATATAATAATATAATAATATAATAATATAATAATATAATAATATAATAATATAATAATATAATAATATAATAATATAATAATATAATAATATAATAATATAATAATATAATAATATAATAATATAATAATATAATAATATAATAATATAATAATATAATAATATAATAATATAATAATATAATAATATAATAATATAATAATATAATAATATAATAATATAATAATATAATAATATAATAATATAATAATATAATAATATAATAATATAATAATATAATAATATAATAATATAATAATATAATAATATAATAATATAATAATATAATAATATAATAATATAATAATATAATAATATAATAATATAATAATATAATAATATAATAATATAATAATATAATAATATAATAATATAATAATATAATAATATAATAATATAATAATATAATAATATAATAATATAATAATATAATAATATAATAATATAATAATATAATAATATAATAATATAATAATATAATAATATAATAATATAATAATATAATAATATAATAATATAATAATATAATAATATAATAATATAATAATATAATAATATAATAATATAATAATATAATAATATAATAATATAATAATATAATAATATAATAATATAATAATATAATAATATAATAATATAATAATATAATAATATAATAATATAATAATATAATAATATAATAATATAATAATATAATAATATAATAATATAATAATATAATAATATAATAATATAATAATATAATAATATAATAATATAATAATATAATAATATAATAATATAATAATATAATAATATAATAATATAATAATATAATAATATAATAATATAATAATATAATAATATAATAATATAATAATATAATAATATAATAATATAATAATATAATAATATAATAATATAATAATATAATAATATAATAATATAATAATATAATAATATAATAATATAATAATATAATAATATAATAATATAATAATATAATAATATAATAATATAATAATATAATAATATAATAATATAATAATATAATAATATAATAATATAATAATATAATAATATAATAATATAATAATATAATAATATAATAATATAATAATATAATAATATAATAATATAATAATATAATAATATAATAATATAATAATATAATAATATAATAATATAATAATATAATAATATAATAATATAATAATATAATAATATAATAATATAATAATATAATAATATAATAATATAATAATATAATAATATAATAATATAATAATATAATAATATAATAATATAATAATATAATAATATAATAATATAATAATATAATAATATAATAATATAATAATATAATAATATAATAATATAATAATATAATAATATAATAATATAATAATATAATAATATAATAATATAATAATATAATAATATAATAATATAATAATATAATAATATAATAATATAATAATATAATAATATAATAATATAATAATATAATAATATAATAATATAATAATATAATAATATAATAATATAATAATATAATAATATAATAATATAATAATATAATAATATAATAATATAATAATATAATAATATAATAATATAATAATATAATAATATAATAATATAATAATATAATAATATAATAATATAATAATATAATAATATAATAATATAATAATATAATAATATAATAATATAATAATATAATAATATAATAATATAATAATATAATAATATAATAATATAATAATATAATAATATAATAATATAATAATATAATAATATAATAATATAATAATATAATAATATAATAATATAATAATATAATAATATAATAATATAATAATATAATAATATAATAATATAATAATATAATAATATAATAATATAATAATATAATAATATAATAATATAATAATATAATAATATAATAATATAATAATATAATAATATAATAATATAATAATATAATAATATAATAATATAATAATATAATAATATAATAATATAATAATATAATAATATAATAATATAATAATATAATAATATAATAATATAATAATATAATAATATAATAATATAATAATATAATAATATAATAATATAATAATATAATAATATAATAATATAATAATATAATAATATAATAATATAATAATATAATAATATAATAATATAATAATATAATAATATAATAATATAATAATATAATAATATAATAATATAATAATATAATAATATAATAATATAATAATATAATAATATAATAATATAATAATATAATAATATAATAATATAATAATATAATAATATAATAATATAATAATATAATAATATAATAATATAATAATATAATAATATAATAATATAATAATATAATAATATAATAATATAATAATATAATAATATAATAATATAATAATATAATAATATAATAATATAATAATATAATAATATAATAATATAATAATATAATAATATAATAATATAATAATATAATAATATAATAATATAATAATATAATAATATAATAATATAATAATATAATAATATAATAATATAATAATATAATAATATAATAATATAATAATATAATAATATAATAATATAATAATATAATAATATAATAATATAATAATATAATAATATAATAATATAATAATATAATAATATAATAATATAATAATATAATAATATAATAATATAATAATATAATAATATAATAATATAATAATATAATAATATAATAATATAATAATATAATAATATAATAATATAATAATATAATAATATAATAATATAATAATATAATAATATAATAATATAATAATATAATAATATAATAATATAATAATATAATAATATAATAATATAATAATATAATAATATAATAATATAATAATATAATAATATAATAATATAATAATATAATAATATAATAATATAATAATATAATAATATAATAATATAATAATATAATAATATAATAATATAATAATATAATAATATAATAATATAATAATATAATAATATAATAATATAATAATATAATAATATAATAATATAATAATATAATAATATAATAATATAATAATATAATAATATAATAATATAATAATATAATAATATAATAATATAATAATATAATAATATAATAATATAATAATATAATAATATAATAATATAATAATATAATAATATAATAATATAATAATATAATAATATAATAATATAATAATATAATAATATAATAATATAATAATATAATAATATAATAATATAATAATATAATAATATAATAATATAATAATATAATAATATAATAATATAATAATATAATAATATAATAATATAATAATATAATAATATAATAATATAATAATATAATAATATAATAATATAATAATATAATAATATAATAATATAATAATATAATAATATAATAATATAATAATATAATAATATAATAATATAATAATATAATAATATAATAATATAATAATATAATAATATAATAATATAATAATATAATAATATAATAATATAATAATATAATAATATAATAATATAATAATATAATAATATAATAATATAATAATATAATAATATAATAATATAATAATATAATAATATAATAATATAATAATATAATAATATAATAATATAATAATATAATAATATAATAATATAATAATATAATAATATAATAATATAATAATATAATAATATAATAATATAATAATATAATAATATAATAATATAATAATATAATAATATAATAATATAATAATATAATAATATAATAATATAATAATATAATAATATAATAATATAATAATATAATAATATAATAATATAATAATATAATAATATAATAATATAATAATATAATAATATAATAATATAATAATATAATAATATAATAATATAATAATATAATAATATAATAATATAATAATATAATAATATAATAATATAATAATATAATAATATAATAATATAATAATATAATAATATAATAATATAATAATATAATAATATAATAATATAATAATATAATAATATAATAATATAATAATATAATAATATAATAATATAATAATATAATAATATAATAATATAATAATATAATAATATAATAATATAATAATATAATAATATAATAATATAATAATATAATAATATAATAATATAATAATATAATAATATAATAATATAATAATATAATAATATAATAATATAATAATATAATAATATAATAATATAATAATATAATAATATAATAATATAATAATATAATAATATAATAATATAATAATATAATAATATAATAATATAATAATATAATAATATAATAATATAATAATATAATAATATAATAATATAATAATATAATAATATAATAATATAATAATATAATAATATAATAATATAATAATATAATAATATAATAATATAATAATATAATAATATAATAATATAATAATATAATAATATAATAATATAATAATATAATAATATAATAATATAATAATATAATAATATAATAATATAATAATATAATAATATAATAATATAATAATATAATAATATAATAATATAATAATATAATAATATAATAATATAATAATATAATAATATAATAATATAATAATATAATAATATAATAATATAATAATATAATAATATAATAATATAATAATATAATAATATAATAATATAATAATATAATAATATAATAATATAATAATATAATAATATAATAATATAATAATATAATAATATAATAATATAATAATATAATAATATAATAATATAATAATATAATAATATAATAATATAATAATATAATAATATAATAATATAATAATATAATAATATAATAATATAATAATATAATAATATAATAATATAATAATATAATAATATAATAATATAATAATATAATAATATAATAATATAATAATATAATAATATAATAATATAATAATATAATAATATAATAATATAATAATATAATAATATAATAATATAATAATATAATAATATAATAATATAATAATATAATAATATAATAATATAATAATATAATAATATAATAATATAATAATATAATAATATAATAATATAATAATATAATAATATAATAATATAATAATATAATAATATAATAATATAATAATATAATAATATAATAATATAATAATATAATAATATAATAATATAATAATATAATAATATAATAATATAATAATATAATAATATAATAATATAATAATATAATAATATAATAATATAATAATATAATAATATAATAATATAATAATATAATAATATAATAATATAATAATATAATAATATAATAATATAATAATATAATAATATAATAATATAATAATATAATAATATAATAATATAATAATATAATAATATAATAATATAATAATATAATAATATAATAATATAATAATATAATAATATAATAATATAATAATATAATAATATAATAATATAATAATATAATAATATAATAATATAATAATATAATAATATAATAATATAATAATATAATAATATAATAATATAATAATATAATAATATAATAATATAATAATATAATAATATAATAATATAATAATATAATAATATAATAATATAATAATATAATAATATAATAATATAATAATATAATAATATAATAATATAATAATATAATAATATAATAATATAATAATATAATAATATAATAATATAATAATATAATAATATAATAATATAATAATATAATAATATAATAATATAATAATATAATAATATAATAATATAATAATATAATAATATAATAATATAATAATATAATAATATAATAATATAATAATATAATAATATAATAATATAATAATATAATAATATAATAATATAATAATATAATAATATAATAATATAATAATATAATAATATAATAATATAATAATATAATAATATAATAATATAATAATATAATAATATAATAATATAATAATATAATAATATAATAATATAATAATATAATAATATAATAATATAATAATATAATAATATAATAATATAATAATATAATAATATAATAATATAATAATATAATAATATAATAATATAATAATATAATAATATAATAATATAATAATATAATAATATAATAATATAATAATATAATAATATAATAATATAATAATATAATAATATAATAATATAATAATATAATAATATAATAATATAATAATATAATAATATAATAATATAATAATATAATAATATAATAATATAATAATATAATAATATAATAATATAATAATATAATAATATAATAATATAATAATATAATAATATAATAATATAATAATATAATAATATAATAATATAATAATATAATAATATAATAATATAATAATATAATAATATAATAATATAATAATATAATAATATAATAATATAATAATATAATAATATAATAATATAATAATATAATAATATAATAATATAATAATATAATAATATAATAATATAATAATATAATAATATAATAATATAATAATATAATAATATAATAATATAATAATATAATAATATAATAATATAATAATATAATAATATAATAATATAATAATATAATAATATAATAATATAATAATATAATAATATAATAATATAATAATATAATAATATAATAATATAATAATATAATAATATAATAATATAATAATATAATAATATAATAATATAATAATATAATAATATAATAATATAATAATATAATAATATAATAATATAATAATATAATAATATAATAATATAATAATATAATAATATAATAATATAATAATATAATAATATAATAATATAATAATATAATAATATAATAATATAATAATATAATAATATAATAATATAATAATATAATAATATAATAATATAATAATATAATAATATAATAATATAATAATATAATAATATAATAATATAATAATATAATAATATAATAATATAATAATATAATAATATAATAATATAATAATATAATAATATAATAATATAATAATATAATAATATAATAATATAATAATATAATAATATAATAATATAATAATATAATAATATAATAATATAATAATATAATAATATAATAATATAATAATATAATAATATAATAATATAATAATATAATAATATAATAATATAATAATATAATAATATAATAATATAATAATATAATAATATAATAATATAATAATATAATAATATAATAATATAATAATATAATAATATAATAATATAATAATATAATAATATAATAATATAATAATATAATAATATAATAATATAATAATATAATAATATAATAATATAATAATATAATAATATAATAATATAATAATATAATAATATAATAATATTATAATATAATAATATAATAATATAATAATATTATAATATAATAATATAATAATATAATAATATAATAATATAATAATATAATAATATAATAATATAATAATATAATAATATTATTCGTAATAGTAATGGTATTTGTTTGTAAACTTTCACGATGGTGTGACTTTTATAACTTGATACGACAGTTGGAAATTCACCAGATTCCAAATTTCCTATAGAAAAACCTTTAGAAAAATTAAACCAAAATGGTTTTTTAAACCAGACATTAATATTTGAGATTTTAAAATTATAAGATTAAAAATTGGAAAACTCTAAGTTATCAATTTGAGTTTTTTTTAAAGTACCAAAATCTAAAAGATTTCAAATTATAAAACTAATATTATCTAATTTCGGAATTGAAGGAGTGATTTGAAACCAAATAACGTTAGAATTTCTTGAACTTCGATTAGGTCTAGTTTGTGGTTATTGAAATTTTGTATACTGGATACTTTTTGATTTTTTTTTCAAAAACCTTAAACTTTCGTTTAAGTCTGATTTATGTTTTGTTAAAACAACGAAACCTATAAAACAAGAGTATTGAGCAATCAAAATCATTAAGATTGAGATATCCAATTAACCTCAATTTATCAGAACTTTTATTTGGTGAGCGGTTATTGAAAATTTGTAAATATTTAAAACTTGCAATTTAAAATATATAAAGTTTTAAAACTGAACTTAATAAAAAAACTTACGTAACATTCAAGCTTTTTTTTAAGTTTCAATTATATTTGTTAAATCAGCGAAACTCTTTAAGCATTGCAATTTGCAAAATTACAAATCTTTTAAATTGTACAATGAAAAGCTCGCGTAAATATTGAAATTAAAAAGATTTCAGTCATAAATTTTAATATAATAGTCCAACATATGAAAATTCACTATAGATTTCATTACTTTTAATAAAGCTAACAGCAAGCAATTAAGCAAAAAGTAAAACTGGAAGTTTTAACCCCTCCTTTGAAACTTGACTGTGCATCTCTTTTCTAAAATGTAAAGTTGCCTTTTTTAATTTTTTTAAGATATAAATTTGAGCTTTAATATTGGAGTCAGAATTTTAAACTTTCAAGTTATACAATTAATATACTCAACGATATTGAACTCACCGCATAATTCAAGGCGGATTCATTGCTGTGTTCGTTCCGTTCGTTTGTTCTGTAAATATTCTGCAGTATTGTTTTGATGATTTATGGTTAATGAAAAACTTCAAAACGATTTTATTTCCACCTGTCGTTAAAAAGTTTAGCTTTTTGAAATTGATTGTTGTAATAGCTTTCGTTATTAGTGATTTTAAACTATTTTGTGTATTTCGTTTCATCAATATTTTTTAAAATTTTTTGAATTAAAAAAAATTATAATTAAAATACTTATTATAATTAAAACAGAAATAGTGTCTAGTATTGTCATGTTGACCTTGAAGCGTGACTTTTATTTCTGTCTCTATAACTATACATCGTATTGTCTCTTTTTGTCCTATTCCTTCAGTAAAAAAGTTGAAGATAGATAAACTTGTTGTACAAAATACCGAAGAAAAAATTGTCATTTTCCACGAATTCTATTGGTTAAAAAAATCATAAGAGAAGGAACGAACGAAATGATCACAACACTGAATTCACCTTAAAACGTTGCTGATACCTCCTAATCGTAAAATAATAACTGTCATTAATTTATTAGTTGTGAATAATTATTAAAAAATACTAAAAAGCACCTGCAGTTTGGGGACATAATTTTATAAAACTAGAAAGTGTAAATTTGGGCGACGAGGCGGGGATCCTAAAGCTTCTTTATATATAGTAATGCATTTGATGATCTTGGATGATTTTAGTTAATTATCACGTGATGACCGAAGATTAATGTGACAGCTGACAGCGGATGATATTGGCTTTGTTGAGACGGGTTCAGTTATATTAGTAACAATCACCGGGATCCATTTGGGACCTGCCACATAGTTGTGGGCCTAAACGGTAGACTTATTAAATAGTGTTCTAGGCTTTCTTTTAATACTGGTTAATCCGATCGACGCCGGAATTCGGACTGTCAGCATTCATGGCGATCAAAATACTTTCCAATTTGACGGTTGAAAAGAAGCTCCGCTGGGCTTTTCCTAGTACTATTCGATGACTTTGGTATGTGTCGTTCGTTGAAGAATATGTTCACAGTATTTTCCACAAATAATCTTGTATATCGTTACCATTCGCTCAGCTTGTCCATTAAATGAAGGATAGAAAGGAGCAACAAATGTGTGGTGAATGTAGATGATACTTACTAGTAAAAACGCCTTTCACTGGAATAGTTCGGCGAAATCTACATGTAATCTCAACCAAGAAGTTTTTTATTCTTGGCAAGGCGTACAGGAACGGACTGTTTGATATACTCATTGATTTTAGGCCACTACAAAGATAGCTCCTCGGCATAGATATTAATCGCATAATCCATGGTTGCGGGCTGTTTGAAGTAAACTAAGAGCAGTCTGACGATTGGACTGAAAAATTATAGTGCGCTGGCCCCAAAATAAGCAATCATTGATGCAACTCATAGTAACTTTTCTGGACCTAAAAGGGTTTGAACACTTACATTTTTTTAATCCAATCCTCATGCATCATGATGGTATACGGAAAAGATATTAACAGTAAATAAATAAATAAGAAAAAGAGTCAGCATTACCTTTTCTTCTTCGACTTTTATTTGTGCCACTGTATTAGATACAAGACTATGTACATCAGCGTTGTTATTTTCCATCTATAGACGGTACAGAATGCAATAATGATACGCATTCAGGAAGACGATTCACCGCATCATCCTTTGGGACAGAATATAAGCGGTGGCGATTTATCGTGGTAGAATAATCCTTGGGGCAGTTTACGGTCGATAAAAAATGCACAACCAAAGATAAAATGATGACTTCTTACTGCCGGCGATAATTGACAAAGCCTTAATTTAGGCATATCATCGTTTGGGGGTTGTGACCGTCCTAGAGACAAATGGAGTTAGACCTTCATTATAACCCACGTTTTGTTACAGGGTACAGCGCTGTCATAAGCGGTAAAGTATCATATACCAACAACAAACCCAGAAAGAGCAAATTACAGCTCGTCGAAAGTTTTGACCACTTGATGTTGGACAAAAAAGTTGATGGAGCGGCTTTGAAATTGTAGCTTCCCCTTTAACGAATGCGTGCTAAAAATTCAAAAGTCTAGAAAAACTTTCGGATGGATTTACCTTGTCTTTGGTAGCACGAAAAACACTGGAATTGGATATCCACGGTATCCCACAAATTCAATAATAATAACTTGGCAAATATCGACCTTCTCGACATCGAAAACAACAAATGGGCTGTTGATGGGATTGGAAAAATATGCACGGAAAGCGCTTTTTTAAAATTAAATCAGTACTATTTCATCAGAAAATCACTGAGATAAAAAGTGTTGTCAACTCGCTGTAATCTATAGACTCTATAAAATTATCTTCCGTGGGTGTAAACTAATTGATTCTGATTGAGTTCATTCTTAGAGGTTTCTTGTTCTGTAGGTTTATGGACCTCTTTACCATCAACTGTGGACGTATTTTTGCAATTCCCACCAACGGTTTAGTTGTTTTACTTTTGAGTTCAAAGGTAGCGTCAGGTATTCTGAACTCTTTCTTGGTTTTTTGTACGTTGCTCTTTACTAAATTTAGATTCCAACGATGTTGCATTACTTGGTTCAGCTAACTTTTAATCTGTAATTTTAGTTCCAGTTTCCAACAACTTTTCAGTTACTCCTCCTTTAAGTTCAGATGTGTCCGATTTTTTTAACTCTTCCATAGTTTCGGTACTCGGTTGCTCCAAAATGTCTACAGACATAAGAGATGCTCATAAGTTTCCATTATCTCTGAGAATTGTATGGGTTGGATTGAACGCACCTCTTAGATGGACATTCAAAGTGAATCGGCCATTGTATTCGACCTCAACTCCAATTCGACCAAGAATTTGTTTCGGATTCTGTTGGAAATCCCCTAATTGTAGCCCGAGAGCTGTAGAATCGGTGGTGATTTCGTAGACTGGGACCAAGCAGTGTTTGACGATATCAGCAAATTAGAAAAGAGGATTGCATAAAGCCCAAAAGTTATTGTCAATAGTGTTGAGTTGAAATATCTGAAATTACGCCTATACTCTATGAGAATTTATGTAAAATGACAGCGTTTAAGAACAAGTATAATAACCTGCAAGTTGTTCAGTTGTTGAACACAAAACAATTAATACTCTTCTAGTTGCTTAAATCAATTGGTCAATTAATAATGCTCGAGCTATGTCTATACCCCCCGACCACACAGACTATGACGCAAAAAACTGACGAAAAATCTGCTGGATTTAAAATATTTTATTTATATTTTTGTTTGATTTTTGTCGGCAAACCCAACATTCAGGATATAAATGAAAAATTGGTATCGATTTACTGCGGTATATAGAACGTAATAAATAAAAAAAAATGTCAACTGAAACTGACAAGTGAAAATGAGACTGAACAAAATAATAATAATAATATAAAGTGAGTGATTGAGACATAAACGAATTTTTTTATAATTTAACATTTTTAAGAAACTTTCGCACGTGGCCGATAATTTTTTTCTAAAGCGTCTCTAAAATGTTATTGATTTACGAGTATAAATATATATTTTTTTTATATAGACTGTATAGATTCATAACCGTAGGATATTTTTAAAGAAAATGATTGAAAGATGTAATAAAATTAATTTCAACTCAGATGTGGGTTTGGAATTGATAACAAAATGGTTTTCCATTAAATTTTAGACGAGTGTTATCGGTCCATGCTGTTTCATTTACATTGTTTGGGAATTTTGTATTTTTTTTTTGTCGGTCTAACCAAACCTAATCAAATATGTATATATGTTGTATATAGGATTATATTTTAAATCGCTGCGAGTCATGCCAAATTCATGTTAAATTCACCGAAGAATTACAAATAATAGCAATATTTTGGTTAAAATATCGAGATGAGGGGGAAATGACTAAAAAAAGAATGAAATTCGATTATAGGATAGATAAATATTTTTGAATTAAGGCTATTGTGTCTAAAAAAATTGATATCCGTAAATATTTTGGAAAATGTGAGCACAATTATCTACCTTTATTAAAAACTGTCCTTTGCAGTAGTGCCCATTTATTGTCGGCAGTATAGTCTAAGCTTCATTTCAAAACTTTATATACATAGATTATTGCTTTACCTATCTCGTAAATGTGAATACTTACAACAGCATAGGGACATTTTAGCCAACCATCAACTCATGCACCTTGCCGGCCCAGGCCACAACAACATTCTATGGCTTCATCGGATTCGATCCCGAGCGTGTTCTTCGTATTGTTCTAGACAATCCGAAGAAAACAAGTCGTTCTCTATCATGAAGGTATGGTCCAGTTTAGCAACTCGTTTAAAGAAGCTACAAGAATTGCGCTCATTGCTGAGTTTTGAACTCATAAGATTTCAGCCTTCCATCATTCATTGTTTTTCCGTCTACTAATTTGCTTGGCGGTTCTCCAACGCAAGGACCCAGCACAAGCATGGTTGATTTCCATAATGCTACTGTTAACAAGATTTTGATGTTGTGCTTTCTCATCTTCGTTTGTCAGACCTTTACAGTTGAAACGTAAGTTTCGTTTTCACATGTGATCCCTGACTTGTACGAAAACTGCCAGCTTAGCTTCGCATTGCCCAATTGATGATCAGTGTCTACAAATTTGACAGCTGACCGATAAAATTCATCTTGGATGTCATCTTGGACGACCCGAGACCTTCTTTTAAGCATTAACACCAATTTAACAAGTACTGGGAGTTAAACTTATTGAAAATATATTAATATCATCTCAATATATCGGTCTAAAAAATACTTTAAACAATTTTGTTCGTACACTGGAAACGTATCTACAACAGTACCGTAATAACTACATAATTTGTGATTTTAATATTAATCTATTAGATACTGATGATCCTTAAGTCGTAAATTTTATCCAATTGATGAATAGCTATGGACATTTTTTTATCAACAAACTTACCAAAGGCTATGCTACGAGGAGTAGTAATAGAGTTGATACTTTAATTGATCATATTTTAACCGATATGTTTAAATATAATTATTGTCTTAACACGGAAATTCCGACACGGAATTATCAGATCATATAGACAAATGTTTCTACAAGTGTCAAAGTTATCGATTCCCAGAACAATTGCCAGTATGAGTTTTTCCGTAATCAATTATAATAAAGTATTTTCTGATCCAGTTTGGGTTAGTGTGTTAAATACAGCTAATGTAACTGAATTTCAAAAACACTTACAGATTCTTATTGTATTTCCAGAATTCATCAAAATAGCCAGAGTTATTCCAATTCATAAATCAGGGAACGAAACCGATTTAAATAGTTATCGCCCAATATCAATTTTACCAGCTATTTCTAAAACTTATGAAAGAGTTATATTAAATAGGCTAAACGAATTTTTAGTATCTAATAGGCTAATTAGCACAAGCCAGTTTGGTTTTACTGGAAAATCAAATACTGTGGCTGCTTGTCTCAACCTCACTAATTTTTTAAGTATACACATTTTGATAAAAAACATTATTGTGCTTGTTTATTTATAGACATTAGGAAGGCTTTCAATACTGTAAATCATACTATACTTTTAATGAAACTAAAGAAATTAGGATTTACTGCAACAGCTTGATTTCTTTAAAAGCTATCTTTCAATTAGAAAACAAAAAGTGAAAATAAATCAAACCTCGAGTTCAGATAAAATAATAAGTTTAGGGGTGCCACAAGGGTTAATACTGGGGTCCTTTTTGTTCAACATATATTTTAATGATTTAGTATTTTTAGATAAGATACAGGGAACAACATGATCTACAGATTCTCAAAGCCTGGTTTGAATTGAACCATCTTCTATTAAACCACGAGAAAACCAAGTATATTATATTCGAGAACAGAAGTTTGGAAGGATCGGTTTTAAATTCTAGCTCAATTACTTATAACTTTTTCATAATTGAAAGAGTTAATAAGTTTACATATTTGGACTAAGAGATCGATAGTAAGCTGTGTTGGTCGAATCACATCGATAAAATTAAAAAATCTATATTGCCATACATTTTTGCTATTAATCGGACAAAGCACATCCTTCCTAAATCATCACACCTGCTTTTGTACTTCGCATACATCTCATCTCGTTTTATTTATTTATACCCGATCTGGAGTGGTGGCGTCAAGTATAAAGTAGATGAGCTTGAGATTCTACAGAAACGAGTATTAAAATACATAATACACGCTCCAGTTCGTTAACCATCGAAGAAACTCTTTGAACAATTTCAATCTCTACGATTTTTAATAAAAAGAGAGACTTTGAATCCTTATAAATAAAATAATTAATGATCATATAAAACATAATTTTGATTTGGCCACAATTGACTCACGGCATACTTATGAAACGAGAAGAAGGTCACATTTCGTAGTTGATTTTTTTGCGACCAAATCATCAAACAACAATGTATTTTATCGAGGATTAGTTAAATATAACCATCTTCCAGCTGATATAAAACATACACTCCATTTAAGCATTTTCAAAAATAAATTAAATAAATTTCTTTGGAACGAAACCGTACTGATATAAATAGACTTATTATTTTTTTATTGATATGTGGTTAACCGAATAAATGAATGTTTTTAGGTTTACTTTGATAGCTTTAAAGGTATAAACAGAACCAGAGCGATAACGACGAGCATCGACGCCTTTCAAATTAAAACACACTAAAAGCATAGTATGCTAACAGAAACATCGACGGTAGCGACGACGATTTTTTCGTTGATATAAATTTAGAGTCTATTGCTATAAACAGAACCAGAGCGACAACGACGAGCGTCGACGCCTGTCAAATTAAAATACACTAAAAGCATAGTATGCTAACAGAAACATCGACGATGGCGACGACGATTTTTCCGTTGAAATAAATTTAGAGTCTATTTCTAATTTTATCGCCGGCGAAACAATGTTGCCAACTGTTTTTTATTTTTTTAAGTTGCCCTTTTAATAAAGTGCGTATTAAGCAGCCATGTTTTAAAATTTTTTATTGTTATTTTTATATCGCGATACGCTGACGCTTTTGTTTGTTATGTTTACTACAGCGATATCACTGTCGAAATTTATATTTATTCGTTGACGCTCTACGTTGACGCTTTGGTTCTGTTTATTAATTATAAGAATTAATTTTTTGTTTTTTAGTTAAATAGTTTGATTAATTATAGTTGAAATAACTTATTGAATTAGATTATTAATAGAACTTTTTGTAAAAATTTTACTGATTAAAATGTATAAATTTAAATTTTATTTTATTTTTAAAGTATTGTAATATTAAATAATAATGTCATATAAAATTACAAAGTAAATATTATGAAGTTGCGCTATAACCATTCATTGGTTCGAGCAACTGACTGCCTATGTTATAAGATAATTTAAATGTATAAAAATAATTTATCTAAAAATAATTAATAAAAAAAAAAAAAAAAAAAAAAACTTCGGGACGTCTTACGAGAGTGTATCCATGTCTCTAAGTGGATATTTGTAGGAAAGAATATGCTAGCCACAATGAGGTAGTGTGCGATCGCAAAGTACATCATTCATACCCTATTATCGGTTACTAGATCGTATTAGGAGTACGGATTTCCTTTTTTACATAAGGCCATCTGATTTTTGCCAGCTCTAGCATCAAAGCCACCAACCACTATTCTGATGTCGCGCTCCGGTATGGTTTCCATTAGATCATCCAAATTATTGTCAAATGAGTCTTTATCTTTGGCCTCCTACGACAAGCTAAGGATGCTATAATGCAATTCTAAAGATGCTCGTTTAGAAGTCTTTGAGGCATGGGAGTGTCCCCCAACCATAGGAACCAAATATATTTTTGAAAAATATATAATTATAATATACAATATAGATCTGATGAAAGTAATAATTATTCTAAAAACTCCAAATAACAACTCCAATGCAAGTCGATACCAAAAAATTTCCTATAAATCAATCATATTAAAATTGTAATGGTGTCTTATGTCATAGAGTTAATGAAATACAGCCGAGAAAATTGATCCAATTACAGATTTTTGCGAGAAAGAGACCATTCGATGGACAGCACTTTTTGCGATTTATCACTTTTATTATATACCTTGAGTATTGTAAAATATTATTTAAAAACAAAAAACTTTTTTTTGCTGATTATGCTAATATAAATATCATATAATGTTTTTTTTTACAGATGGATCTGTACAACCTCCTGAAATAACGAGGAAATCAAAAACTATCATAAAATCGTGGACATATAGCTAGACAATGGATTATATAAAAGAATTGGACATACTTTTAGAGAAAGATTATTATTATGCTGGCGAACTAATTACAGGAATTGTAAAACTGGAAACATCAGAAAATTTTAAACTTAAGTGTAAGTAAATAATACGACCATATACATTTTTTTTAACTCTATAATATGTAACAACGCAGGATGTAAACAAATTTTTATTAAAAAATTTATACCTAAAAATAAATTTAATTTTCCTAAATAAATATTTGTCCGCACGTACACAATGTGCCTGAATCAAATTGTACCTGACTAAATTGA
The DNA here is from genome assembly GCA_963556175.1 of Tipula confusa. Lineage (NCBI taxonomy): Eukaryota > Metazoa > Arthropoda > Insecta > Diptera > Tipulidae > Tipula > Tipula confusa. The sequence continues at coordinate 46,685,394 of OY744475.1, forward strand.
AAAACCATTTTATTTTGCCTATATTTCGTCGCATTATATATTTTCACTTTACACATGCGAGACAACCAAAATTACATTAAAACATTAACATAGATAAAAAAATGTTCAATGGGTTAATGTTTTTATGGTTTTTATGGTAAATAGAGCAGAAGGATGCAAAAACTAAAAATTAAAGCCTTTCTATAACGTAACGGTAACCAACCCTAGTTAACTCGTAATATTGTACTATAGAAGACCAAGAGATGATATGTCTATCTCCACACCACGTAGTAATTTTCTTTTAAGCAAATTTCCGAATGACAATGGTTCACAAGTTAGGTCATCATTGTTCGATCCAAACCCAATATATTTGCCATCATTTAAAAGAAAGGTTTATAAAGAGTTTATCGTGATAAGACACATAAAATCGTAGAGAGAAAATACCACCCACAATTACCGCACAAAACATTTATGTAATGTAATCATGAACATCATTTGTATTCATCACGACAACAACATAATGAGTTAGGCAAAAGTAGAAGATGAAGACAAAATGAAAGTATTTCAAACATAAAATATAATTTAGATCTATTTCAGATGTACCATGCCATTGTGAAGATGTTTTTAGTTGCGTGTTGTTGTCGTTTTTTTTTGTTATCGTTATCTTATTGCTCAGCCAGAAGAAAATTGATAAAATTAGCATATTTTCGAATTAAAATATTCGTTCGAAAACTATATTCGAACACACCAATTTTTTTACCTGTATACATATCGTATAATACAATATACGTAAAGGGAGATGATTAAATGGGAAAATATTTAAATCAAATTTATAGGAAAATTGGTTTTTGTTTTGTGGAAGTGGGAGAAAATGAATTTTCTCTATTAGGTGATTGCGTAGATTATAATTTAGGGTCGATCGAATCGAATGGACTAAATGTTTCGAGCTTAAAATATAACTTTAAAATTTAAGCTAGACAATAACTCTCTAGTACTTAAAGTTAATTATTTTCCTGATTTATCATATCGACTGGTTCTTCCAAATTTCAGCTAATTTTAATATTTGAATCCAATTACCATCCCAGAAAAGATCATGAAGTAAACTTTGTATCCATTTTGGTTCTTTAAAAGCTCCATTTAACAAAACGAATTCGACTTCCGGTGACGATAAAGAAATACAATTTTAATGTCGACAAGATCAACTAATAGCACCACCAAGTAGAATTATATAAACTGAATTTGACTTACCGGAAATTTTCCATTCAGCCCAATCCGCATCAGTTTACGTCATCTGTAAACAACTCAATTGCAAATGTAACAAATGTTCCTTTTAGATAATAGATAACTTTACTGCGTTCCAATCTTTTATGGTTGGTTTTGATAATTTTGTGATAAAATTGGGATGGCAGCATCAACATCGGGTCTTGTGTTTGTACAAATTAATTAATACATATATTATCTTTGCCAATTATGACTGTAGAACGTTTAAATTATAACTCCCAATTTACATCTCAATGTCATATGGGTCAGTAGCATAGTTGGTAGAGATTTGCAAAACAGTTTTTTCTAACTTTTTTCAAAATATACAATTTTATACTTATATAAAACCTCACCCCAAAATAATTACTTGATAGTTGTGATACTTGCTTGATTAAAACGAAGAATCGCTTGCCAAAATTCGTTCAATAATAATGGTGAGCGCAATCGATGTCGTACTGCTTAATTAACACCATATCAATTGCAAGTGCACAGAGTATCACATTCCAAAACACGACAAAGTCAATCAATTACGAAGAATCCCTAATCGAAGCTCACAGCTGTGGCCCACACACCACCATTTTTCAGTATTGCGGATCACGCAACTTACATAACGAGCGACTTACTCATAAAAAATAGACAAGTTGCTGCAATAAAAGGAAAAATTTAATTGCCGAAGTCACATGGACATTAAATTCATGTGGAGTTCAGCTAGAAATCCCGACTTTTTATAAAAATTAATTACTGATATCACCGATTCCAACCTTGCCCATATTTTTGCGATAACATTATATCGGATATAACACAGTCTTCTCCCTTCGCTTCGATAGTTGTAAAGTTGGATAACTTATTGGAAACTGGACATATATATCTTTAAAGTCCTCGGTCGGACGTATCATCGGCCGCCCCATTTGCTTTCGGTAAATGATAAAGCTCCATAGTACGCTCAGCTTTACGTACTGCACTCAATCTATACAGACGTCAGTCAAGAATATGGGGCTAACGTTCATGCCAACGGGATATCTTGGACTAGTTAGATAGTTTCTTTTACGTGAACAATAGAATGCACAAAGCTAATTGCACTCATTTGAAAAGTGAGGGAGATTTAACGTGGAAAAAACTACAATGGCGAAAAAATAAATACCAGACGAGGATAGCGAACCATCGTTCGAACGCGACATTCAAACATATATTTAAAAATGCCACGAGATGGCAAATTAACTCATCAGCGGTTGGTTGACCTATCTTCAAGTTTTCACTCGACAGAACCAACAACGAATTAGAGCTGAATAATACCAATGCCTTAATAATAATGCTACAAATAAGAAAAACAATAAAACATTTCAGAAGCTGTCGTCGTTATTCTACCGTCCAGCTTCCAAGAATTACCAAGAAATATATGAAATTTTTGTTGTGATGCTATGTCGATTTTCTGGAAGTGGGGAACTCCAGATATCTTTATCACGCTTACTGCGTGATCGACCCGATTTATTGCCTGTGTTTCAAGATTATACTGTGGATTCTCTTATCACCGATGTCCTCAAACATGGTATATTTGGACAAGCTATAGCTTACCCTATATCAGCGAGATTATGAGGCTTACCTCATTCACACATATTGGTAACAATACACGCAGAGAACAAACTTACAATAGTTCAGCGAATTGATCAGTTGGTTTAAGATCCTATTTATTATGTGTTTACGTTCGTGGTAAGTGGAAAAAGAGACAGCGAAGAGGTGGCAAGATTATAGTTCGACCGTTAGTATACTAAAGAAGTAAAGCGCTTCAATTTATTAATGCTATTAATATATGTATGTAAGGCGTCGTATGTGTATCCTTCAAAAGATTAGCACGCGGACTAATTCAAAAGCAACTTAATTACTCTTAATTTTTAAGAAAATTAATTTTTTTTATATATGGATTTTGAAAGTTACTAACACATCTAAAGTATATATTTCCACTAATACTTTTTAAAAATATATGAGAATATGTGTTAACAAAAATTTCAATACGGCTTGTAGTAGAGGGTTTTGAGTGTACCCAAGACCAACACAAATGTATTACTAGCCTGATTGTTACATCGGGTACGCAGATACATTCTTAATTTTTCCATCTATACTTGAAAGTATTTGTCAGAAAATAAAATAAAAATACTTTTATTTCACTAATACCTTGAAGATAAAATATAAAATCAACCAATGAAATTCTTTGAAATATTGTACGGTACGTTTGTATAATTCTTTTATTTTCGCTCTCTCTTAATAAATCTTGTTAGTACGTTTGCAAGTAGTACGTGCAACAAGTATGATGCTACAAGTATCTGTTTTAAACTATATGTGATATGTAAAGAAATTTAAAGGAATCAACAATATGAAGCAGCATATTGATAAAATGAGACGATTTATTGGAGAAACAATGAATTGGAAATTCATTATTAAACTAAAAAATAAAGTATTAACCAAAAATGTACTAACGGATACAAATATACAAAAACTCAGTTCTGAGAATATTTCATTTTGTTTTACATTTCTCTTTTCTAAACTATATTTTCTCTGCACAATTGTTTTTTTTTTTATTTTAAATTTTTACGTAAATCTGGTTTATATTTTTACATAATACTGGTTTGTATAGACGCAAAACCCTCTTTACTACAAGCCATCTTGTAACTTTCTTTGACACATATCATCATGGATTTTTAAAATGTATTAGTGAAAATATATACTTAAGATGTATTAGTAAATATCAAAACTCCATATAAAAATTTAAAAAAAAAATAAAAAAAAAATTGTGAACGCATGCGCATTATTTGATTTTATTGTTTATTTCTTTTACACAATATTCGCTATCATATCCCGACACGATTTTCTACTTACAATACAATCAAAGTATATATTATTGTATAGCATGAGTATGCAAACAATACGGCTTGTAGTAAAGAGGGTTTTGATAGACGTGTCCGATTACCAATACTTTCAAGTATAGATGGACAAGAAAATGAAATAATATTGGTGACAATCGGGCTTGTATTATAGCAAAAACGTCTCTATAGAAGACCATCTATTCAAAAATTTAAAGGGACAAAGCGAATGTAGTATTGGTTGTATACAGATATAGCGTAAAATAAAAACAAAAAATATTTTTACTAACACTAATATAGTTAGTTTTTTTATGTTATTTTTGCTTTGTTATTTGTTATGATGGTACCAATACTATTTTATTGAGACAGATATGTAGTAGTATCAGTGTACGAAAAAATGAGTTAGTCTTTCTATAGAGACGATTTTGATTATAGAGACGGTTTTGAGTGTACCGTTTATTTTAGTGCATCTGTGTACGAAACTTACAGCACGGCTTGTAGAAAACATTTGTGTTGGTTTTGATTCGAACCAATATTCACCCCCACATTCATATAATTTGCAATCGGTTTGTTCGAATATGCTTTTTGCAATTTTTGTATGTTATCATTTCCGTTCCATTTTGTCGTCATTTCCGTAACATATTATCTTTATAATATTTTTAGTTACTCCTGCCGCTAAAGATACTTTCACATCACATAGTATGTCAGTGAGGGATCAAATGATTCTTAAATATAAATAACAGTGAATTTAACGTATTTAGAATTATATCGAAGCGTACGAATCTGAGTAACTAGCATGATTAGAAGGCCAAACAGCGATATTTCTTTGAAAATCTTAAACAAACAATGAAACGGATTTGGAATAACGTTCGTCGTATTGGACTGTGGGCTAGTAGTTTAAATATATCTTAACTGATCTACATCCTTCAATTGTGAACAGTTATTTTTGCAATATGCAATTAGTGTCTGTTGTTCTCCCATTAACCTAATTCTGATATCACAAGCAGTAATGGGCAATCTTATTCCTCTTTTAGTAGTGTAGATGAAATCTCGGCATGTGTCGTCGTGGTCGTGTTTGGGGCCATAGGTTCAACTCTCACACCCATACATGACCACGGGTCTTGAATCGGAATCAAAAACGAAACGAAAAGAATTGGCTATGTGACGAATGCTTATATATTTGTTACTATTATTTGCAACATACTGTTATCCATATAAATAACTAATCTAAAATCATGTACATATATTAAAAATTTCCTACATTCGTACAAACCCTATATGACACACAATCAAATGCCTGCAAACAACAAAATGCTTATAAAATATAATGCAAAGCTTCAGTACCACTTAGTCGATCATTAAATATTTAATTATATAAAATATATAACACTTTATCATTTTGTTTATTTACAGCAATTCGATTGGTATTACGGGGAAAAGCTCACGCAGAATGGAAAATATTTGTCTCTGGAGATAAAAGAACGGTAAATATTTAAAATGGAAAATATATAAGACAGACGCATATAAAAATCAATAAGAATTTTACACCAGCGATGTACGAAACAAAAATTGTTACATTAGAATTTTGAATTTTCAGATTTCAATTATACAGTCAGTCTATTTCCGTTGAAGTTGATTATAAATACAAAAAGATGAATGAAAGAAAGGTGGATTAGAGATTTTGTCTTGAGTGTAACCATGATTTTTCTTTCCTGAGGTTGAAGTAGTTTCAGAATAAATAGAAAGACCATTTTATCCCCAAAATAGTTACTGAAGCCACAATCAAGGAGACCCTGGTGATTGGTCTAACTTAACATTGAACTACCATATTGTTAAAAATACCACTTTTGTGCAATCATCATTGCAACGAAAATATTCCAATAAACATAGAAACCGGTAACCGATTTATCATTTCCATTCTAATTGTTGCGAATTATACAGCTATACAAATTTGGCAATAACTTTGGTCGCCGATAAATCCATTTTGAATCGTTACAAAAGTTCACTATTGTGACTGTTAGCAGGTCTTTTGGAATTCTATAGAACAAATTTTGTTCTATAGACGAAATTCTATAGAAGCGTGGCATCGTAGACTTAAAGTTGTAGTTGGGTTATTTGAAATCATAAAAGATCTTTCCAAAGAAATAATTATTATTCAGACTAATTTAGAAAAAACTCAGTCTGACGAAAGCACAATTCCTAAGAAGGCCAGCCGGGAACGTTATAAAAAGATACGAAATATCATTAAAACCGAGAAAATATGGGCAAGGTGGATTATCTAAAATCTATCGCATATAATATAACATTGTGCAATGAATGACACTATGTTTTTTTTAATTTTCTTTTTAAATATTAATTAAATCTCGTTTATTTTATTTTGTGTAATTGCCATTTTAAATAAATTATACATTTCTTAATTTGTATTAAATTCTTTTTCTTGGTCCACATCCTCGAAATTTCCCCAAATTTTGGTAAATACGCTTGGGTTAAGTTAAAAATCGCGACGATTTTTAACCTAACCCAAGCTTATTTACCAAAATTTGGTTGGGGGATTTCGAATTTAAAGATATTTATTTTGGGGATTATGATTTTGGGATTTTGGTTTGGTGATCTTGTTTTTGGAGATATCAAGCCCAACCCTTAATTTAGCTCAGTCATTAAATTTTTGCTGTAATCTATACGAGTATACGTGTAATTTATTGCATTTTGTTATAAAAAAAAATTATCATTGTGTGTGTGAAACATTTTTCTCATCGAGATACAAATTTGACGTACTATATATGTATTAAATGTTGCCATAAAAACTACTCTACTCGATACTTTTGTAAGGCAACTTATAGCAACTTACTAACACAAACGCAGACATTTCCCGTACATTTTTTTAATTTTACAAACAAAATTATGTTGGCGAACTCACCCAACGAAACTATACATATTTTTTTTGTCTCGTTCTGGTTCACCAACAAAAATTCGTGTACAAAAATTTTTAATAATGGAATATAGACTTTATTTGCTGAACTTTACTTCTTATTTTTTAATCAAATCAGGGTCATCAAGAAATAATTTTTACTGCTAATAAACAATATATGAAGCTGCAATTATGTCGAACTAAATGAGCGATTTAACTTTCTTTATCGCTAAACTATATGCGTAAAGATTTTAGAAGGGAAAAAATCTGGACTGATAAAACAGACCTTTCAAACATTATTTTCTTCCGATTTAATTAGCTGCGACAAGCTGTATAACGATTTACCGAATTAATTTATAGACATACAGACACTAACAGAATATTTTCTAAATAACACAGCGATGTAGGCTATTAATGCCCTAGATACATTTATCTTTATTCTATAATCAATTTATTTTCTTTATTACATATCTCATATAACTCATTGCTATACGATTTAATTCGATTAGTTCGGATAATGTTATTTATCTCCCCGATGAAAAAAACCAGATTAGCTCGATACACATATGTCTTTATATATATATATATATATATATATATATATATATATATATATATATATATATAAATATATACGAGTATATCGGTACCTATAAATTGCAAAAGCGAACTTTCAATAATTGATTCAGATGATTTCAAGATTTTTTTTTCGATTTTATGTTTATTATTATTTAATGGAACTAAATTTTAGAATACATAATATATTAGCTAATTCTCTCGTATAAGCCATAAGGCTTGTATCATTATTGTGATTCATTGAAATGGGTTTTATTTATTTGCACGTATTTATTGAAAATGAATTGAACCCAAAATATATGTATTTATTACTCAGGACGCTTTACATGGGTGTGTCCATATTTCTAAGTGAATATTTTTTTACTATCAAATATGTGATATTACCAGCTCGTCGTGTTTTAGGCGCAGATAATTCAAATCGGTGTCAATCAATTGTTTTTCTTTGGGTCGGCTATTTATCAATAGTCCATCAACACAAATTATTGACAAATTGCATTTTTTCACTAGGTAATATTTTTCTAAATTTTGACGACATTTTAGAGCATATAAAGTTACTTATCTTGCCCTCATTGTATTTTAATTACATATTTTCATCAGCATCCTTTTCTACCACTTTTTCTTTATATAAATACTTTCGTAGACCATAAAGTTTTCAGAATTTTGCCGATAACGTTTTGTGTGGGTCGACCGGTATATAAACTTCCTGGTAAAACCTAATAAATATATTAATCAAAAATGTCAGTAATTTATACACTTGAGCGAGAACAAGTCAATACAGGTAACTATCGTATAACATGGTAGATAATTTTCTAAATGATTTCATCGAAAGCAAGACCGTGTTTAATACTAAATCATACATTTATTAACCTTCGTCTTAACATAACTTATATGACTGAAATTCCTTTTTTTTCATAGACAACTCAACAAGGTATTTTGAAGAATATCGAGTAGTTGGTTGGTCCTGGTATCTAACATAATTCATCTTTATATCTACTAGTTTTTTACATCGCTATACTTTTAAGTAAATTCTTATTTGATTGCAACACTGATTACTGTTTCATATGAGCAAACTTTTTTACAAATACGAGATTTAGTAATCTTAAGGGCATATCCTCCATTCGGGAACCGCTCAAAACTTTCAAAATTGGATATTTCAATACGAGATGAGGTACAAACCGAGATATGGTACAACACTGGATATTTCAAAACAGGATACTTATACATGCGATTTTAAATTAAAATGATTCTGGAATATGGCCAGTTAGGAAGGAACTCGGCGAGTTCTTAACCGATTTTGATGAAATTCGATATGTAAGATGAAAATAAGATTTTAAAATGATTTTTTGGAAAAGTTCTGTTCTAAAAAATAGAACTTTTCCAAGTTCTGGAGTTCTTAACCGATTATGATGAAATTCGATATGTAGGATGGAAATGGGATTTTAAAATGTTTTGTTGGGAAAGTTCTGAAATAAGGCCAGTAAGGTTCCATATTTGAATATGTCTAAGGAGAGAAAAAGAATTTTCCTTCACTTAATGTTTTTTTTTCTTTAATTGTATAATTAAATTTGATTTTAAAACCTTTTTTGGGAAAACCTCTGAAATATGGCCAGTAAGGTTTCATACTTGAATAATTTTAAGCAGAGAGATAAAATTTTCCTTCACTTAATGGTTTTTTTTAATTGCTGCTTTTCTTATCATATTAAAATAATCAATGACTTGATCGAGTTTACTGTCAGTAAAATGTATCTTCATCTATTTTTTATTCTTCTACTTAATATAACTTTTCTTCACTTTAGAGAATCTATGTGAGAAAAAGTAATTAATTTTCATCAACATTTTCATCCTACTTATCGAATTTCATCATAATCGGTTAAGAACTCGCCGAGTTTCTTCCTTATTGGCCATATTTTCAGAACTTTCCCAAAAAATCATTTTTAAATCTCATTCCCATCCTACATATCGAATTTCATCATAATTGGTTAAGAACTCGCCGAGTTCCTTCCTAACTGGCCATATTCCAGAACTTTTCCAAAAATTCATTTTAAAATCTCATTTGCATCCTACATATCAAATTTCATCATAATCGGTTAAGAACTCTCTCTTGGCCATATTCAGAACTGTCCCAAAAAATCATTTTAAGTTTAAATTACATTTCGAAATATCCTGTTTTGAAATATCCAGTATTGTACCATATCTCGTTTTGTACCGTATCTCGTTTTGAGTTATCCAATTTTGAAATATCCAGTTTTGTACCATATCTCGTTTTGTACCTTATCTCGTTTTAAAATATCCAGTTTTGAATTATCCTGTTTCGTCAAATCCAGTTGTAAATTATCCAGTTTCGACCGGTACCCCCTCCATTCAGTTGCAAGCAAAGAATTTGCGCCGCGCAAAAATGGCAGATTTGTGACAGCTGAAATTGCGATTGTAAATCGACATCCTCGATAATGATCGCAAATTTGTAATTCAGCATTTTGCTGAATACGATTTGCTATTGTCATTTATGTCATCTGTCACATAATTTTTGATTTTTATTTGGGTCATTATTTCCTGTGATGTTCAATAATTATTTTTGATATACAATAAACAGTAAATATTAGATAAAATTAAAGAAATGGAAGTCAAAAAAACCCAAGATTTTCAAGAAATAATCTAATGTTATTTTGTTACTAAAAATATTAGAGAAAAATGCAAAATATGCAACCCAAACAGCTGGTTTTTGTGGTAGCTTTTCATTTCTTGAAATTTTTTTAATTTTTTTGTTTTAAAAATTAAAGCCGACAAGAATTCACCAAAAATCTTACTATAATGGTAGACGGTCCCAAATTGTGGTAAACAATTTGTCCACTCACAAATTAGAAATTTCCAGTTCCCAATATAGTAAGAGATGTTAAAAAATGTATACGTTCCAAATAGAAATAAATGTATGGAAAAATGTTTGTCGTTCTTTTTAAATGAATATATTGATTGCATATTCATCTTTAATGACAAAGCGGAACTTTTTGTAAAACGATATTGCACAAAAAATATGTTATCCTCATAATCAAAAGGATCCTCACGATAACGAAATATCTTCCTTTGATGCCACGCGCTTCGTCTGCGTCGTTGCATTAACTCCATTTATAATTATCACAATCATTATAATTTTAAAATTTATTTAGAAAGTCGGAATTATTTTAAAATTTATTAAAAATAAAACTCTAACGTGTCAAATGACAAAATTTTAATAAGTTTGAGATTATATATATTGTGTTAAATATATTTACTACCTATAAATCGGGGTCGCAAAAAAATACGAAAAATTTAACAAGTTGCCACTGTCATTTTTATCGAGGATGTCGATTTTATGATTCAGCGGTGTTAAGTTACTTAACACGCTTATGACTGAATGGAGGATTTACCCCTTAGAGCCTGTTGTTTTTAAACCTTAAAAACCACTTGTTGCCTCTCCTTTTGCCTTACTTAAGTTTACTGATTTCGTTATCATCTATTGTTAGTAAATGTTTACAGTAATCTTCAATCAAAAATATGAAACGGTTTTTACGTTTCTAAATTTTGGCGACGAAGGACAGAAAGTTTTATTTGCAGATCCTGAAGGGGTCACTGGGGTGATCAGGCGAAGTTTTAATTGTATCTACATTTGCTTTAAAGTTTGAATTGCTAATTTTAGGCTCTTCATTTGCACACACTATTCAAATGAGATTTAACTATTCACGTAAAAAGCGAATATCAATTCCTGCGTATCTATTTATAAAAGCATATTGAAATGAGCTTTTAAGAAATGAGCTAGCACAAGGGGTAAATCGTTATGAAAATGAGCCAACTTTGTTGCTTCCACAATTTCTTTCTTTAGCTTGAAATGTAACCTCAAGAAATGTCAGTTTTTAATGACTAAAATCAAATACCTTGGGCATCTCATATCGAAAGACGGAATACAGTCGTCACATGAAGGAGTAGCTGCCATTGAAAATTGCCCCGCCCTAAGAATCTAAAGGAAGATAAATCATTTCTTGGGAAAGTGAATTATTACAATAAATTTCTTAGAAACTAGTATATTCACTCCGTTAAACAAATTACGCCGTAAAAATATCGAGTTCACTTGGAATGAGCCAACAGAAGGTTCATTTCAAGCTATAAAGAAAGGAATTGTGAAAGCAACAAATTTGGTTAATTTTCTTAATGATTTACCTCTTGTGCTAACTACCGACGCTTCAAACTACGAGATGGGCACAGTAATCTCGCATCGATTCCCAAATGGTGAGGAAAAGCCTATTTCTTTCGCGTCAAAAACGCTAAATGAACATCAATGCAGATATTCGCAGATCGAGAAGAAGGCCTTATTAATTATTTTCGATTGTACGAGCGGTTCCATCAATATCTATATGGTCGACCTTTTGAACTTTTAACTGACCATAAGCCTTTGGTTAGTTTGTTTCATCCGGAGAAGAAACTATCAGTCATGACTATCCAGAGATTACAACGTTGGGCTATCACGTTGATGAAGTACAACTATATGATCCGATATAGGCCGACTACGAAACATTCTACGCAGATGCACTGTCTCGCCTACCAATTGGACCAGATTCAGATTTTGACAAGATCGAGACGTGCCTACAAATCGATGAAATGTATGAGGAAAAGATTGTTGATTTGCCGATTGACTTCGAAACTGTTCGACGAGATACGAAAATAGATCCAGAGTTGAGACTAGTCGTTTAACTCATACAACACGGGTGGCCCGACGTTCTTTCCAATGCCTGGGAAATGCTTCGACTTTATCAGGTTAGAAAATATTGTTTAAATACTTATCGCGACGTTATTTCATTACAGAATGAGCCTACTCGAATTATCATTCCGAAAAAACTTCAAACAAAAATGCTCGCGAAAAATTACAATTCAAAAATTACATTAAGTGCACTGGGGAATAGTCCGAACAAAGCAACTAGCTAGACGTCATTGCTGGTGGCCTAGGATTGATCTCGCTAACACCCCAACGTCCATGGGAGCAAATCCATATCGATTTCGTAAGGCCACTTCAAAATTTAATGTGGTTTTTGTATGTAGATGCGCTATCTAAGTATCCATATGTTGTTAGGGTGAACTCGATCACTAATACAAATACGATCAAGGCTTTGCAAGCTGTATTTGCAAGTGAAGATTTGCCTGATGGTAAACGATAATGGGACTTCATTCGTAACCGAAGAATTTCAAATATTCTGTTCCAGAAACAGAACTGAGCATCTAATCTCAGCTCCATTCCACTCTACATCTAATGGAGAAGCAGAAAGATGCGTTCGCTTTTTTAATACATCGATAAAAAAGCTAGCGTTGGATGGATTTTCAACTGACAACGCTCTACTTACTTTTTTATCAACTTACCGTTTCAATCCAGATAATGCAGGAAAATCACCAACCGAGGCATTACATGGCCGATAGCTCAAAACGTGCCTATCGGTTATGAGTCCGCCAGACGAACACCGTAAGCAACGTAAAAAATCAAAATTTACTGTAAGTGAATATGTTTTTTATAAGGAATTTTGGCAAAGGAGGAAGGAAGGTGCTGGTTTGAAAAGATAATAGCAAATATTGGCCGAATGATGTACTAAATTAAAACAGATAATGGAATAGTTCGACGACACCAGAATCAAATCCGTTCATGAAATGGGCGAGATGTTAGCAAAGTCAAATTTAAAGGTACAAGTTTCACCATACAAGATCCTGTAGATTTGGATGCTCACTCATCACCAAATATGCAACCAACGAGAAGATTGGTAAGAACAACTCAACCTCGACAGCCAAGAAATTTACCAGAGCCGAGTACGAAAAGGAAGAGTATTTCACCACTCGCAAATCGAGAAGATCAATTAACCATGACGGGTAAACGTCTCTGTGTTTCAGAATCAGATACAGGTTATACGGAAGTTCGTCGATCTCAAAAAATCCGAAAGCCAGTTGTTCGATTTGCCATCGATGAGTTCAATTAAGGAAGCAGGAATGTTTTGTATTTATGTAATGGTGATATCGTACACCATTACTAATACGCTTATAAATCTAAATTAATATACCGTAATATCACGAGGTACTAAAGTTATTTTGGAAAATCAACTAGTCAGTCATCATACAACCATTGATACCAATAGCCAACTTCACCTCTTAATAAGAATATTCAAAGTGAATCAAATAAATAATAAAGTGTTAACAAATAAGATAGTATTTTATTTACTATCATATAAGTTATTATCTTATAGTGGGTAATAGTATAAAACATAAAAAATATGTTAAAAGCTAATTTAGGTTAAAATGAAATGTGAAATCTTACTTTATGTTATGCCTATTTAAAATGCAGAAACGAAACCTTTAGTTCTAAAGATCTGTGTTAATTGTTTTAAAAACCAAAAAAAGGCCGTTAGTAACTAGTTTTTTTACTTGTACTTCTATCCTTATTTGTAAACGAAGAAGTAAACGAATATAGATAATTCCCAATTTACACATTTTAATTGCAAGTAAAAAAAACTTTTAGAAAATAAAGTTTTCGGCTAAATTACAAATAGAAAAAAAAAGAAAAAGCTCAGAAAAGTTTATACAATCACAATTTGTTCACTAGTTGTAATAAGCTAAACAATTGAAGTACAGGAAAACGGTGTACGAGCTTTAAGTAGTTAAATATTTTACATTATTAATGTATGATTTGTTAAAAAGCTTAAGATCAAAACTTTTAGAAATCTATCAACTTTTATTTCAAAAATACACAAATAAATTATCAAAATGTTTCGAGAATAAAAATTGAAATGGTAAATTTCAATTGGCTCAAGCTTAAAGCATAAAAGATATATTTTTTTAGATGGAGCTTTTAATAAATTAATTTTGAAAATTTCAACATTTGACGTCATGACATATTTTAAAGGGAATTCGTAAAGGAACACTTTCTGAAAATGTTTGAAATGTATTTATCTATTACCTTTATTGGGGTATAATAGGTAATCTAATGTTTGATCATCGTCTTTCTAGCTCTGGAAATTTATGTAATAAAGAAATGAGATTTTAGGCTAGTAGAAGCCGTATAGAATCAACCGTGTCGAGTGAAACCGATCTATATCAGTAACGTTTTACAAGTTAACTGTCACAATTTGTTAACAGTATAAAATCGTATCTAGTGTTCAAAACATACCGCGTAAAAAAAGGCTGCCCGTATACTATTTCTTAATTTACTCGTATACATCTATAAAATTAGCTGGAAGCTAAATGGTAAAGATACGTTTTATTTTTAATTTATATAAAATTCATGTTATGAAAATATATTTATAAAAACATGATACAGCTACCCTATAATATATTATGTCCTATATAGCATATATATATAAAATAAAAGTTCATATCAAGTCTAGCCACTACATATTACATTTTGATACTTTAAATCACTTTCGACCACAACAAGTACGGGCAAATATAAAATATTTTTTTAACAAACAACATAAACCAAAATAGCTTTCATTCATTTAGTTGTTGTTGTTTTTGTTTTACTAAATGTCCATGAATAAGCTTAAACAACATATATGTGTATATATATTATATATATATATATATATATATATATATATATATATATATATATATATATATATATATATATATATATATTTATATATATATATATATATATAAATATATATATATATATATATAAATATATATATATATATATATATATATATATATATATATATATATATATATATAAATATATATATATATATATATATATATATATATATATATATATATATATATATATATATATATATATATATATATATATATATATATATATATATATATGGATAGATAGATAGACAGAGAAAGCTTTAATTAAATTAGTCATGTTCAATTTATCATTAGAAAAACTTCATTCATTTTTATCGTGTTAGACTGTTTGATGTACGTTACAAAGTTTAATCAGTTCCTAGTATGTTCCCACATACGATACAAAGTTGTCCAAAATAAGGAAATATTACTTATTTTCTTTTGTTATTTTGACACTGAATCTGAATGAAGAATCTAATTGTGTGTACAACGAAAAAAGTGGAAGAAAATTGTATACTCTATAAACAAATTACATTAATTCAATCAATCGTTAACAACTGTTGGGGGTGGAAAAAAATGGACATACTGATGTTTATATTTATAAACACTACCGTGTAATGAAATCCGGACAACGAAGGCTTTTAAAGTCCTAAATATTATATTGTTCTTTGCACTAGCGCATTATATAGCAGAAACTTGTTTCTCTTGTTGTATGACAGGAATGATTTTGTTTAAATTATAACTATAACTATAGAATGTGGAGTTTGTATCAATAGGGTACGGGTTGATTGTTTAAAGCCATGACAATCATGGTTTATACTCCTTTTTTGTAACTATGTTTTTTTTTCGGTAGAGACGGGAATCTTCAAAGACCTTACAAGATACCATCGTAATGATGCAAAAATGTGGGATTGTTACCGACTAAACCGTAACCCTCAATTTGCTTTACCCTTTGACCTCGTCACTAACGATAAGTACTACATCTGCTATATTCAAGCTGCTATCGTTTTTAATTATTAGCGTTCCTCCCTAATCCTCTCTAAAGCCGCGTATCCACTATAGAGTTTTTTACGTAGAGGTAGAGAAAACTCTCGCGTAGAGCAGTGTATACACCCTGTAGAGCTCTACATTAGAGCTCTACATGCACTCTACGTGAGAGTTCTATTGCGTAAAAAACTCTACAGTGTACACGCTATTGTTTTAGGTTTTGTAGAGCTCTATATTAGCTCTACACTCTATCTAGCATGTTTGATAAAGTTTTTTGCTCTACTGTAGAGAAAGGAAATGTATAGGTCCACGTAATTAACAATTGAATAGGTATTTTCTTACGAGCGCATGTGTGCATTGACAATTAAATATTTAATGACATTTCTATTTGCATTTCGATGGTCATTCGCTTTCAATATTTTTGAAATGTTTAAAATATTGTGTTTGGAACCAATTGAATTTTTTCAAAACACACCGATACCTTATACCTATATATACGTACCTATACCTATACCTATTCTTCTCCGGCTGGAATAGATTTTAAAGGAAGATTTTAAAAAGGGATTTACTAGAATATTTAACCTTGAAATTATGGAAAGTACGGATGAAATTTAGGCTATACTTTTTTTATCAAAAAAGACCCACATCACGAAATCCTAGTCTGATTAGGATACACGATATCTTAATTAGATTTTAGGCTTTAATAGCTGGGCCCCGCTCAAAACTGTTACTTACAAGTGTGAATTTATGTGTTAGAAAAATTAGGTTTTCTTTAATTTCATTCATTAGTCCACTATAAAATCCGACGTGTTGCTTCCTTTTCGCGAACGATTTGCGCTCCCAACACTTTCTTTTTTCATGTTTTCTACTTTAAGTAAAAAAATAACGGCAATTTAATTTGATTTACTTTTTTTTTTTTTTTTTTGATTTTGACGTACGAAAAACTGAAAATAAAATGTCTGAAAATAAAATATTATTAATCGAAAATAAAATATAGCCGAGCGCTCTACCGTAAAGAAAAATAGATCTACAGTGTATACAGTCTGTAGAGCGCATTGTAGAGCTCTACTTAAAATTTCTCTACGGCTACTCTATGGAAAGCGGTAGAGTCGTAGAGAAGCTCTATAGTGTACTTGTAGAGACTCTACATTCTACGATCTACGCTCTACCGAAAAAACTCTATAGTGGACACTTGGCTTAAGTGTAGA
The DNA here is from genome assembly GCA_963556175.1 of Tipula confusa. NCBI lineage: Eukaryota > Metazoa > Arthropoda > Insecta > Diptera > Tipulidae > Tipula > Tipula confusa. Next base: position 46,702,748 of record OY744475.1, read on the forward strand.
AGATTCCTCAATATTTTAATTCATACTACTCACTATTCTCTATACGTTCCTTTAGACTACATCATATACAGTCAATAATAGTTGCTAGTGTTAGGATGACTCCCACAGATCTAAATAGGTCGGATTTTGCACTCAGAGCAATAAAGAGAATTATGGTGCCTATACCAATTATTCCAAAATTTATTTTTTACTAATTGCTAAAAAGAATGTACTAAAGATCGAAAGCATAATTTTAAACAGTAACATTATCATGTCGATCGTAGAGATTAGTTGATAATTGAAAATATCACACTACAATTTGATTTAATGTTAAAAAAATAGGAAAAATCACCATACTTAAACTTATTTTGCAAAAAAACGAAGATTTGTGTAAGTGTCAGTTATAATTGACCATTAGCCGTATTCTTGACAACTGATCTGATCCAAATCAGATCATGTATCAAGAAACGACAGAAAACCTTATACTAAATAGATCTAAAATATACTTGTGATCCAAAAACGAAATTAGTTCCATTTGCGTCTTGGTTTACTATGTAATTCGTGATCTGGTGGTCTATTCTGAAACCATATTCGCTTTCGAAAAAAACGATATCTAAAGATTCGATACGCGACGAATATGCTTATTATGAAACATAAGCGAATTGTCAAATTTAAACGAATGAAGATTGTAACAAAAGAAATAAAATGTTTGTTTATTGGGTATATTTATGCTTATTGATTTACTAAAAAATTACTATCATTGACAACACTTCGAATAATACGCTATTCACCACCTATATAGGAGTCGGATTTTGACGTCACATTTTCATAAAATACGATTCATATCGAATTATTCGAAAGCAAAAAAAATTCGTTATACTAAAATTTGTCGTGAATCGAATTTTTCGAAAGCGAATATGTTTCAGAATAGGCCCCAGATTTAGATCACATTTCGTTAAGAAATACAGTTAGTAAATTACAGCTAGTAGATTCTAGTAAACAATCAAAATACAAAAATTATTAAGCTTTTCTATATGGAATAAATTTTAATGGACCATCCCGAACAAGAGCTTATTTTTTTAAACAACACAACAACATTTTTGTGTATGTTAAGGCGACTTCACAGTTCAATTTCTTCGTTCATTCATTCATTTAATTTTAATTTGATAAAATTCGGTAATTTTAATTTGATGATTCACACTTCTTGTAAAAGATGGTAAAAGATGATGGTAAAAGATCTTTAACATGGTAAAAGATGATTGGAACGAATTTTCTAGTTGCTTATTGAAGAAATGTATAACTCATTTTGTAAAATAAGTACGTTTACGTAATTCTTGATTAATTATCAATAATTAATTTAAGATTAATTAAGATTTAATATTAATTTGTTTAAAATTAATTTGATTAATTATTAATTTGTTTAAGTTTGTTCATTAAATTCAAAAAAAGATATAAAAAAATTATTTTTGTCATAACAAAATAATTTACAAATATTTCTCTTTTACTGCATTTCTTATTGTTTATGCGAGAATATTATTCTCATTTTACATAAATGTATCGATAAGTAAATGATGATGGCAAATTGACATTTAAGGTGACTTCATGACATCGAATATTATGCTAGCATATTAAAATAATGCTCTCGTTAAACCACATCAACTAAATTAAAAAAAAACACGCCCCTATGGGTTAAAATATTTTCAACTTTATGAAAAAATTCGCAGACGGCCAACTTGTTTTGTTTGATTTTTATACAAATGACAACTATGACGTCACAGTATTAATTTAAAATGCTAGCATAATATTCGATGTTATGAAGTCGTCTTTTAGCCAACTAAGTTGGCCTATTTTTTTTTTTAATCGCTTGCATTCAGATCTCAACATGATTTTTTACCTAACATGTTGGGAACAGTTGAGCGACCTGAATGCACCCAATTATTGAACATTCAAAAAAAACTATCGTTGGTGATCAAATGAAAGAAATGTTGAACTGACAAATACATCACTAAATCACACGAAAACCTAACTTATATAAACTTCGGAAACCGCTCAGAACTGGACATTTTAAAACTGGATATTCCAAAATAGGATTTGACAAAAAGAGATAAGGTACAAAACTGGATATTTCAAAATTGGATAATTCAAAACGAGATAAGGTACAAAACGAAATATGGTACAACACTGGATATTTCAAAACAGGATATTTCGACATGTGATTTAAACTTAAAATGATTTTTTAGGAAAGTTCTGGAATATGGCCAATTAGGGAGGAACTCAGCGAGTTCTTAACCGATTTTGATAAAATTCGATACGTAAGAAGAAAATTGGATTTTAAAATGATTTTTTGGGTAAGTTCTGGAATATGGGCAATTAGGGAGGAACTTGGTGATTTCTTAACTGATTTTGATGAAATTCGATATGTAAGATGAAAATGGGATTTTAAAATGGTTTTTTGGGAAAGTTCTGGAATACGGCCAGTTAGAAAGGAACTCTGTGAGTTCTTAACCGATTATGATGAAATTCGATATGTAGGATGAAAATGGGATTTAAAAATGATTTGTTGGGAAAGTTCTGGAATATGATCAGTAAGGAAGGAACTCGGCGAGTTCTTAACCGATTATGATAAAATTCAATATATAGGATGAAAATAGGATTTAAAAATGAATTTTTGGAAAAGTTCTGGAATATGGCCAGTTAGGAAGGAATTCGGCGAGTTCTTAACCGATTATAATGAAATTCGATATGTAGGATGAAAATGGGATTTAAAAATGATTTGTTGGGAAAGTTCTGGAATATGGCCAGTTAGGAAAGAACTCGGCGAGTTCTTAACCGATTATGATAAAATACGATAAGCAGGATGAAAATGGGATTTTAAAATGATTTGTTGGGAAAGTTCTGGAATAAGGCCAGGAAGGTTCCATACTTGAATATTTCGAAGGAGAGAAATAGAATTTCCTGCACTTTAAGTTTTTTTTCTTTAATTGTATAATTAAATTTGATTTTAAAACCTTTTTTGGCAAAAATCTATGGAATATGGCCAGTAAGGTTTCATACTTGGATAATTTTAAGCAGAGGGATAGCATTTTCCTTCACTTAATGGTTTTTTTTAATTGCTGCTTTTCCAATCTTATTAAAATAATCATTGACTTGATCGAGTTTACTGTCAGTAAAATTTATATTCATCTATTTTATATTCTTCTACTTAATATAACTTTTCTTCACTTTAGAGAATCTTTGTGAGAAAAATTAATTAAAAAATTAAAGAAAAATAAAATAAATTATGTGTATATTTCGGAAAATTAATATGGTTTTATCATTACGCTGTGAGAATTATTTGTGAGAAGTATTCGTCTATATTTGTTTCGTTAGGTAATGTTATTTTTAATTTTATGAATATGTTATTATACTAATTGTTGCTTTCCACACTTTTTCCATTAAGTATTTTAAACACAACTTATTAAAAATCATTTTAAAATCCCATTCCCATCCTACATATAGAATTTCATCACAATCGGTTAAGAACTCACCGGAGTTCTTCCTAATTGGCTATATTCCAGAACTTTCCTAAAAAATCCTTTTCAGTTTAAATCACATGTCGAAATATTCTGTTTTGAAATATCCAGTTTTGTACCATATCTCATTTTGTACCTTATCTCGTTTTGAAATATCCAGTTTTAAATTATCCAGTTTTGTACCATATCTCGTTTTATATCTTATCTCGTTTTGAATTATCCAATTTTGAAATATCCAGTTTTGTACCATATCTCGTTTTGTACCTTATCTCGTTTTGAAATATCCAGTTTTGAATTATCCTCTTTCGTCAAATCCAGTTGTAAAATATCCAGTTCAACCGGTACCCATAAACTTCAATCGACACTAAACTCAAAAATTCACATAGATTATAGTAAAAAAAAAAACCTACAAAAACATTTGATATAATATAATTCACAAAAAAAATCCCTGAACATTTTCTAGAAATTTATAAATTCTAGATTTCATTACACATTACTGTACATGCACGAATTTGTTCAAAATAAAATAAGATGATGGTAAATATACAGAACAACTATAGTGACTGTACCGCAGTAATCACCACTTTTTCTATAACATGTAATATAAGTTGTCGAATTCATGGAACTGAGATTTTATCAGTTTTCACAACAGCCTCAATTATATTAAGCAAAAAACCGATATGATCGTATGTCGTATCTACATTCAAATTGTGGTTGTAATATAAATTTAATTAAAAAGATTTATTTGGAAATAGGGCGTAAAGTTGTTTGCACTATATTTCGTCTAAGATAGATTTCAATTTTGAGTGGTACATTCTTTGGTATATACGAAACTTTTATTTCGAACAAATATTGTCAGCATGATGAAGAAATTAGATAAATAAACTAACGCGATTTTAATAAAGTTTATAGGTTTTGTGGTTGGGGGTCCTCAAGACTCGTAAATTATATCACAGTGAGCAGAATGACCATATTATCTCGTTGCGATACTTGACATTTAGAAGATACTTTTTTACTAATTTATCGGATTTACTCATTTATTATCATGTCTCACCAACGGTAGATACATTTTTTTCAATAAATAGTACTCAAATATCAACGACAAATATCAACAAATTGTCGGAAAACATATTTTTAAGTTACTCATTTACGTGCAATGATGGGCGATTAAGTGTAATAGATAAACAAGCGTGGAGTCTTTCGTATTTTTCGTCTCCAAGTTAGGAGCATATAGGGCGTCTTTTATATAGAATCATCTCACTCTATTGGAGGCTAATATAACAGCTATTATACGACTTTAACACACTTCATGTCTTAACTATTTTAATTATTTCCAGAGTCACTTGATTGCTTTCGAAGTGTGTGTCCTATCCATCTCCATTTCTTTTCCATTCCTCTACAGGAGCTGCTCGTTCGTGATTTTGTTCGGCCAGAATCATCTTATTAATCGCCTGAGGAATTTATTTACAAATACCTGGAGTCTTCGTGGGATTTTCTGCGTATTTTTCCACGTTTCACAACCATACAATAGTACTGATATCACTCAGGCATTCAACATTCGTATAGCTTTGTATTTTTTGACAGTGAAATGCTTCAGATATTTAGCGTGCGCATGTTTGTGTTTGCTGCTCTTCTTCAGCGGTTTGAGAATGTCGTTCAATACGTGTCGTTTGCTTTATCTAACGAGCTGTATCTTCGTATTGCCTTCTAATTTCTGCCATGGTTTGAAGACACAATTGATGCTTAAATTGACGGCGTTTCTTAATTTTCTTCCGCAGGTTTCATCCTTTATCCACGGTGTTCTCGTGTTGTCTTGGCGTAGGCTTCTTCAATTTGTGAATATTTTTCAGCAACTGTGCCTGTTTCTTTATTGGTAATGTTAAGTTGTAAGACTTCACTGAAGTCAATTCTGGTATCGGCATTTCTAAACCTTTTTATGTTAATTTTTTTTTGTAGTTCCTTACATATTTTAGAGCGGAGGGTTTTAATTTCAAACTATTGAAAAGATAAGTACATAATTCATACTTTATGTCAATGAAAAGGACACACATTTCTATAGATATAAGCTTAACCCAGCATTGGTGTATACCTCGTTTAATGGTCGGTTTATGTACGTTGCAAAGAATGCGCCGTACGATGTCCTCTTCGAGTAATTTTCAAATTTTCACTGCAGGCTAACGAGATTTGCTAATAAGTGGGTGAGCATGTGGTACTTGGAATCGAAATGTTTTTGCTGCCCTGCAATTTCTAATGTATTTAAATATATTGGCGGTTCTACTATGTCGATACATTTTTTCCAATTTCGTAAGTCCTGAAACGGGTAAGCCAACTAAATTTATGAACTTCTACAGTAATAACTATTTCACAAAATTTCTTAAAAAGATTTTAATTTCCACGCGTAAACACCAAAACTCCCAACCCCTCAGGAAACTCATGAAAATTAAATTAATAAAACATCGAAATACCAATAATAATTTTGTAAATTAAATTTTACAAAACCCCTAATCAAAATTTTATTTGTGTGGGCACTGAACATGCTGGTTTTCATTAGAAACCAATAAAATATTTTTACAACCGTAAAGTACATATATGCGGTTTTCCTTTGAGAATTTATTTAACAATACAAAATTTTATAGGCGAATATTTTCAAAGAAAAAGCTCGTAATACAAAAAGTTGATTAAATTCGATTTGATGTACAATTTTTTTTAGTATTTGTATTTAGTGCAATCCATTGGGCTTGGTCAACTACTCTCAATCACGTGATTGTGATCAAAAATGATTGACATGCGTAAACGCTTACTTTATTAATAAAAAAATTTTTGTTTCGTAAATTTTTTATGTTTTATCCGTGCCCAGTTGCTAGATTTCTTAGCAATTTAGACCTATAAAATCAAGCCAGAAGTTTTATAATATGTCCCTTGTACGGACATGCACTGCCACAATTCTTTGTTGGAATATACTGTACTTGTGTGCTTGAGTTAAATGAATAATGTGAATGCAAACTGTTGATTAAAGTTAGCCTTCAAAGGACGTTAAATCCATTGGCTCGATCTGTTTTATACATAACTATGATTCTCGATACAGTTTAATTTGCACATATCGTTACTACAATTCGATATTTTGGTGACAATATAAACTATCCAATATATTGATGCCCAACTCAAAAAAGCTCAAAAAACCTTTGAAATGTATGTCAGATTATTTTTCAATAAATATTATAGAGATGTAGAATTTGTGTTACATCTTCTGTATTGCACAACATAAAAAAATATCAGGTAGTCACGTGGTTTCTCCTGCTTGATCAGTGGTTTTACATATAAACAATATTTCCGAGAAAATTAAATTCGATTCTGTAGTGGTTTCGTTAGACCCTCAATCAATCAATATGAAAATGTCAAGCGTAAGGTATTCTCACAGCGTATATGCAGAGTCATATCAACAGCGTTTTTAGAAGCTGATATTCGTAATTCAACTAGGAATAGATCGTTGACCAAGCCATCTATTAAATGAACTTCGGTAAATCAGTGGCACAACAAGTGAAAAGCTGTTAAAAAAGTGTTGGTTAAATCGGGTACCAATCCAAGTCAAAACTATTACTAGCACTAGCAAGGGAGAACATGTCAGCGTTCAAAAATCATTAGACACAATAGATAGCAATATTGAAAGTTTGTTTCACGAGTTATTAAAGCGTTTGTGTATCCGTCATATTAAAACAACGAGTTATCACCAACAGTCGAACGGGTTAGTAGAAAGAAGACAACTTTAAAATCAGCAATAGTGTGTCATCAGACTCCACATTGGTCAACAGTTTTGCCAATAGTATTACTAGGTTTAAGATCGACAAACAAACTTCAGATCTACGCCATCGGGGAAGATATATAGACAAACAATACGATTGCCTAAAAATTACGATTGCCGGGACAAATTTTCGAATGTGATGAGAAATTAATGCATCAATCGAAGTTTAATTAAAGTTTTAGCATAGCGCAATGTTTTCACTGAAGCTACACAATACTACGCATCCTTGCAAAGAAACCATTTTTCTTCGAAAGGCCATTTATCGAAGTATGCACGTGCTCACGAGGACATATTCGGTTCGTTTAGCACTTCAACTGGCCTATGATGGTCTATTTTAGGTTATTAAATATATTGGTAAAATATAATGGTATGTCTCTATGTCTGAGCTTTTCAATATATTTGAACATTTACACAATGAATAGTATAAAATCAGTAAAAATGGCTATACAATTGTATTATATTATATCATATTTTATTTCCTACTAGATAATCTACTCATAGCTTAACATGCAAAAATCCTAATAGTAATAGGTGAAGTTATAATCTAGAAAAATTACCTTATCAAGTTGATGGTGCAGAAGTCATGATAACGCATGCTTCACATGGTCGTCCCATTCCATATTAAAAGACTAGTGAATAAAACAAAAAATGTGTATACAACTACTCAAAATAATCAAAATAAAATACATACATATGACACCAAATTCTTTCGATGGTAAAAACGTACATTACGCGTATTTCACTTAATTTAATAAAATATATTAATAACACTTCTGTATCTGTATCACTCATCACTCATATAATCACTATTTAACCACGCTTTACACTTCAAAAACACTTATATAGTTATTTTATTAAAAATAAAAACATTTCAACCATTCAAGAAATGTTTGAAAGTAATAATGACAAATAAAACCAAAATGATATAACATTTATAATGCGTTTCTGTTTTTATATTTTGAATACTGAAGGTACAAGTGTTAATCACAACGATGCGCTGTGTACGATAAAAAGGAAAAAAATGTGTCTCGACTTAAAAAAACGGTTTAGTGAATTAAATAATTATGCAATAGACTTATTTAAATTTTAATTCTATAATACCAAATAAACTCAATAAATTTAAATATGAAACTTAGTAGTTATTAGAACATTAGAAATTTCAAAATTAAAATATTGCCACTGACACTTTAATCAAAAGCTCTCGACATCAATATAAATACTGCTATAATATTCATACATTTTCATAAATAATTTTTTGGCAGAGAAAACGACAGGAAAGAGTGTCGGACATCAGTAGACATCAACTCCCAGAAAGGTATACATTAAAAAAGGTTGGCGCTACGCTTATGTAAAATCTTAAACCAATATTAACCTAAGGAATTCAGCTTCAGAGACGCACCAAGAATTAAATTTACTAATTTAACTATAATATTAAGGGTTTCCTCCTACGACAGGAAACGACATATGAGTTACTCAAACCACAGTGATTAAGTTGAAACAATGTCAGTTAAAACAAAGTTTCAGTTAAGTTGAAAAATGTTTCGATTTGAGTCGATACGAAATATTTTCTTTTCTTAAATTTATCTCCTCGCGAGATAAGCATCGTATAATGAAAATAAATTATTTTAAAAGAATTCAGTTTCAAAATTTATATCTATATGGAAAGACTTAAACATTCTAGCTTAATTGTTTTAAATATTTAAGAATATAATTACAATAAATAACAACAAAAACACGCATTCCTCATATACTAAAATTTGATACACGCTTCGTTAAATCATCATCAATTATAGAATTAATTGAATTATGTAAAATAAAATATTTTAATGTATATAGGATAATAAATTATCCTATAAAATTTGTCACCCTAAATGTAAAGATATATATATATATATATATATATATAGACAAAAAAAACTTAATTATATTTTATACGCATCATCCAGATGAGATAAGAAATGGTTTGGGAATCCACAACATGAAAATGTATAACGACAAATTTCTTAAATCCTTTGTTAAACAAACACTAAACATGGATAATATGTGTTTGGACGTTATTTGCAAGAAATATTTTATTTTTTTACTCAAAAAACTCTTACTAAACATAGTAATCGAATCATAATCCTTTATATATCCTGTACTTTGTAGTTTTTACATGTATTTTAACTTTCGTTTAATTTATTTTTATTTGCCAAACACTTCTTAACACACTAAACCAAGTTAACAAGGTATGTACATTGTACATCTATATGTATAACCAACATAATTTTTTTCTTCTCATGGATCCCTAAATCTTGTAAATACTATGAAAATAGTATCCTTTTTTAACTAACTTTGTTTTTATTTTTTTGATTTAAAGAGTTTTCTATTTTTAATGACGGGATTTTGAACATTGATAAAAATTAAACAGAAGTGTTATTGTCATTGACAATTAACTGGCCTTAGTCCAACATCATTTGGCAATACTGATAAATCTTAAAGAATCCTCCAGCATAGGAGGAAAACCTCCTACCTATTTATGATGTACCATTTTAAATCTGACATTATCATCTTTTGCCGCAATTTTCGTTTTTTTGATGATCCCTTATCAGCGAATTGCTTTTTTTTATCTCGACTGATTTATAATTTTTTGCTGACGTCATTCCACACTGTCGGTTTCAATATTTCGACATTGAAAATTATAGGATTGTAAGTTTTCCGACTAATCTTTCGTTTAAAGAGCAGAATTTAGATGAAGTTGAAGTATTACGGTGTGTAGAAAATCGCAACGCTAAGCCATTTGATATCAAAAACATAAAACTCGATGTGCGATGCTTAAATTTCCATTTCTCGAAAAAAATGTGCCTTATGAATTCCAAACCATTTTTCAATATTTTGATTACTTCATTTTTTCAAAATCAAATCTGAAACGCGAATTCAGGTATAACCTTTTGCTAAATATGATCCTTTACATGAATTCTTTGATTTATCCCAGTCACTTTTCGATAAACTTCTTAATATCATTTGAAAACCCTTCATTCATGCTCGCTGCGGTTATGTAACCATCAACTTTCTTCTCGATAGTTGCAATACTTTTGATTGTGTTCTGGTAATTTCTTTTTCTTTACTAGGCTTGGCCAACCTTGCTCTAGTACTACGATTAGTTCTTGAAGCTATTTGGATCTTAACGTTGCTTCGATCATATCTTTGTGGCATATCATATGTAATTGGTCGGATCATTTGCACTTCGAGGCTGTGTTAATTATCTTCAAATTTTTTGAGATGGACGGTAAGCACTTGCTTTATATTATCAAACGCTTTTTGTTGCTGATCATCCTGAATTCATTGAGTAATTTTATTTAATTCCGGCAGCTCTAACAGTTTCGGTATTTATTTAGATATTTTTCCTTACCTAACTGTCGTTGAATATTGGCACTTCAAGTTTATTAATTGCTTTGATTTTGCTTTATCCGCCTGTAATACATCTTTCGATAAAATATATCCCAAATATATATCATCCATTGAGGACTTGACATTTGGAATTCCTTCCAGTATATTCGACATAACCTGGAAGATTTCAAGCGCTAATAATAATCGAAATGGAAAACGTACCATCCAGTTTGGAAATATATTTGGCATGTTTTATTTTAGCTGCTATGTTTTCGAGGCCCTAGTATATTTGAGACTCTAGTGTATAATATCTTCGTTTCAGATTTTTGTTGACATCTGTTGGATCTATACATATTCTTAGTTTAGAATTTTTCCTAACAATATCCAATGCCTTAACTACAGAAGTTGATTCGGTTATTTTTTGATTACCCCTAATTTTTCCCATTATGTGTAATTGATTATGCACCTCGTCTTTTATTGTATTCGGTATTTTTCGAGCCGGTTTTATTTCGAACTGTGAATTTTCTTTTATGTCGATGTCATATTAAAACTACTTGTTTTAAGAACCCCAAGGTTTACTGTCTTTGAACCCGATTATAGTCGTTGATTGTGTAACCGCTTTAAACATTAAACGTGCGACGCTTTTGCTACTAATTCCTACTTTTCACGTGAAATCACCCAAACCTTTAATTTCGTGGTTTGAAAATGATAGCAAATAATTTGGTTTTGGATGTTTTTATTTCATCTTTAAGTTTCATTACAAATTTAGCTGCTTCTATAGATCATGTTTTCCTAAAGAAGCGCCACGATCAAAGTATTTAGCATACCATGTTATTCGCAAGAGGCAGCACGATCAAAGTATGTAGTATGCTATGTTTTCCAAAAAGGGGAAGCACGATCGTATACGAAGTATATAGTACCAATCATCGTCAGAATATTTTTCTTTTATGTTGTTCTTCAAAACATTTCGTGCCAAACGGAAAACATAAAATATTACAAATTAACAATAATTACAAAATAACTCAAACTAAGAAAGAAAAAACCTACATAAAAATGTAATATTTTAAAGCAATCGAATGAAAATGATAGTCGTCCATGATTTTTTCTTGTTTTGATTTATTTTGTTGTTGTTCGAGATAATTCCGACAGGAATGATGTTCGTTGTTTAGTGTATTTATCTACAATTAGAAATTCGCACACGATATTCACAAAATATTTTGTTTATATTTTTGACACATTGAGAGTCAACTAGCGGCATAATCATTGCACTAGGACATACGTGTAAAACGTACCACTTTCCATAAGATGGCAGCATTTTCGTTTGTAGTATAATCTTGACAGTTCGACATGATCTATTGATAACACACATTTTGCGAGGCGTTACTGTTTTTTGGACAGAGTTCAGTTGGTATGAGTCTTTCATCCGGATCAGTAGTTATCGCGTTCACTTGCGTTTGTGATTGCGTTTATTTATTCGTTGAATTGATGTTTTACGGCACTTCTGGTAATTAACTTTAATTTGACGTTTATTGCATGTAGCCTTTATTTTGCCGTATATTCCCCGCGGTCATCGTTACAATTTTTCTTGTCTTTTGTTTTGTCATTTTGGCTATTGACTTTCGCAAATTTTTTTTTGGTTTTTATTTACGTATACTTATATCCGTTTCGTTAAAATGTGAGCATTCCAATTGGAAAACCATCTGCAACCACTACCCTTGTCCTAAAATTCAAACACAACACTTAATGATTATTTTATTGTATTATGATGTTTACATTTTATGTTTTTAAGGTAAAAACTTATAATTTAAAACTATTTTTTTATAACTTATCGTACATCTTAAAATTAATAATTTTGATTTTTAATGGAAAGTATATAAATATCATATAAGTGATGTATCCTTCGAAAATTTGTGTCCTTAATTTTATGTACATTTCATGGCTTCGATGTAACTCAGATAAAAAGTTATATATAACAGGGCCGCTTCAGCTTGGATTTTTATATTCTTCTAGACAAATATCAGTTACTTTTTCGTCCCTTAAGAAATAAGTATAATGTATACAGTATAGTAACCCAAAAACAATCTGTTGTAGCAAAAAAGTGCCTTTTTCACTAACAATAAAGTTTTTATTGTAACTTTATAATGCATTGAATGAATCGGTACCTTTTTACCATGCAAAAGATGACTTTTTGTGCTATTATTATTAGCTTTGGCCATTGAGGGCTTTTATTTGTTCAGAAAAAATAAAAATCTGCCTCCTCTTAGTATCGACTAATGTGATGTTTAATCGATTTTTCGCAGAACTCCCACAGGGCACCAAAATGTGGACTTTAAGCTGGATTGACAATAAATTTTATTCCGTTTTGTGAATTGAAGTCGGTATATAAGTGTGTTTTCATTATTAAATTTAACTACTTACTGATCAAATTTCCGATTGGATTTCTATGGGAATGCCTCTCCGTGATATAAACAGCCAAGGAGCAGCAATGAGTATTTCTGCCGTCATATCAAGGAAAAATTCGATAGGCACCACCTTCGTTGCAAAACAAACAAAGACACAATGTATCCCTTGATAAGAAAACACGACCTCTTCCGTTCAGTTTCAAACTAAACTTTCAAATTGTTCAAGCTTCCGCTATTGCCTCATAGGTGGTAGCTGAAAAGTATTTCCGAGGTAACTTTTCGGTGACTTTTCACAAAAAGTCTAAAATAACTATAACAATTTTTAACTATAAATAAACTATAATACTTTTTGGTTTAGTTTAGTTTTAAGTTGGGGCACAGTTAGCACAGTTTTGTCTACTCTTGTGTAATTCCATCTATCTAGAAATAGCATGAACTAACTAGTTATAATATAGTTTAGTTATTTTAGTTGATTAAGGCACACAGCATAAATGCGCGTTACTTTAATTATTTTGTCACTTAAAATGTGATTTCCGGGTGAAAGTATATGAGATGCCTAGTGTTGAAGGACGCGTCTAATGCATTTAGTCTTCTTCCAACTCTTCAAATGCCTTTGTTGTCAATAAATGGGGTTAGGGATATTATATTACTTTTAGAATGAATGTCCTCCTAAAATTCGCAATCGTGAACCAATTTTAAACATTAGTTTTCTACGTTTTTTGATGTTTCGATTGCACGCAGGTTTCGGTATGACATTTCCCATCGTATAACCCTCGCGGTAGTCGAGAGACGTACCGGCTTTCAGTGTTAAGTGAATGAGTTTCAACAAAATGGCATTAACATTGTGCTTCTGCCGCAGTAATCCTGCTGTTTGAATATTTCCAATATTTTCGGCTTATGTTATTCTTCAATAGTACTTGTGAACGAGTTCCAGTTGGCTGAACCTGCATGGGTTGCTCCAAAAATTACCCATCCAAATTTGGTTAACTGCGCGAAAAGCCTATTTTTGATGATAAAATTGACAAACATTAGTATTTCGAAGAAAATGTCCACTCCAAGCATAATATCGATTGTATATGACTTATGATACAAGCAGGTACCGCTAACTGAAGGTTTTTCTTGTTCATCTCGTCTACAGTATGCTTCAATTTTTACTAGTGGGATTATGAAATTTAATTTCGTCAAAATCAGTGCCTCTATAAACATCACTTGCTTTGAATCTCGGTTAAATGGTTATGTGGCTAATTGCGGATACCCGTTTGTTGAAGATGCCTATGACCGAAAAACCTACCATTATATGTTGAACTAATCTCCCATGCTTCTAGATTATTTGCTTTTGTTAATAGGACGTTACAAATTAGATTAACTATGGTGCACCCATCCACAACCCTCTGAAAATTTGAAATTTGTGAACTTGTGATATATGTCCTTGGGGCATAATGAATCGGCTTTTATTTAAACAATGCTGGAAAATTGCACGTCTGATTGGTCAATTTTATGTTACGCTGACTATACTATACACCACTACCACTACTTTCCTAGCCAACCAAGAATTTTATTTGATTGTGATCGCATATTCCATAAACAATCGTGTCCAATGGAGTCAGTTCACTATAGTAGGTAGTAGCATATGTCTCTATTCATAAAAATTAAACGTTTTAATAAGTTTAATGTACTAGACTCAATTTAAACCATCGCATATAATAATATAATACGTGACACATAACTTTATGACATCAATTAAAATTTTAAAGCTTTCGGAATAAGTACTTTCTTCGGTGTAGATTTTAAGATGGAATCAAGATTTTTATATGCTTATATCGTAACTAAATCTCGTACATAATGTACTAAAGTTAAAAAAACAATAATAATTTTTTTTCCGTATATATAAAGGTAAAAGACGAGCAATATTATATTGATGAGAGGGCGGTAATATGGGGTGAACGTTCTAACGATTGTGATCAAACAGTACCGATATTGCCACGAGGCCATCATAAATTTCCATTTAGATTTAATATACCAGAAACAAATTTACCATGTAGTTTTGAATCACGTGCCTGTTATATCCGTTATTATGTTAAGGTAAACTATATAATATCTTTTTTAAGTAGTTTATTAACGAAACTAACACATACCATATATAATTTTATCCGATATTTATTTAGGTTACTTTAGATATTCCATATGCCTCACCCCCACAGGGTATTAAATATTTTACAATTATTGGACCACATATAGATTGTATGGAGGATCAATATCTTGTAAGTAGATCCTGTATATACTTATGTGTATACATAGAAATATAATATATATGTGTATATCGTTTTAGTTATTTTGCAATATATTTGTTTTCCTTCTAATCAACAGAAACCGTTAACAGGACAAGATAAAAAAGTAAAATGTTGTTTATGTTGTGCCAAAGGACCTGTAACATTAAGGTAATGTATCGTTAAATTTTCCCATGATTTTATTTTATATATTTTGCAATTTTACGTATCATTAAGTTTAACTTGTTAAATTTTACTTGTGAGGTAAATTACTAATCTGTATATAAATCACATTGTGTTGACTCGACATTAATAGTGGTGTTGGGTGCACAAACGTCCCTACTTAAAAATCCACGTCCCATGGGTCAGAAACTTATGTTAATGGATGGAACTCCTTTGATTAATAAGAATTTCATTTTAATGAGTTGGATTTTGAATAAAAAGCGATCTCCTTTGACGTTTATCTCTCGCTTTGTTGATAAAAAAATGATGATTAAAGACGACTTCACAGTTCAATTTCTTCGTTTATTCATTCGTTCAATTTCGTTCATTCAATAATTTTATTTTGACGATTCACACTTCTTGTGAAATTTCAAACCGAATATTGGAACGATTTGGTTTCCATCTTGTTTACAATTGAAAACTTGTGAGATCATTCATATTATTTGTGGTTAAACATATTGTAATTTGATAAACACAGTGTGAGGTTATAAATATAGTGGGATTCAATAAACATATATTGTCATTTGATAATTAATATACAATTAGTTGCAATAAAATATTCAATATATTATAAATTTGTTAATATACATATTATTTCCGCGTCAAACAATATTTTTCAAAACAAATGGCTTGTCTTTGTATCTTTCTCTTTCTATTTTTATTATGCTTTTTCTTTTACTCGATGTTCGTTCAAACAAAAATATAAAATTAAACCAACTCTTGTGAAAATTTTCTTAAGAAAGTCACATGACTATTTTGAGCTATACAATTGGTTGAAAAAATTGATTGAATGAATGAATGAACGAAGAAATTGAACTGTAAAGCCGCCTTGAGTCAAAAATAATGACTATGTAATAATACCACAACTGTACTCTTGTAATTGGTCGATGTTTTTTAGTTACAGTTTTGGTAGAGATTCTGAATCAATTAATACGACCTTTTCTGAATCGTTAGAACGTTACTTTATCATTCGTGTATTGTACCATAATATTTCCTTTCAAGTGTTGACTTGTATTGTTATAAAAAATAACTGTCTTTCATTGACATCGGCAAACTACTCACAAGTACTTTTGAGTATATATTTTCAATGGAGGGCTATTTGAGTGATAATTTTTTTTATAAAAAAAATATCTCTTTCTAGCGTAACGTTTTTCTAAAGTCGACAGTCTTATTTCGAAATTGTACAAAAAAAATTGTACTGTCAAAGAGGGTCTCAATGATTTGATTTTTGTTGATATTCAAATCCGATTTTAAACCCTTTTGTAAGTTTCAGGAGAAACATGGTAAACTCTAAGTATATTAGCTTATTTTGATTGTTGATCTTTTATTGAGGTATTTGTATTCAATTTAGACTGCGAATCTTTATGCAAGTGAAATACTCATGTAACATGTATTTACAAAATTTGCAAAATACATCCGACTAATATATAAATTAATGCGTAGCTGAATTTGAGTCCTTGTATTAAAGGTCTTTCGGTATACCTACGCAAAGGACACACGTTCATATTACTGGAGTTAGCTCGTCAACCGCAGAAATTGCAAAACGAATTACTAACTTGGAACTAAATTTTCGATTATAATCAGATTACCAACTAAGTATCCAAGCTCTTATTGTACCGAAAATATTAATGTTGCTATCATAAGCGAGTTTCTACGTGAAAGACTGGACTCACTTCGATTCACTCCCGCTGGCTAACCCAAACTATAATATCACCAGCCCCATATACTAATTGCCGCTGAGTATTTTTTTGATATAATCGTTGATGGCAAGATGTCTGGCCATATTAAAGCACCAATAGCGCACAACGTAGATCTGGGTGGGTTAAATTCGATAATATTACTGAAGTCACTCAAACCCATCCGACTACTACTTCTCTGCTCATGGAACTAGATATTAACGTATGACTTTAAATGTATTGGGAACAGAAGAGGTTACAACTACCAACCATCCACCTAACGGAGGAAGAACAGTTATGTGAAACCGATTTTGAACAAACTCATAAATGTTCATCAGATGGAAGATTTATATAGTTAGTCTTCCTTTCAAAACAAGGAAATTCACTTGGAAATTCATTTAAT
This sequence comes from Tipula confusa, assembly GCA_963556175.1. NCBI lineage: Eukaryota > Metazoa > Arthropoda > Insecta > Diptera > Tipulidae > Tipula > Tipula confusa. Next base: position 46,720,377 of record OY744475.1, read on the forward strand.
ATGGCACTGCGACGTTTACTTTGTATGGATAACAAACTACATAAGAACCTTAACCTAAAAGAACCTTATATCTCATTTATTAGAGAATATATTTCACTTCTTATATGAAACTTATACCGCCAGAGGACGTTAATGTAAATGAGGCTAATTATATTTATTTACCACTCCAGGCATAGTATGAAAAAAAACTAAGCACTACGATGAAACTGCATGTGGTGTTAAATGCGTCATATCATTAAATGACACGTTGTTAGTCGGACCAACTGTTCAACATTCAATTTATTCTATTTTATTAAAATTCAGGAAACATTTAATTGCATTCGCAGCCGATATTGAAAAGATGTACCACCAAATTGGAATCACTCACTCTGATAGCAAATACAAACGAATTGTTTGGTGTGAAAATGCCTTATATCCAATAAAACATTACCGTAGGTAAAGGCCTAGTCGCCATAATCCATCTAGTCGTATGGAACCGCATCTGCTCCATATCTTGCCACGTAATCGGTAATAAAACTAATCGATGGATATATCAGAGTAAATATCCATGCCTGTTCAAAATAATTCGAGAAGATTATTACATCAACGATTTAATGTCCGGATCAGCAACAGAAGAATAACGAGAGCTCTACAGAATGGAGGTAAAATTCCCTTATCAAAAGAGTGGAGAATTACTATAAAAGACAGACATTAAGAGATGGTTTATCTTGCACATTCCAAAATGATTCCCGAATACATTGTTTGAATCAAGATTGATGCCTTCGTTGACGGCGTGCGGAATGTCGAGATCAGAAGATCTGTTGTGCTATCTCCAAAAGCAACATTCGTATAGATACCGTCGACTATGCATTAAATAACGAGACATATAACATCATCAAGATGCGTAAAATGGAGATACATACTAGTTCACGTAGTTCTTGATTCTTTTCAGCGATGAAAAGAAGCAGCTGCCAGTTGTCAAAGTTTAGAGATCGCAACCTAAAATTCTCATGCGGTGTTGTGGCAAAAAGGACCGTATCTTAAGAGATTGTGTAGAATGGCGTAAAAAGCAATTTAGAACAACATCACCAATGTGCCATGGGACAAAAGAAGCAGGCCGAAATGTTAGATATGTGACAAGATTGGTCACTTATCATGGCAGGATAAGGTAGAGGTAGAGGAAGCCAAATAACGACAGCGTTATTAAACAAGATTGAATATCATAAGGGAAACGCAAATGAGAATTTCGATGCTTTGCCGAGTAGTTTCCATGGAGATAGATGCCTAATAAATAGATGCCCGCCAAGTGGAAAGGAACGAAACTATCATCGACGTCAGACACATGACACTTCTACTATCAGAAGAATGAACTCCTAAACTAATTAAAAAAGAGGAAATGATTCCAAGTGCATGTGGCCAGGAGATTGATTCCAAGATATGACCTTCTAATGATAAAATGAAGGCTTGATATGACGTACGATCTAATAATAGAGGATTTGAAGAAGGACAATTGGTATGGCTTCACAACCCACTCTACCGAGATAAAGCGTTGCAGACAAACAAGCTCAGGTGGAGCGTAGCGTTACGATTTCTCTATAGTGAAATCTAGGGAGATTTACGAAGTAGCATTAGTATTAGCAAATATTGAGCAAATATATGATCTATAGAATAGCGTAGTGACATCTCGAAAAAGTGAAATGTAATAGTACAATGTACCGAATTCAAATTTTAATAGGGGAGGGTTAGTAAACGGATAATTCATCATAATTCAATTTGAACTATGACGACGATGAGAACAACTATAGAATTCAAGGGTAATTATTCACTATATATATATTGCTGTTCTGTTTAATCTGTTGATTTCTTTCTTTGTTTTATTTATAATTATTTATCGAATTTTCGAACAGCATCCAGTTTGAAGTTTAAACGATGTTGATAATTACCGTTACCGTTCATCATGTATATGATGAATGATTTTAACATTTTTAATCAAATCGAATTTATAATTAAAATTTCATCAACAATTATTCGATAAGAAAATATTTAAATAAAAGCAATCGAATTTATGTCTCTGTACCTACATAGTCCTACCTATACCGCGAAGACATCATATTTCCAAAATGTTTGTATATATGTACATAAATTTGAATTTCAAACTCAATCTAAATTTTGTGTCAGTGCGCGACAAGTCAATAAAATTTTCAATCATTACCATAAAAATCATAAAATGTTTAATTAATTTTTTTTTTCAAGTTTTGTTTCTGTTTGTACTTTGTTTTATTTTTTGAATTAATTGAATAAAATTAAAAAAATTATTACATAAATCGTTGTTTCATCGTAAATTTTCTGTTTTTTTTTTTTTTTTTTTTTTTTTTGATTTGGTTTTTTATGTAAATATTTTATTAAATAAATTTACTTTATACGAATAAAGCGAATCCTAAATATTATTTTGTTTTTGGGTGGTGGTAGTGAATAAGATACCTCATTGAAGATTAACATAAGACGGTTAAATTTATATATACTTAAGTCAATATTCAGTATATACATAAGGCGTAATTTTGAGTTTATGATGAATCGACAAATTTTTTTATTAATTTTTGTTAATTTTATTGTTGTTTTTGTTAATTTTTTTTTGGTTCGGTGGGATTGCCCCTGCACTTGTTTTTACATTATTTATACATAATTATAATGATCGGATTGTTTAATATGAATTATATGAGTAATATGAGTAAATTTCAAACGGCTGTAGCTGCTAAACTATGTGTCTGAATTATGAATATAGTATTTTTGAATTATCCGTATCAAGATCTACCTGAAATAAAATATTGAAAAGTCCTCCGATCAACTCTAAATTTTAATGTCTCTAATATGAGTAAGTTTCAAACGGTATTTGTTATAAAACGGTTAATTCAATTGATTTGTAATGTTTAATCGATTTTTTAAAATCTAATTTGTATAAATTTTAAAGTTTCGTGGCAAATAAAGAGTATATAAATTAGATTTGCTGTGATCATATGACTTATTTGTCATAAAACGGTTAATTCAATTGGTTTGTAATGTTTAATCGAATTTTTAACACCAAAAAAATATTATCGATCGTTTAATGTCAGTATTCGTGTCGAGTCTGTCATAACTAACATTCCATCCACTCCTTCGGTTTTGTCATATGTAACGATGTGTACGGTGGTGCCCTGCATTCCAGGAGTTCCTTCTTCGTTCTTGGCCGTACACTCTAATAAATCAATCAATCAATAATTATAATGATCGGATTGTGCACGCCATTGCTGTTTAGCGAAATCGTTGTCGTTTAGCGTAATCGAATGTCTTACTCTTTTTTACTTGTCTGTCAGGATCCAGCTCTTACACACATCCATGAAAATGGGTCTGAACCACAATTTGTTTAACTTTAGCATTGCCTCTGTGGTCATTCTAAGAAACATATAAACTTAACGACAGATGAAAAGCTCGTAAATATTATTTAACGACATTCATTGTTAAGGTAATCGCTTAGACCACAGTACGCAACAATTTTTTTGGTCTTATTTAATGTTTGCACAGGGTTTTCTTTGTTCTTGTAGTAAGTATAGGTATTAAAGTTATCGTCCTAATTAGATTTAAACAAAAGTGGCGAACAATTAAAAACAGGACACGAGAACTGGGTACGTTAGGCAATGGTAGCGCGCATAACCCACACGCCATCACAATGTGACCACTATTATGCATTTTATGGACAAGTCATACATTTTCGTCAATTTTGTGGATTGAACGAAAATGATGGTAAAGAAATTTTGGATCCAACTGCACGATTCTCAGCTTGTGCTGGTAGGACCATGGAAATAAGTCTTAAATAAAGTATATATAGGATGGGATTTTATAAATGAAGTTAAATCTATAATTTGTATCCTATTTACACAAACCTTTAGTGAGCATAGTCAATTTGACTTTGCTCACATACAATTCAATTGCTGATTGTATTACTTTAACGAGCTGAGGCAAACCAAAACCGCGCTAGAAAATTGATGCTGACAAATAATTGAGTCGATATCATGAAGAGGAAAATTGTATAATGTAGATATCTCAAAATTTTGTTAACTCAATGAACATGCCGAAGTATAGCAATTGCAATTTAATTCGAATGCCTAACGATTTCGTGGGGACATTTGAAAAAATCAACATTTTCCCCATTCAACATCTAGAAGACAATTGCAATGGAATTCTGCCTCCTTGCATATTGTATATTCGTTATTATCGACAATTCTTAGATAAGCATAACTTGTTGCGCCCAGTACCTGAAGTAGAAAAAATCTTTGGCAGAAATGTTCCTGATCGTTCAAATCAATTGTGAACATATGTGTGAGTTATTATTTTGTTTTACCTCTTAGTCGTCTCCATTTTCCGTGATTAAAGGCATACAGAATGTTTGGAAAGTTCCAACAACAACACTATCACAGTGGTTTCCTTTATAAATATATTGATAAATTGGTTCATTTACATTTGGAACTGGAACAGATTAAAATTATTTCAGGAACGGCTCATGCATTTTCAGTCCTCCATGGTGACAATGCATTAACATTGGCATTCATACACAAACACTTTTGGATATCCAAAGGGGTAAAAGCAGTAAAGCAGCATAATCGCCAAAGTGTACGATATCATCGCACAATCATATAACATATCCTCATATCATCGTTAGTGGTTAATACGTCTATAGTCTACTCATCATATTGTGATTTATGACTCCAAAATGGTCCAGGTTCTTGACTGATGTAGTTGCCAAATAGATAAATAATGTTGTAATCACTTTTGATTTATCAGCAGCAAGTGATAATTTCATTTTGCAATGGCAGAATTATTTATTGTTATATTTTGACAGTATGGAAGGTGATTTAGTCTCAGTGAGTGACTTTACAGCGGTAATCGCTGAATCGAAGGCCGTATTTCGACAGTGATCTTGGTGGAGAAGCCGTAGCTATCTTAGGTTGACCATTTAAATGATAAACTCTCACAGCAATAAAGTTGCACAGGTCATCCAAGGTTGGTAGATGGATGGATGGTTAAATCTGCGTTTCATTCATTGGTCTAACTTCGAAACTATAATAAACATAGATCGTCCCATTGCTTCACTGGTATTTTTAACGCTTGAAGTGACTGAAAATTAGAACGAAAATGATTAAATAAGCCCAATAGCCTTTCGGGATCAGGTCGATCGATTGATGCAAATGTAAATAGTTTGTGAATATGTTGCTCTCGACAAGCTCAGTGGCTTGTCGAAACGCTCTTTGAGGATGTCTCGGATAACTTCGTAGTTTTCATCAGAAAGCTCAAATGCTGAAACGGCACAAGGTCACCCCATTCAGCTTTAGTATTTCAATTTAGTGCGATCACCGATAGATGGATTATCGTGGATCTGAGAATCAAAGCTACCAATGAACGATATCTATTCTAAGTAGTTGCCACTGGCAATTACCACAAACACTGATAGTTAAAGAGTATAACGAGTATAATTGGCACTAATATCAGGTGAAATGAGTTCTAACTGCCGCGGTTTCTCTTCGCCAATTTTTAACTTACGTTTCACATCCTTCAGTTAGTCCAATTTACCTTCGATTCATGCACGAATCTTCTCCGACAAAATTTCAATATCCATTAATTCATTAATGGCAGCATACGTTGATAAATTGATAATTGTCTGCGAGGGGATATAAAAGAGCGTCGCAAGCACTCGAGCACTGTAAAACCTACATCTTCTGCTAAAGTCTAAATACCGACAAACTGAAGTATTACATTAGGTGTTTATCTGATCTCTTGTTGGGTATGGGTGTCAGAGATGGACTCGGATGGATGAGTATGAAAAATGACATTTTAAAGAAAAGTCATGCGCTTGATATATGGCCCTGAGTGCGGCAATGATGACACTTACAGAGTTCTCTTTAACCACGATATAATAATTTGATCAATCTCTGATGTCGGTCATAAAGCAAAAGTTAGTACACTGATTTGTTCCCAGAGCCAAGCCTAGACGGATGTTGCATCGATCTCTAAAAGCAGAGCCTCAATTTGGCAGGCGAAGAGGTAACTGTCAGTGACGATGGCTCCGCGAGGTATAGATAACCACTTTGCTTTTTCTGACTATCTAGAATAATTCGAAAAGCAGGCTCGCGGTCGATTATATGTTCGGTCTGGGACAGCAATGTCCTTTTAATTCCAGTATATTATTATATTGTTAAATGTGGCTTTTCGGCATTTAGTTTCTACTAGCTGTGGCTCTTTCAGTCATCGTGAAGTAATCGCGGGTTGATGCTGAAAATCTTAGTAGCCGCAAGTGTTTCAGTTCCAGTATTGATATCCTTGTGGAATTACTGGTTTTAAGCTTGAGCTGGAGAATCGCAATGAAAATATTTAAATCTGCTGGGGTAAGAAGTTCACTATGTATATTTGGGTATATTTTTGACAGAGAATCTACTGCCGCCTATGAACAGCTAGTTTATCATAACAAAATCGACAAGTTTTTCCGTAATTTCCTTCATTTATTGTTAGATATGTACAATTTATTCTTCTTATGTACTTATATACTTATGTTAACTAAGGAACATATCTGGTCGTCATATTGCATCATTTTCTTTTAACCTGTGTATCCTGGATGTTTCTGAAAATTGCCTGCTCTTCTAATTTACAACTCGTGCCTGGATACTATAGCAAATGTTCGATGATCGTGTTGTACGCGGTAGGCATTTTTTTCTAGTTTACGTTTCTGGCACAACCATGCTATCCAATATGAGTGGAAACCTATACAATATATTTTCACAAACTTATAGGTTTAAGTATTGGCAGCTCAAATCAGATATGGATTCAATGTAAATTTATGTTGATCTTGTTTATTTATTTTTTTCATTTCAGTTGTACAATCGATCGTACGGCGTATTGTTGCGGCGAAACATTAAAATTAAAATCAGTCATCGATAATCAAGGCGAAGAATCAGTCAAAATAAAATTACGTTTACAACAATTTTGTGAATTTTTAGTTGAACGCGGTGTTTTAGGCGTTACCAAAGAAGTACAACATTTAGTTTTAGAATATAAAGGTGAACAAGTTCCGTCAAATGATAAACTAGAATCGGTATCAAATTTACGATTACCATCGCTACCCACCACAATGATTGGTGTATGCCGTTTAATACAAATTTACTATACGCTAACGGCATGCTTGGAATTCGATAAAAGTGGCGACGATTTACAAATTACATTTCCAATTACGATCGGAACAGTACCGTTTCGTATACCAAATAGTAATTTACAACCAATTATTGGATATGGTATGTAACACATGAGATTTTTTTATACGTAAGAAATAATTAAATTTGAATCGAATTTATTTAGATTCAGCTTGCGATCATGTCGAAGGTGGTATGTATATTGGACCTGAATTTCTACTGGGCGAAGTGTACGATGGCCATCCGGTTACAGAGAGTGAACAACGAGAAATAACGCCATTATATCGACCGATGTATTTACAAGTGGTGCGAAGTTCACAACAAGTGGCCGCGTCTCGAAATCACGATAAAAAAAAATAAAATTGCAACTTGTAATTAAATTATAAAAAATTTTTAAGTAAAATTCGATTAAATAAAATTTAAGTCATAACTATTTTGGTATATAGATGATAAATTTAATTAAGATATTAAACCACTGTAACATCGACTTCCATTATCATCTATCACCAAAAAAGTATTTTCATTTTATTTACAATCGAATTTTGTCCCTTGTAAAAAATTATTTATGATTTCAAAAAAACTTTTCATATACATATAAAACTTAAAGTTAAACAAATTATAAACGAGAGCTTTTACTGAAAAAAATGAAAAAATAAAAATCTACCGCAACAAAAATATGTCAAAAAACCAAATTGTGCAACTTAACGATACAAGAATATATATATTTTTTTTTCAAACCGAGAATTGAAAAGTTACAAAAACCATTATTTAACCAAACCAAATATATAAATCATAAAATAAATTTAAAAAAATTGTTATAAATAAATCAAATGTTTATAATTTATGTGTAATTTTTTTTCATCATCATCATAATATAGGTATATAGAACTGATATGTTATAAAATGGAAAATTTAAGAAAATATTTTTACAGAAGAAAATTACAAAAAAAAAAAAAATTTAACTGTTTTAATAAAAAAAATTGTATTTGTTTAAATTATAAAGAAAATATAAGTTAAATGTAATTGAATAGCAATAAATAATTTAAAAATTAAAACAAACAGGACCTCCAGAACAGATCATGATTTTTGATTTTAGTTTTTCTTACAAGTTCTGAACCCGTTACGCACCGCTTAAACACCCCGATTTTTAGGTAAACAATTCGGTAGGTATGATTTTTTACAGGTGTGTGGTTCGGACTGTTGGGTGGTTTCAACGGGATGGTTTAATAAGAATATTAAATATTTTTATTTTTCTAAATAAGTTTGGTTTGGATATAGGTATATATCTAGGGCTTTAAGATGTCCCCTTTGAATTAAGTATTCCCGTAGTTCCGCTAGAGCGGAGAATATCCCGCTCTAAATAAATTGTTCGTAAAGAATCTAAAAATTAATTTTTGGAGTAACCAAAATTTGATTTTTATGTTCGAAAATTATTTATGGTAATGATCGAATATTTTCCATTAGTATTATGTTGATATTGAGAGCTCATCAAAATCTGATCACTATTGGTGTTTTTCCACGATGAAACATATTTTTTCTGCAGCCAAACATTAAAATCTGCAGCAAAACCAAAACAGGAAAGATAGTGTTAAATTACACTTGAGTGACGAAGACAACAGTTTTATTTTGTTTTTTTATAGCTAAATTTTATAGTTTATGAAAGTTGACGCCTTCCCTATATAACCTAAAAAAATCACAAATTTATGTGCAAAATATCTCCAAAATAAATTGTGGTATTTATTTTTTTTTATGAGATTGTCCTATTTTAATGATTATTTATTTTTAAATTCGAAAAAATGATCCGATAATATTTTATAATTTTTTTTAAATCTATTACGACACTATTATCAAAATATTTTAATAATATCAAAATTTTATTTAATTTTTTAACCTCAAAATTTTAGTTGTTACCACACTGAAAATAAAAATAAAATGAATTTAGCTATAAAAAAAATAAACAAAAATTTTATGTGTGTGTGCGAGAAATATTTTCTCGTCCAAACACAATTTTTATGGGCATGTATTATTTTGCAGCAATTTTCAACCATAAAAATTATTCCAATTTTATATTTTTTCGTTTTGCTGCCATAATTATGGCGACAGAACGAAAAAAATACAAAATAATTTTGAATGCACAGCGTGCAGCAAAAGTTGTCCGTCGTCTCACTCGTACAAAAGTTAAATTTATATTTTTATCTCACGTTTTTCGTGCATATAAAATATGTTTCATCGTGGAAAATACTCTTATTACGTGATGTATGCCACAATTTATGTATCTTGATAATTTTCTGGGCTAAAATCTCCATTGAGAGATAAAAATTAAAATTAATTGTGGAGTTCTCTCAGTATAAATCGTTATACAATTACACGACTAAATTGAATAAAAATTTAGTAAAAGTTTTGAATTTATTGATTTATTATGCAAAATCTAGATCTTTATAGAATTCATAAATTTTGTTTTAGACTAACTGGTAAGAAATTGTATTGTAAAAATTGTAAAAAAGGGGTTTAAAAAATTTTGGAATTAATTTACTTCGAATGGAGTTTTTCCCCAAATTATGCTCTTGACAGCTTAGATTAATATTACCACTTATATTAAAGTATATGTCCAGTACTTTAAAGATATAGATATGTTTCAATTGTAAAATTTTACTAATAACAAACAACGGCCATGAGTGAAATCTTTTATTTTTGAAGCCCATAAGATGCAAAACATGTTTTTTACCAATTATTAAAGGCTTGATTATATCAAAATATGTACCGTCCCAACAACAAATACCATATCGCAAACTGGCATGAGCTAAAGTAATTGTGCTTGTTTAAGAAACCGTTTAGTTGAATTTGCGTTTTAATAGCTTTTTCCAAAACATTTATAATTTTCAGCGCTTAAATGATTACGTTTCTTAAAAAATGGAATCACAGTAGCAATTTTTAATTATTCAGGAAAAATTTCTTCAGATATACTACGATTAAATAGAACATTTACCTAGCTTTTACACCAAATAAATACATAGTAAATATGTTTGATAAACTTTAGTTTTTTGTGATGTATGTGTCACATGTTATTAGAAAAGTAGATTTACTAGGAGCAACGAAATTTAAAGAAAAAAATCGTCATATTAAATGTCACAATTGAATGAAAAAATTAAGGTTACTGTGTGAATTATAAAATATCTTCACACTAATTGTAGAATTACCCGATGCAGATACTTTACTTTTACTGTACACCGCTATCTTTTTGTCGACTTGGCGCTTCTTTAATAAACTTTTATGTTCGGTTACTCAATTTTTTATCGAATTTTATGAGAGATATTAAATTCTAAAATTAGCTCCCAAATCGAATTGGTTTCAATTTTTAGTTTTATTTTATAGTTTAATTAAGATAAAAGTTCTATAAAAATATCTTAATTTACAATAAAAAGAGCTTAAAAAATGATTTTTGGATAACAAAAAATTGTATCGAACAAAAAGTTTGTTTGGTGTGAAAGATGCGTTAATATATCAAAATTATTAAATTTGTAACGTTTCAGAATAGCACTACTCAAACCAACTCGATCAGTGGGACCACATATCTCCCTATTAGCGAGTTAATAATAATAAACATCTCTAAAGCGATACGGTAAAAAAATAAACTATTTGGAAAAGATTTATCAATAACTATATGTTCGGTATACTAGCTTTAGTTGAATTCGTAAAATTTAATCGCATATTTGCTACCACGTTACTAAAATACGAATTAAAATTGATAGCAATGTCAACTAGGGATTTTAAAATTGAAGAAATTTGATACACCACGGTTTAAGCTTTGTAATATTTGTATATCTATAGACGATTTCATTGGAGATTTACATTGAGATATTTGACGATCTAAAGTTATAAAGAACTCATCGAAGGCGTCTGAAATATTGGACATATTGGAAGTTCCACGAATCATTTAGTAGCAAGGCGTTCAGTATAAATCAAAATTAATTCGAAATTATCAGCTATTGAGAAAGTGAAACTAAGTAGTGGTATCTTCTACATCCATAATCTCCGCAGTGTCATCCATGCGCGATAGTAATGATTACAATTTCCATAAAAAGTAAATCCCGGTATTTAATAATTTCTTAATTCTTGCTCTGAAATCCAAATTTCTGTTAAAAAGATTAATTTCAGAAGTTCAATAAACTATGCTAAGACTGTGTCCGAAACCCATGGTAAATGTGTGAATACAAATCTTTGAAATTTATTTGAAAAATATTCCCCTACATTACCAATTTATTTTTAAATTCACTTTTTGTGAGGTATAAAAACTATGAAGAAAAATTACATTATGCTGTGGTCCTCAGAAGACTTTTCAAACTAAACTTTTCGCTATACTACTACTTCAAGCAATATTTCAAAAGATACAACTAATACAAAAGCCTTTGCTATGCCTTAAATTCGACTAAATTTTTGTAAAATAGAATTTTAAAACTTTATAAAAGTAAATACTTTATTATAACAAAAAAATTAAATTTCCCCACTAAGTGGGGCAAATCTTGTTGTTCACGAAAAGCCTGCTGATTTTTAAGGCCACTTAAACAAAGGACATAAACGTTTAACATAGGTTATTTATGAAAATTATAATTAGATTACATCATTATTTTGATAGACCCACTCTAGCCATTATAATACCGTTTACTATAAGAGGTAATTTACCTGCATTAGAGAATAAGTTAACCCAAGTAATTACCAAGTCCTAAAGTGCTGTCAAAAATGCATTTGGCATGATAAAAGCACAATGGCGAACAATGTAGCATGTTAGCCTACTTTACACAACAGCATGTTGTATAATACACAATATTTGTTTAAACGATACTTTTGAGCGGGGGCCTATGTAATAATTACACAGAACTATGTATATATAGAACTTAATTTATGAACTATAGGTAAAAACAAATAAAATTACATCGAAATGTGTACGACCCGGCCATTTTTACATTTTCTTTGTTTGATTTTTTTTTATACTAACGTCAAAACAAATTCAAAATATCTATTTTACGTCACACAATAAAATGAAAAGTCTTTAAAAAATAACCTCGTCGATTGACTTTTTAACTTTAGTCTATGAGCCAATAGCGGAAGCTTCGAATTTTGAAAAGTTTAGTTCGAAAAGTCTTTTGAGATACACAGCAATATAATTGTCATCATTTATTAAAATTGTAATAGCAACGAAAAAGTTCAAATTTTTCTTGTATGGTACAACGATCTTTGATAGGAGAGCCGTCATTTGGCAGGCGCAAAAGTCGCTTTTGGCGACGATTGCTCTTCGGGTTAGAACACGATTTGTCTTCTTCGAGTTGTCTAGCACAAAGAACAAGTTCAAAATCGAATCCGACTGAGCCAGAATCTTGATTCGGTACGAGCCAGCAATGGCCTGTAAAAACCATTTATTATTATTATTATTATCTTTGGGTTGGCTTACAACAGTGGGCACATGAACACAAATGTGTTCATTTGCACACAATTTATAGGTTGGCTGACTAGCTGTATGCTGCGCATACGTCAACATATAGCTTTCACATACGATTATCAACTGCTTTAAAACCAGCTTTTTTTACCTGGGCCTCAGCAAGAAACCCAACACCAAGATTGCCAAGGTAATCTCCACTGTAAAGCAATAATGTATAGACTTGGGACACGTAATCTCCACTTTTTGGCCTTCGCGGTTTTTGGTGACCAACGAATTTTAAACGATATATTTTTGTGGCTGATATAGTGCCCTAACGCACGCCTGGTTTTCTTAGTGACTGCACGTTCCACGCACCGATCATAAACTGCGTGTCCGTTAACATAAGTGGGGGTCAGGTCAAATTTTGGCGGTATCTATATTTCCTTTTGTTAACTCTTTTAAGAGCGTAAGTTTTCTACGGATGCAGGTATAGTCAGCCTCACGATGACACAATTTGTTTAGTCACATCCTGCGACGAGCCAAAGATGTTGAGCTGGAAATCTAACTATATAATGCTTGTTTTGGAGTCTTTTATGAGGAATGGGTGGGCCATACCACAGGGACTAACAGTAATAGTTACCAAGCGTTTAAATTAAATGAGCAGCGGCTTTTCGACTCAAATCATGCTCGATCACATTCTGCGAATCGATTGTACATGGATACAAATTTTAAAGGACCAAAAAAATGACACCAATGATGATAACTAGCTATGCTTGTTTGACCTTAGAAGATAGTTCAGCCCATGGATTGTAAACTCTCTCAAGGCGACGAAATGCGTCATCACCGATTTCAATCAGATGATGTAAATCCAAATTGCTCGATTCAAAACATATGATGTGTGCAACATGCAAACATGAATGATTATCATTCAAATTTAAGTTGCAAATTGAATTAATTAATTTCACGGTTTAATAATTTTATTTTGTTAAAAATAAAATACAATAACGACAAAAGAGCTGACCCACATAACCATGGATTGTCCAAAATATACGTCATTTTCATTATTCCATAAAAACGAGAGATTTGTTTACCCGTTTATACGAATTTACATTCTCCATTTTTGTTATGACATTCAATATTTTGTGCTAGTAGTAGTAGAGTAGTTCTAGTTGACGTTCTCACTTCTTGACATAAACAATAATAAACATTTACGTAAATTATTTACAATATTTAATTTATTAATAAAAATTAATTGAAAACATATATAAGTTGTGGAGCGATATGATATTTTAAAATAAAAACTATGCGCTTTATATAATCTTTAAAAAAAAAATTGTAAAAATTATTCAAGGCAAAATGTGGGTGGCCTATCGAAAAATTCGAAAATTATGGCTAATTTATCTGTTTATTACATTTTTCGGTATATTTATGTTATTTTACTGTACAAAACTTTTGGTTGATAAATCAATATATCTTAAAAATCATAAATATCAGTTCAGGTGAGTAATTTTGATAACATATGTTGTGCATATGGAGTTTATACATTCACTGATGCCACTTTGCTTCCACTTTGCAGAAATGAGCGACGACATCGAGGCAAGAACGTCAATGTTATTGTCGGGCATTACATTGGAACGGGTAATTTATTTGGTAATCTTACAAAAGGTAAACTTCATTTATGTTAGAAATCCAGAAATTGATAACCTCCCCTAACAGTATATGGCCAAAAATTTTCTTCTAACACAATGGTGTCGGGTTAGTAATCTACTGTTACTCGATAGATTTACAATATTTAGTACTATACAAAGCTGGTAATTTAACAAATTTTGTAATACAGATTCTATGAACGCCAATAATTTTTCACCGATTGGTGGTGAAGGTGAAAATGGTAAACCAGTGATTGTTCCAGCAAAGGATATTCTTCGTATGCAACAACTCTTCCAGGTTAATCGATTTAATTTAGTGGCAAGCGATCGCATACCGTTAAATCGTACAGTACCGGATGTACGAAAAAAGAAATGTCTTTCGAACAATTATCCAACAAAATTACCAAACACATCTGTGATAATTGTGTTCCACAATGAAGCTTGGTCTGTATTATTGCGCACAATCTGGAGCGTAATAAATCGTTCGCCGACTAAATATTTAAAAGAAATTTTACTAATTGACGATGCGAGTGAACGAGATTTCTTGAAAACGGCTCTGGAGGATTACGTTATGTCGTTACCGATTTCAACGAAAATATTTCGCTTGGCAAAGCGAAGTGGATTGGTGGCAGCACGATTACTCGGTGCCGATAATGCAGTAGGTGATACACTAACATTTTTAGATGCACATTGTGAATGTAGTCCCGGATGGCTAGAACCACTTTTGGCACGGGTACAAGAAGATCGGCGGAAAGTTGTGTGTCCCGTGATCGATATAATATCAGACGATAATTTCAGTTACATTAAAAGTTTTGAATTTCATTCGGGTGCCTTTAACTGGCAACTACATTTTCGGTGGTATACACTGAGTCATGCGGAATTGCAACGCAAAAACGATATCACCGTACCTTTTAGAACGCCGGCAATGGCGGGTGGCTTGTTTACAATCGATCGTGGATATTTCTATGAGGTTGGAGCATACGATGGACAAATGAAAATTTGGGGCGGCGACAATCTAGAAATGTCGTTCCGAATATGGCAATGCGGTGGTGAAGTTGAAATTATACCTTGTTCTCATGTTGGACACCTTTTTCGGAAATCATCACCTTATACATTTCCTGGCGGGGTTAATGAAGTTCTAAACACAAACCTCGCTCGTCTAGCCCTAGTATGGATGGATGATTGGGCGAATTTTTTCATAAGATTCAACCGAATTGAGAAAAATATCACAGACCATCTGAATATCGATTCACGCGTACAATTACGAAATCGTCTTAGCTGTAAGCCGTTCAGTTGGTATTTAAACGAAATATGGCCGCAAAATTTCTTTCCTGCCAACGATCGACTATTTGGAAAATTGATTGTGGCCAACGAAAAGTCAAAATTTTATAAAAAATATCGACATTTATTAAAATCTTATCGACCGGACGATGAAAATTGGGAAAATTTAATCGAATTTCTAAATTCGAATCGAAATCAATTCGATTTGAATGAAATTGCTCGGGCGTCGAGCGATATATTCTGTTTGACTAAACCGCGTAATCCAAAATCTATAAATCAGATGCATGTACAGCCACTATTACGGCGTTGCCATAACGATAGTACACTCATCGATCAACTGTTTGTTACAAAAGATGATGGCATGATTATGTCGGACGAGGGAGTTTGTCTTGATTGTCCGGAATTTAATAATGGCAATTTGATAGAACTGACAAAAGCAAGAATGTTCACATGCACAACGTCAAATAAACGACAATATTGGCAGTATTCAGTGATAACACAACAGATAAAACATTACGGATCAGATTATTGTCTGGAGGCCAGCCAATCATTGAGGCACGTATTCTCAAATCGGCTGAGTGAGACAAACGATGGGTTTGAAGTATTTATACGGCCGTGCAATAGCAACTCGTTACAAAAGTGGATTTTACTTCCGCTGGATTGGAAATAATAAACTTTTTTATTTTTTTAAATTTACGCGTTTTAATTATTCGAACATCCTAAATAAATGGAACTCGCCTTTATTTCTGCTCGGCAGTCATAAAATTTTTTACCTCTCGATCAATTTCACTAAGAATTTTCGTTTTGATAATATTCGTTATGTTTCCGTTAACGTTTGGCAGTAGCATCGATGTTCTTGCCGAATGCTCAATCCGTTGTACCAGTTCAATTTCTCGCATACTCGATACAAAATTAATAATTTGACTATTTTCTGGGCTTCCGACTCGACCGGTTCGACCACACCGATGTATATAATCGGCCATATGCAGTGGAAAATCAAAATTTACAATACTTCGGGCACGAGTCGTATCGAGCCCGCGACTTCCGACATCTGTCGTCGACAATACATTAACCTCACCCGTCTGAAACTTTTCAAACTGCCCAACACGGATTTTCATTAGCATATCACCGTTTAGATTTACACAATTTACACCACGATCCTGGAGGAACATCGAAATAAAATCACATGTATTCGACTTATTCGAGAATAGAATAAGGGGTTGACTAATTTTCGAGTTGATCATCTTTAGTAGATGTTCGGGTCGGTCGGATTTATTGAGTCGCAAAAATCGTTGTTTTACATGCGTCAATATTCGATGTAAATTCGGACTAATCACTTCGGTAAGCGTCTCTGTATTTAAAAGTTGACTGATTAATTCCTCGACATTTGTCGGCATTGTGGCTGATGCTAATATTAGTTGGGTGCCCACAATATTATCTCCCAAGTCTTGTATATGATTTTTATGAAACTGAAAACAACAGAAGTGGAAGTGAGCTGTGAGTATTGGTACAGTAGCATAAAAAATATTTACCGGGAATCGTTTCATAAAGTAAACTAACTTCTCGTTAAAACTGTCGTCTAGTAATGTATCTGCCTCATCCAACACTACATGACGTACTTGATCCATTCGATAAATTCCAGTTGTAACTAATTTACTGATGGCACCTATTGTACCAATTAGGATGTCAACATCCTCAAATACTGGATTTAGCATTTGTTGTTTAGTTCGCCCGCCCACAATTACTTTTATATTTAAATTCAATGACTTTGATAGATTTTCGGCAACTTCGCCAATCTGATGGGCTAGCTCACGACCCGGAATTAAAACTAATCCAAGCGGTGTGTTGAAATTTCGCCGTTGTTGTTCTTTCGACTTTCTTTCAAGAATTTGTTGTACAATCGGCACTAAATATGCATATGTCTTGCCACATCCTGTCTCAGCGGCAATTAAAGTGTGTTGACCGCTTAATATATTATTAATGGCTTGTGCTTGAATTCCAGTCGGCCGTATAATATTCGAGCTATTAAGATTTTCTATGATGTTTTGATTAACCCCAATGTCAGTGAAACTTTTTTCGAACTTTTCCAATTCACTTCGCGTTATTGTTGGATGAATTATAAATGAATCATTTTTCGCTTTATGATGTTTCCACGTTTTCGAAATGAGTGGAATGGAACCGAATTTAGCATTTACGTCGATTTTATCATCGACAAATAGATTAAATTCCGTACGCTGTGTCGTAATAATGGGATGAGGTTTCACTTCGGGTGTTTCTAGATTTGCTGTAGTGAGTTTAACTTTTGATTCAACTTGTTTAGCATAGTGACGCACAAATGTATAGATTTTACATTTATTTAAATATTGTTGATACATTTTAGGTATTTACTACAAACATTTGTTATTAAAAATTTTAAATCCTAACACACATTACACAATTTAGGGTTATGTTAAAATGTCAAATGAATTTTTTGACGTTTAAATTGAGCAACTATTTTGGCAGGTTTTCATGCAGGCAGCAGCATAGAATCTACACGAACAATAAATTAGCAGTATTATGATTTAAATGTGTGCCGCCCTATCAATCGCTCATACTATTACTGACAGTTGACACAACGAAATAAATTTTTATTGTGAAAATTTTTTGTTTTAGTTCTATTTTAATTTTAACTCAAATCAATTCTTAATTCTAATTTAAAATAATGTCTGTGATAAAATAATAAATCAAAAAGCCAAAGTGGTTAATAGTTAAATATAAAAATTTCATTTGATACCAACGAATTACTAAAACAAAATGATTCTCCAATATAAACGACTCTCCAATGAAAGTGATTCTGTAAGCGGGCCATTGTTTACGGTACCATTTGGAAAGTTTGCCGTAATCGTTATTTCAATGCCTCTCTTTAGTTTTATATTCTGTATTTTTTGGTCAATCCTGTTCTTTTTTGAACAATCGACGAGTACACATTGTCATGTGTATAATTTTTTGCCATCTATTTCGGCTGCAATTGGTAATTACCAGCCACAACGATTTATGTGGCAGTCGGCTATAATATTGAATGAACCACCCCGACTTATGGTAGCCTATTTGTATAGTAAACATTATTGGCGAATTATTCGAAGAAATCGTCGTGGCTTTACAAATTTTGCGATATTACTTCATTTGATTGAACTGATATCATTGTTGGGGCTGACTTTGTGGACATCGGTCGATCATTATGGTAATATCTAATGAGATCATGCTTGGTAATTTATTTCAATCGTTTTTTTTTTTTTTAGATGAGCATAAACTGTGCTTCGTAGTATTTATTATCTCATCTGAAATGTACATGTTTCTAAAGTACTTCATAAATAAAAATTGTAGGCGAGAGCCCCTTACAAAGATTGAGGCAAAGTCATTAAAATATAAGCGAAATCTTTTCCTAATAAATGTTACCTCATTTGGCTTGGCGGGCTATTGTTTTATGCGTCATAATTCATTATGTGAACCGGGAGGTATTGTGTGATGTTCGAACTATTGCAATGCATAAATTAGCTAACGCCATCATTTTTATTTTAGTTTATAGTTTGTTCTCATTTTTCGAGTACATTGTTGTATTTACAAATATGGGCTATCATATGACAGCATTTTGGGATTTTAACGATCGGAGTCTATGTTTCAGCTGGAGGCGTGGTATTTACTTTACGTATACTTAAAAGGTTCTAACATTTTGAAATAATTTAGTTTACAAATTATATTTGAAATAAATACTTAAGCATTTTTACAAAACATTTAACGCCAATATTCTTATGATTAATGATATAAAAATAACATTTACACGATGTACTCCAGCCATGGATTTTGAAACCGAATATATTTTTGAAAAATTTATTTATAGATTTAATTTATTTGACAAATTTATTTATAAGATAATTTTAAGTAAATATATATTTATAGTTTATTTATATGACTGGACATAATGATTTATATTTATGTATTTCAAGAATTTCAAATTTAAGAATAAAAATTTTGGTTAGTTCATATGCTAGTCGAAAACAGCGCTGTACTTTATGAAGAGATTATTTTTTAAAATACTTGGAGGAAATAACAGTTGCAGGACAGATAAGTTTAGTTCATGTGTTAGACGACTGCGGTGACACAATTTAGAAGAAATTAAAGATCTAAAAACGTGGTGCAGTTTTGTACTTCTGAAACCGATATTATCTTAAACATTCATTATTTTCCAAATGTTTATTGATGCTAGTTTTTTCTTACTTCCTGAATTACAATGCGCAATTTCGACTAATCACTGTGCTTTAGAATAAACATCTTGAAATCTTCGGGCCTTCCCAGCAAAACTTTAAATAAAATACGTCTATTAACAGTTTTGGTACAGTAATATTTTTTCATTTTACAGCTTTACACAATTAAAAAAAATATCGATTTATTTTAGATTAAATTGATTTTCAATTTTATCCGCAATCATTTTGGCGATGGCCAATGAACTTGTGGCACCCGGAGATGGAGCATTGCGACAGTGTAGTACACGTTTTGCAATCACACTATCACCTTCACCCTGATCGAATACAAAATCATCGACTAAATTACCATGTGGATCAAGAGCTTGCGCTCGCACACCGGCTGGTCCACGTGACACATCAAATTCATTAATATCGGGAATATATTTTTGAAGTTCTTTTACTTGCATGCCCAAGAAGAATGATCGAGTCATTTCGCCAAGACCGAATACGATGTATTTAGATGCCATTTTTAAGAATCCAGGATATCGTAGAGTATCAAAAAGTTCAAATAAATTAATGCTACCCCAACTATAACCCTCGCGTTTAAATGCAAGTACGGCATTCGGTCCAAGCCAAACACTACCGTCCATACGCGGAGTAAAATGTACACCTAAAAATGGGAATCTAGGATCAGGAACTGGATATATATTACCCTTTACCATATGACATTTTTCTTTTGCCAATAGAAGATATTCGCCACGGAAAGGAACAATTTTTGGATCTCTTGAACAACCAGTCTTTTCGGCCAGTTTATCAGATTGTAAACCACCACATGTTAATACGTATTTAGTTGAAATAGTACGAGCATTTTTTGCAACCACTTGGATCGGATAATCGAGATTTGAAGATTCAGAAAATTTGTGTGCTTCAAAATTGAGATAAATATCGCCTCCAGATTTCTTTACATCATCCCCATAGTATTGAGTGACGAGACCCCAATCAACAATTCCTGTTTCAGGTGACCAAATAGCCTTAACCCCTTCACAATACGGTTCGATTTCTTTAATTCGTTTTTGATCCACTAATTGTATGTTTGGACAATTATTCTTTTGGGCACGCTCCCATAAATCCTAGAATTTAAACACAACACATTATAAATCGCAAATTATAAGTTGTTACAAAACTAACATGAAGCCGGTCAACTTCTAATTCATTAGTGGCAACAATTAATTTTCCAACTTTTTTGTACGGAATGTTCTTTTCATCTAAATATTTATAACTTAAATGCAAACCTTCGACGCATAGTTTGGCTTTTAAAGAACCAGGCTTATAATAAATGCCGGCATGAATTACACCACTGTTGTGACCGCTTTGATGTTTCGCCAATTGATCCTCTTTCTCAATGACAGCCAATTTTAAATGTGGATGACGTAAAAGAATCTCGCGGGCAGATGCTACACCAACAATTCCACCACCAACTACAACCAGATCATATTTTCTACGATGTTCAAAAAAATTAAATTAATATGACCTTGACGTCACAGAAGGTCAATGCATTAAGGCATTATCTAAAGTTTTACAATATTTACTTACTGTTCAATGCTCGTTGCTAAATACCGACTTGATTCACATAGCACTTGGTTCGTTCGTAATAAATTCGTGAGTATAAATTTCAACATTTTAAAATTTTGTTTACTTGCGATAACCACTTGTCTTATCACTAACAACTTTTGTGTTATATAATCATTGGATTACCATGTATCTAATAATAACCTGCGAGTTGATAATGTTCGAAGGGCTACTTTTTGATAAAAATATGAAAGAGTCCGTCAGACCTGCTCACAACTGACAGATTGATTACACCATACGATACTATACACTCCACAGTCAAAAAAAAACTCTAACGTAAATAAACCGATCTGACATTTAGTGCATGTTTTATGAAACTTTACAATTATATTGAGCAATTTTGTGCGGTTTCGTAAGCCACTGCCGGCGTTGTGCACATTTTGGTGAAATCTTTCCTATGATTTATAACAATAAGTAAACGGCTATTACAGGCCATTGCTAACTCGTATTGAATCAACAGTCAGTCATGATTTGTGTGCAATACAAACGGAACTCGGTCCACTCCCAGAGGATCATGATGGTAAATATGACCACGTCAAGCCAACGATAATTGCTTTTTACTCCGATTCGGAGCAAAAACGTTTCCGCGAAACAATAAACGACGTACAGCTCGGCGACTGAAAACCGAGTCAATATATCAAAAACTAAAGAATTTGACCTCCGATTCTTTGATAGACACTACATTTATCCGATATATGGGCCTCACGTCTTGTAGCAGCCGATGCTTTAGTCAATTCCCTTACGTACCATCGGCAATTGCAATGTTTATCAGACGAAAGTGCAGCCACCGCTAACTATGAAAAAAACTAAAACTACACTGGCAGAGTCAGCCAAAAACAGTTTGGTTGAGAAACTTTAGTTTTGAAAATACACTGGATTAAACATAACATTTAAATTAAATTTTATTTTTTAACATTCTCCTGATAATTTGAACTGACTTTCAATTTCATCGGCTATCATTTTGGCTATTGCCATTGAACTTGTAGCCCCCGGTGAAGGTGCATTACGACAGTGAATAATTCGTTCAGCTATCACATTGTCTGCATTACTTTTTTCAAAAACAAAATCATCAACTAAATTACCATGTTGATCTAAAGCTTGGGCACGAACTCCTGCAGGACCTCGTACCACATCATTGCTATTTATTTCCGGAATAAATTTTTGAAGTTCCTTAATTTGTTGTGATGTAGAAAATGATCGTATCATCTCGCTAATTCCGTATTTTGTATATTTCATTGAAAGCTTAATGAATCCTGGGTAAAATAAGGAATCGCAAAGTTCAGCAATATTAATTTGTGACCAATTATAGCCCTCTCGTTTTAATGCAAGTACGGCATTTGGTCCCAACCAAACACTTCCATCCATACGAGGAGTGAAGTGTACGCCTAAAAATGGTAAACTTGGATCAGGAACAGGGTAAATATTTCCTTTAATCATGTGACATTTTGTTTTATTCAACAAAAGATATTCACCGCGAAATGGAACAATTTTTGGATACTTTGAACATCCTGTCATCTCAGCTATCTTATCTGATTGTAAACCGCCACATGTTAGGACATATTTTGCAGCAACTGTTTGATTTTTATTTGTCAATACATGAATTGGATAGTCTTGTTCAGATGATGAATAAGCGAATCTATCTACTTTAAAATTGAGGAAGATTTCACCATCCATATTTTTGACATCATCTGCAATATATTGTGTCACAACGTTATAATCAACTATACACGTTTCTGGTGATCGAATAGCTTTAATTCCATGACAAAATGGTTCATATTTTTTGATTTGGTCGGCATTGATAAGTTCGATATTTGGACATTTATTTTTTAGTGCACGTTCCCATAAAACTAGTAGTCGGTCAACTTCTAAATTGTTAGTCGCCACAACTAATTTTCCAACTTTTTTGTGCGGAATATTCTTCTCGTTCATAAACTTATATAATAAGCTCATTCCTTCCACGCATAATTTAGCTTTTAGCGAGCCAGGCGTATAATAAATGCCCGCGTGAATTACACCACTGTTATGGCCACTTTGATGTGCGGCCAAACGATCCTCTTTCTCGACAATGGCCAATTTTAAATTTGGATTGCGTACTAGTATTTCTCGTGCTGCTGTTACACCAACAATTCCGCCTCCAACCACCACAAGATCATATTTCCTTATGTTTAAACTGGAAAACGACCGACGACTCAAAATCAAAAATGTTAACATATTTTCTGAACAGGCCTTTTATTGACCCGACATCTTACCTACAATGAGAAAACTAAAAAAATAATTGAGCAACTGTGTTGTGACATTTATAAATTTTTTGCAAATAACTTATATTAATATAAGTTATTTGATTTTTTGTGTTTTTATTTAATGACAATTTTATTTTGCATTATTGGTTTGTTTACGTTTTCCCTCGAATAAAACGTTTTAGGCAATTTTTGCAAAATTATAAATTAAAAGTTTAATATGTAATAAATGCACGGTTCAATGAAATTTTAATATTAATCGTATTATATAAATATCCATAATAAAATTAAATAAAAAATTGTGTTAATTATGTACCATGAAAAACAGATAAGAGAATTATGTGCCTTGCATGCTCTTAATAATTTATTTCAAGGTATTTATCGTAATTAGTTACAAATCAGCGTCTAATCTACATGTTTCTAATTAATTTACAGCAAAAGGTTCATTTACAAAACATGAATTAGATGAAATATGTAAAACTTTATCGCCTGGTGATTGGATAAATCCACATTGGTGAGTAATGAATGCATAACTCTGTGGTGTTTGTGTCCATATACGGCCCCCTAATAATTAATGTGTGATTTTAACCATATATCAAACCAATATAAATAATTAATATTTTTTTTTTTATTATTAATTTAGTTCTTTATTAGGACTTGGTAACTATGATATTAATGTTATTATGACGGCACTACAGAAAAAAGGTTGTGAAGCAATTTGGTTTGATAAAAGGAAGTAAGTATATTATACAGCCACACATGATCCAAATTACTATATTAATGTATTCGACAGAGATCCATCGAACATAAATACACAAAATATAATCGGATTTATATTAAACGTGCCTACCGATTATAAACTAGGCTTTATAACATTCCCATTGAAGCGTCGACATTGGATAGCCGTTAAAAAAATTACAGATAACTACTATAATTTAGATTCAAAACTAGATGTACCTCAAGAAATTGGTGACGAAACCAAATTAATCGATTACTTAAGATTTCAATTGCAAAATAATGATAAGGAATTATTTGTTATTGTAACAAAAGATGTTTATGATACACAGAATTGGATGAATAATTGCAATCAACAAAGTTAAATTTTTTCTTTTTAGTTATATTGTTTTTTTATTTAAACTATAATTGACAAAATTTTCATGGAAAATATGATATAAATATTACAACAAATTTAAACAGTACCTAGTCGTTTATTATTTACATTTTGTAAATTACTTAAATTATATTATATTATTAAAAAATAAAAATAAACTTGTAAAAAAGATTATACATTTTTTTTTAAATATTTTTGAATATCGTTTAGTTGATTTTAAAAAAGAACTACTGGATCCACTTGTACGATTTTCAGCTTCCGTTGGTCTCAATGAATGAATCCAAAACAAAATATATGATCACTGGTCTTAGCGGCCAAGACGCAATTAATTTTAGTAGTGGTGACCACACATTTGAAGGAGTGACAAGTTTCTTCGATACCTCGGATTCAAGATTGACACCTGTTGTAACGATATTGTAAGGTATTCTTATCCTATGGATCATAGGGCACAGACGTGAATACCCACATATCGAGACTGAACTATATCATTAGCGTATCATTACATGGTGTCAGAAGCGGGATGGTTTAGTTTTTCCAAGTCAAAAAACTCAGAGTAGCTATCTGCTAGAACGATGTAATCTTCACCATGAAGCGTGAATATATCAGATGCTACGATCTGAAACGGATAGTTAGGGATCATTTTTGACATCACTGGTTCCTTTGTAATTTTTCTTTGTGTCTTATGACACACCTCGCATCACTCCACAAATTTTTTAATATCGTTGTTCATAAAGTATCAATACAGAGTACTTCTAGCTCGATTTTGACAGAATTGTATAACAAAATGTCCTTTATGAATACAATGTAGCAGTCGGTTTATTTGTGACAGAATTTATTATTTCCAAGAGACGTTGCAATTCTTTGCCTTGCAAAGTAGCTTCGATCAAATCAGTAAAACAGTTTTCAGTCATTGGTATGATGACCTGGACTTAAATTTCGCGTTCCTCGGTTTCAGCATGTTTTGAGATTTTTTCATCCTTACAGCAATTTCTACTCAACGTGTCGGCTATGTACAATTCGGAGCCTTTTTCATAAACCAGCTGCGGATTGTATTGTAGAACATCGAGTAGGATTCTTTGTAGTCGAGGAGGCGCGTTATGAATTGATTTTTTGAAGATTGTTTCCGACGTCTTATGACCCGTTTCAACAATTAGTCGTTTACCATAACCGTACTCGATTGTCTTCCCAAGTCCACGCAACATCTTTCGATAATAAAGTTCTAAGCGGATCTGTTATCGATGAGAGGTTTGGAATGAATTTATGCAGGCAATTTACCATGTTTAAAATTATTTGAAGTTCCTCTTTATTGGATGGAATTTCCAATTTATTTATTGCGCTATTTTTTCAGGATCTGCTTTCATACCTTCAGCTATTAGAATATGGCTTAAAAATTTGACCGATGTTTGTTTGAACTCGTACTTTTCTTTGTTTAGTACTAGTCCTACGGAGTGTAATTTTTCCAGTACAATCGTTGTAATTACGTCAATTTTCTCTCCCGTATCGGCAAATATTAGGACATCGTCCATCGAACATTCATCATTATTTATACCATTCTATAACGATGACATCATTTCTTGGAAGATCTCTGGAGCAGTACACAATCTAAATGGGAGTCTTGTGCAACAGTACCGACCTCATGGAGAGGCAAATGTTAGGTATTTTTCTGATCGTTGACTGACTTTTATTTGCCAGAAGCCTTTGTTGCAATCTAATTTGGTGAAAAATTTATCACCATGAATTTTTGCCGCAATCGCTTCCAATGTTGTAAGTGAATAATGACGTCGTTTTATGTTTCTGTTAACGTCTGTTGGATTAATATAGATTCTTATTTTTTTATTTTTACGAACAATAACCATTGGGCTGACAACAGGAGTAGGTTTTGTCATTTTCCTAATGACTCCTAATTTTTCCATTTTCTTCAGTTCGTTTTTAACATCGTCTATGATGACCAACGGAATTCTTCTGGCTGGTTTGATTTCAAATTTTGGGTTGCTAACCAAATCAATGTCGTACTCAAAATTTTTCAGACATCCTAGGCCTTTGAATAACGCTTCTGATACTTTTAATTCATTGGCCATGTTAGATCGCGATGTGTTCAAAAAATTCAATTTCTTGATAGCTTCATAACTCATAATTGAAACTGTTGGTTTATTAACTATTATGGGTTATGAAGCTATCAAGAAATTGAATTTTTTGAACACATCGCGATCTAACATAGTCAATGAATTAAAAGTACCAGATGCATTATTCAAGGACCTAGGATGTCTGCAAAATTTTTAGTACGACTAGAATTTTGAGTTTCACTAGAAGCCATAATGTTTTTGAAGCGCAACTTTTCTGTTCGCGGTGTGCCCGAGATCTTTGAATCAGATAATGGGCTACAGTTTTTATCAAAAATGTTCAATGATTTTGCAAAAGATTGGAAATTTTGATCATAGAACATCCAGTCCAACCTTCGCCAGAGCCAATGGTTTAGCAGAACGCTTTGTTCAAACCGAGAAAAACCTACTCAAGAAATGTTTGATGGGCAATACTGACTGTCCACATGGCTCTATTGAATTGCAGAAATACACCGAATTCAACAAACAGTTCGCCAAATCAAAAGCTATTCCAAATCAAAAGCTATATGTTAGTAGAATTACTAACAATCCACACTTGGTGTTCAACAAAGAAGTACTCAAACCGAAGGTAATCACAAAGGTAAACCAACACTTGGAAAATAACCGTGCTAATCAAAAATACTTCGCCGATAAAAATGCAAAACAACGGCATAATATTCCAGAACCAGAAGATATAATACGGGTTCAAGTTAAACCGCGTGAGTGGGTAGAAGCAAAAGACGTCGAGACATCCAAACATCCATCATTACTAATCAAAACCAACACAGGACAAATACTGCGTTAAAATCAAGCGCATGTTTCTAAAACAAAGGCCGATATTTATCAGAACGGCGTAATTCAAGAAAATACTATTAATATCAACATGGGACATACAAATCAAAATCCTTCGACTTCTGAATTTGAACAAGGAATGTCTTCAAATCCAACGGAGTTGAACGAAGAAAGCACAATGGCTCGCACAACGACAGATGCTAAACCATTACAACATGATGCAGAGTTTAGTTCCACACAAGATGATATATCGCCACGAGGTTCACCAATAATTACACGGTATGGTAGGGTGAGCAAACCGGTTAGAAGATTAAATTTGTAAGCGAAGTCATCTTGAATTAATTTGATTTAAATTTCATTGCTAATATGTATAGATTGTAAGTTTTTAAGTTTGAAAAAAAGGAAAGATGTAACGATATTGTAAGGTATTCTTATTCTATGGTTCATAGGGCACAGACGTGAATAAAGACACACATATCGAGACCCAACATAAGCGTATCATTACACCTGTATTTATCTCTACTGTAAAGCAATGTATAGCATTGGGCCACATAGTATTTGCTTTTTGGCCATCGAGTTTCTTAAAGAGAGGAACGAGTTTCGAGCGATACTCTTTCATGACTGATAAAATGCTATCAAACGCGCTTGGTTTTCTTAGTGACTGCACGTTTCAGCTACCGATTCTAAACTGCGTGTCCGTTAACATTAGTGGGGGTCGAGTTCTATTTTAGCGGTATCCATTAACAGCCCACCAACCAACCAATAATTTAAAAGGTGGAAAGTATTCCAACCCGAAGAATTCAAGTTATAGTTTTTTTCACTTATTTTTTGTAACTCCTCTTAGAATCAGATGTTTTACATCTGCAATTCTTTGCGCTAGAAGAATTTCAGCAACAAATCTGCCAAAGTCATCTCATCGAGAATCGAGTTACAACTGATAGATGTGTAAAATGATTTCATAGAAAAATGTACGTCCCAAGTGGCACTGTAAAATTATCCGGCATTCCAATTGTGAATTGATAGAAGTGAAACGATAAAGTTGTTTATTTACGGATACTCTACGTTCTAAGTATTTCGTCACCTCCTACATCAATCAAAGACAACGACATTTTTGGGTATTATAAAAGTTTTTCTATAGGGGATAAACTATAATTCATGGTTTCGTACGTCCTAACAAATCTATTATTACAGTTCTATAATTTAAAATGTCCATCTGTCGCATAACTGCACACAACATTTTTACTCTAATAATTCTATCACGGTGATAAGATCAGAAGTTCGGGGTCATTTCTGATTTTTTTTATAAATATCAACTGATGTTAATTAATAGACGAACAACTAATTATATCCTGTATACATTGTCCTTTTATATAGACACGCCGACTATAGCCGTATTTACGTAAACAACGATACCGACATGGACGACATATAATTAACAACATTATCATAAAAATTACATAAAAATAAAAAGGTAACATAATTTTTATTAGCCTAGCATTAATTATTTTTTTGATACGTGATCATGGCACATAAATACGGATAATAGTGCTCTAATTGGTTTATATATGTAAAAGAGGGACACAAATACGAGATATCTATTCTGTGTCGATTTGTCATTAATTTCGTATAACGATAATCCAGCATACGTTACGGACGTGTCAAAATTAAATATGCTTTATGTACTTGACCCTTAGCCCTTAATTAATATGTGTACATAATATTCATTATGCTAAAAGGTATCGTCTCTCTTGCTATATATTTTAAAATATTTATACATTTATGTCCTTTATCGATATAAACATTCTCCTTGAGATGCACCATGCTTTTTGAAGTTCAACTGTCTTGGTAATTAAATTGCATGTTTACATCCTACAGAGGGTGGTTCATTTAAATAAAAGAGAACTTTGTTTTCAATTTTCGACTTACGACTTTCGACATGTCAAACATGTCAAACATGTCAACAATGTGGCCAGTTAAAAAAAAAAAATTAAAAAAAAATTATTTAACTCATTTCGACGTCGCTATCGCAAATGCAACTTAAAATGTTTTCGAGTAAAACAACCTGGTCGAATTTCGACATGTCAAATAATCACTTTGGAAAAATATCGGCCATCTTGTCGAAAGTCGAAATGCTTACCAAATCGGACCCCAGCAAAAGCTTTTCGATACAATGAATTAGAAATTGATAGGACCTAAAATTGACCCTTGTGACCGACAGTGCCAAAAGCTTTAGATATTATGTCAATAAACTGTCTGTTCATTATGGACTAAGTTTACGCGTTCATTATCACGCGAATCTGCTCTCTTATCGCTCGACTAACTGCACTTTTCAATAGAACTTGCTCACCTTATGATTTACAAAAATTTCGAGCATAAAGATACATAACTTAAATGTAAGGGGTACAAAAACACCCCCATGTCGCCGAATACAATTAAAAAAAATTGTACTAGAATATGGATATTCTGTACAACCTACTTTGAAGAAATAGCTGAAGTTTACGCTAAAGATGACTCTTTTATCTTTTGATTAGTGGACATCAGTTAGGAACCACCGTTTAATAAATATCAATTTAAATGCTCA
Source organism: Tipula confusa (assembly GCA_963556175.1). Classification (NCBI taxonomy): domain Eukaryota; kingdom Metazoa; phylum Arthropoda; class Insecta; order Diptera; family Tipulidae; genus Tipula; species Tipula confusa. Next base: position 46,750,576 of record OY744475.1, read on the forward strand.
TAACAATTTATTTTAGAATCTTAGTTTTTCAGCGAATTCAGCGATCAACACCACTTAATGGTGTGTTACCATGTTTAACACTAAGTTAACGCGAATTTTGAATTTCACTCAAAAAATAACTTCCATAATTACGGATGGTGTTTCTGGAATGAAAAGTGAGATGGCTAGCTAGTGTAAGCTAGCAGTTGTGCATTGCTCAAAGCAAACAAATTGCCATATAGTGGTTAGTGCAAGTCGTATATATGATAATATGGAAGAATAAATTTGGAAAATAAAAGTAAAAATTAAAAAAATTTCAAAATTCAGAAAAAACATAATGGTTAGGCTTTCAAAATTGATAAATTAAGGCCAACATTTGAATCTTTCTAAAATCAGGAAAATAACCATGAATTTTGGCCAAAATTTAAGTTTTTCCAAAATCCAGAAAATGCATGATGGTTCCCATCAAAACTGAATAATTTTACTAAAATTTGAATATTTCCAAAATCCAGAAAATGTATGATGGTTCCCATCAAAACTGAGAAATTTTGACTAAAATTTTGTATATGTCCAAAATTCAGAAAATCTATGATAGTTATCTCGTCAAAACTGAAAAATTTTGACTAAAATTTGAATATTTCCAAAATTCAGAAAATCCATGATGGTTGTTAGCCCATCATAACTGAAAAATCTTGACCAAAATTTAAAATTTTCCAAAATCCAGAAAATGCATGATGGTTATTCCATAAAACTGAACATTTTTGACTAAAATTTAAATATTTCCTTAATTCATAAAATCTATGATGGTTAGCCCAACAAAATTCGCTATACCTACGCTTGAGAGTGAGAAAGGTTTTCTTGTAGAACTACTATTCCCATTATCCGCCAACTATGGGGTTATAAATAAACACACATAAAAGTGTTCATCACTAAAGACGAAAATATGGTTGGCGCTTAATAATATAACCAGCGCCTTCGACGAGTTCATACTATAGTTTAAAAGACAATATAGGAAAGAGATATAATGTGGGTGATTTAAAGTTTCTGGCTTTACTACAGTTAAACGAAATTTTGATTTTATTACAAGGCATTATACCTTTTGTATAGCAGGTTAATTCAAACTCTGACGGATCACCGAACTTTTCCTTCCCGCATTACTATGTTTGATAAAGCCTGTAACTCGTATGCAATTAGAGCTGTTATTGTCAAGTAAAATGTATCAGCAAACAAGCCAGTAATCGCCACTAAATGACTATATATATAAAAATTAGGAGCTGAGGATTTCACAAAATATTCGTTTTTCTCTTTTACACATATTTTATCGGCAAAAATTTTTGCGCTTTACCGCAAGTACTGTAAAATATGTTGTGCAAGCCAAAACTCACCCTGTATGTAGAACATAGCCACAACACTTTATAAAGTACCAAAACAATTATTCAACTATGTAGATTCATAATTAATTTATTATTGCATATGGCTATAAATAATATGGATGTAAGTAAAGCATAATTATACTATAGAGCATATAAGAACTTTTTGACCATTTACTGCATAGCATTGCATTTTTTAACCTTCAGGATATTTTTATTTTTATTTTGTATTGTAGGGAGATAAATATTTACAAATTGGAGTAAAATGAATTTTAAATATCCTTTTTAATTAAATTTAAATCAAATTTTTTTATTTCATGCTGTATATACAGGATTTAGTTTATGGTAACTACAAATTGGGGTTGTGTTGTTTGATGATTATGCAGAAAGTTTTTTAGTTTGTTTAAGATTTTTATTTTTAACGAAACCAAGTTGTTAGTTATTTGGTTGTCTTTTTGTATGGTAAAATACAATAGCGTTTTTTTTTGGGTTTAATTTAATCTTTTAAATTTTTATTGTGGTAGTAGTAGTTAAGAAGGTCCCTGTGATCGAGTACTCTCGCATGTCTCATAAAGTACTAATAATCGAGCATCTGATATTGTTAGAGTGTTCCTACAGTATCCTTTACGTGAGAGCCGACCTCCCACATTCGTAAATTTAACAGTAGAAATATTAATAAAACAAAAACTGGAAACTGTCAGAATACAAACAATTCTTTTGCCTCGATCATGAACACACGATTGAGGATTGACATGTGAAACAAGCAGTCGCTAAAAACAGATGTATCTTTATCAGCAATGCAAGAGTACCATAGCTTTCCAAAAAGGTATAGATGATCAAAACGATGGAGGCCTTGTGTTCCGATGCTTTACATAGCAATCTTGCGATGCTGATTTTTGTCTAGGGTTTTAGACTTCCCAAATCCATCGTCAACGATAACGACTTCTGCACCTGTCAAATTGCTTTCCTCTCAGAAATCGCTACACCATCCTCTTATAGGATCGACTCACAGAACGTAGACCTAGATCTTCTTTAGTAATTGTCACACAGTCAATTTGACTGCGGGACGAAGAGTTGCCAGTTTTTTCAAGTGAATATTTTATGAGGAACTAATGTGCTAGCCACAGTGAGGTGGTGCGCGATAACAAATTACCTGATTCTTTCCCCAATATCGGTCGCTAGATCGTGTCGGAAATACGGACCAATATTTTCACATAAGTCAGTCCGATTTTTGCACTAAAGTCACCAATCACTATTCTGACGTCGTGCTCCAATATGGATCCAATCAGATCATCCAAATTGTTGTAAACTGTTGTTAAAATGTTAATTTTTGTTTTCTTTATCTTTTGTTTGGCTTACATCAGTGGGCGCATGAACATAATGATTGATAGGTTGGTTAGACGCATGCGTAAACGTAGCTTACACATACGATTATCAACTGCTTTGAAATATAAATAAAGGATGGGCCAATTATCGGTTTAAATTTGAACCACCGGCTATTTCGAATCTGGCATTAGGATAGTATCTCCACTGAACGAAATGAGTCGATTTACGCTTGAGCAACGTTGGGATTTATTGGAAATTTATTTACAAAACAAAGACAATTGGTCGCAAATTGCACGAAAATGTCATGAAAAAATTTGGTCGCAGAAAAGGACCAACAGTTTATTGTTAAAGTTCGTGAAACTGGTTTCATTGTTGATACGCCAAGACGTGATGAGCGTGTTCGTACAGCCGAAAATGTCAAAGCTGTGGCTGAGAGTGTAGAACCCATCAACATCAACTCGTCATCGTTTTCAAGATTTGAACATTTCACGCACCACTTTACCTTGAATTTTGTGAAAAGATCTCGGTATGACGCCTTACAAAGTTCAATTGGTTCAAGAGTTGAAGCCGCATTACCATCCGCTTCGTTTTTACTTCGCTAGATGGGTCAACGAGAAACTGAACGATGATGTCGATTTTGCCAAAAAAATCATCTTTTCGGATTAAGCGATTTAACACTGTTAGACTATTCTCTGTGGGGCGCTGTTAAAGACAAGTGTTATGTGACAATTAAGCATATGAAAGCAACCAGTGACAATTAAGCATATGAAAGCTAATATTCGTGATGCCATCGCCGAGCATGGTATACGACCCCATACACTCGAAAAAGTGCTCGAAAATTGGTCCAAACGAATGGGGTACTATGAGGCCAACCGCGGCAACCGGAACAATTGTACTTCACAACAAAAAAACAAATTTGGCAAAATTTTAAACCGTTTTTGTTTTAATGCTTTTTTAAATTTAAACTTTTAAAGAGCCCACGCTATATAAGGGATTTTTTATTACTAGGTTCAATCTTGTCTGCTCAACCTGCTCTCTGTTAGAGTGTAGAGTCCTACGCATTGTTCATATGGAAACCAAAGCGCATAGCATTTAAAACAAAAAACAACGAATAGAGAAAACTTATTAAATTGTTCGTTATCACTATGAGAAAATAATTTAATCAGGTAGACCTACATCTCCATCCTTATTATATTCATGTCGCTAATTTATACCAAAACCGAATTTACTAATTTAATTCTAGATGTACAAAACAAAATTAATGAAAATATCATAAATTTTTATGATACCATCGATGATGACGAAATCCTTTATAGGTACATAATTTTAGAAAAAAAAAAAAATTATACAAAACTACCACGAAATTTATGAACACACAATTATTAAAACACAAAACACTATCATTATGATAATGTTCGTATTTATCTTATGGGACTAAGAGTTGCGCCGATAGAGGATATATTACATAAAACACCAAAGTTGGGTTTGGTCAATTTATGTCCGTTTACTATTTTAAAACAGAATCCACACAAATACACAAAATAAAAATACACAAACTAAACTAGTAAACAGTAAAGGGATTTCCATTATGGGCGGTCGTAATTCATACCCTTGGTAATTAGCGAAATTGTCATATAGGTTTCTCCTATAGAAACTGCTTTTAATCACAACCACCATCATTAGCTCACAACCACCATCATTAAAGTGAAAGTTTCATTATAGTAAAATCAAAATTTGACAAGTTCTCACCGAGAAAGCAATTGGCACTATGGTTAAATCTGCGGGGTTTGGGCAGCATGGTATCGGATTTAAGTCTTATCAGGCAATGGATGCAAAAGGGATTTTTCAGCACTTGCTCGCTTTCGAAATGAACATAGCTATAACCCCATTTTAATGTTGATTTTTTGGTTGCAGTTAAGAAATTACAATGTGATGTCGTCCTTTGGTTTTTGTGTTATATCATATGAAGCTTCTAATTTTGTGAGTGGTTGCCAATTGGCAAAATTATTACTAGTGCAGCACTGTGGAAGGTTGTTGATGATATTAATTCTAATATTGAAGATAGAATAGTTGGTATATTGTTTCTATTAGACTTAGTTTCAGACTTAGTTTATCACAACGTACAATCAATTTAAATCTGCCAAAGTGATGTAAGTTGAAGTCAAAATGACGTACTTTTTTTGTTCATGTAGTGAAATTATGAAATAGTGTTGACCCATTTGTCAAAGCTGCGTCTAATTTAAATGATTTCAAGAAGCTGTACTTATATAACCATTAAATAAACATTATATATTATGAATAAACATTATATATTATTAGAGGGAACCCCTCGATGCCAAGCCTTTTATGGGCTGCTCCGAACTTTTTATTCGTACGACAAATATCGCAATAATAAATCTTCTTAATATATCACGGACTATTTATCGGTATTCGCCTTTAAAGTGCCATGGCAGCGCTACGATCTGTAAGAGGTAAGCAAATAAATATTAACAAATGGCCACCTTAGCCGTAGTTTAAAAAAAATCGCTAGATGTCACTCATTTTGCGTTAAAAGGCGAATACGATATTTTGTGTAAATCGGTTTATTTACTTAGGTAAATACCAAGTTTTACCTTTCTTGGGACTTGTTGAGTAACATGGCGTACAGGAATAATTTAAAATTGTCTCCGATTAACACAAAAGACAGATTGACATCACGTAAGGCTAAGCCGATTTTTAGAATAAAGACAATTTCCCCAAAATTGCATTCCGTTACAATTTCTTCTGTGATAAAGTTATTTTGCGACCATTTGTTATATTGTCCATTTGTTGGGGTAAGATTAGGAAGCAGCATGGCGATTCTTCCACGACTAAGTGTGAATATGTGAGGTGGCATTTTTAAAGCTGATATCATATCATCGTCCATCATCAGTTGAAAAAAAAAACTCTTTGAAATTTAGTGGTACTTTAGAAATATCCGGCCTTGCGTTTCTGACCCAACACTCAACAACCAACTATTGTATTTATTTTGAATTTTGAAACTTAGTATATTGGTACAACCCATCGAAAATCTCCTTTAGGATAAAAAAGAGGAAAAATCATTGGGTTTTAATGTTTAGATAGGAAGTTAATTCGCTTAATTCTTGCTATTAATAGGATAAACTGCAAAATCGATTTAGGCACGAATGTTGCCACCACGATTGAGAACATAAATTAACTCAACATATCATCAGTATTTCTAGGTATATTATACACACTTTGATCATCATGTAAATTTCTAGAAAGAACATCCTCTAGAAAGGACACTTTATTTATCTATAAATTATTTTGTGTGTCATGTGATGATTCGGATTTTGAATGCTTCTCGAGCATTTTTTTACCAATTGTTGCCATGATTTCTCTAAGGCAGGCCGAATTATATAACGATTATTCATAGGAATATTAGTATCACAAAGAAATAATTCAAATCAATAATTCAGTCAAATAGAATGTTTTCTGCAGTTTTGTGGTGAACTTCTTCGTTTAAAGCAATAAAGTTACGCGGCTTTCACACCGAACAAATCTTTTGTTCGATAAATATTTTGATACGCAAAAATCATAGTTAAAGCTATTTTTATTGTAGATTAAGATAATTTTTTAAAACTTTTATCTTAATTAAACTATAAAATATAAATTGAAACCAATTTGATTTGAACGCTAATTTAAGAATTTAGTACCTGAAAAATTTACTAAAGAAGCGCTAAGTCGGCAAAAAGATCGCGGTGTACGTTAAAACTAAAGTTATCTGCATCGGGTAATTCTACAATTAACGTGAATATATTTTATAATTCACACAGTTACCTTAATTTTTTCTTTCAATTGTGACATATTTTTTCTTTAAATTTCGTAGCTTCTAATTTCGTTGGTTTACTGGCATGTAAAACACAAATTATCTAAAGTTTATCAAACATATTTACTTTGTATTTATTTGGTTTAGAAGCTGTATAATTCTTTAACTTCAATTGGTTAGAAGTAGATTTATTTTTGAATTAGATATATTTAAGGTCACTTTTAAACTGAACTGCAGCGCAATGGGTTCATGTAAAAGAAAGCGGATTAAGATCATGTGATGATAAAACAATTCTGAAAATTCTGCAATAGCCAACTAGCGAGATTTTGGATTATAAATGTAATAAGAAGCGGGCAGAACCAATGTTATTAACCGATTCCTAAACTTTTGAAAGTATTCGAGTTATTGTAGGGAACTAACAGCTTTATTTTTGACCGATAATTATTTTTTTAAAATAGGGTAAAGTGTTGAAATTATTTGACTGAATTTTCACAACATTAATGTTTTAAGCCTATCATTAAAAAATGACCAACATCCATGACTTCAAAAATGCTTACCTCTTCTGGGCAATAACATTTTGGATCCGTGAGCTCTAGCTCGTTGGTATTGACTTTTAGTAGCGTAGATCGAGGTCATTTATTGTATAAGTGTATTCAGTTGTCATATGTGCTGAATCATATCGTTTTACAACGTTGTCAAAAATTTCAGAACAATTTTATGCGCATCGGACATGACAGCATTCATCATAACATCTATACTAAATTGATCTTTATGTAACATCTACTAATTTTCAGTACTTGTAGTCCTTTTGGCAAGTAGTAGGAATTGTATTAAATTTTCCGTACCGAATTAGGCGATAACAACGATTGCTGATGCCATTGTTAACAATTGGGTCGTGGGTAGACTTGAAATGTAGGTGAAGATTATGGTGTCGGGTCTAAATTGCCTGATTTATTTATATCGAAATTGCAAACAATTTTGAATATCGTATTTTAGTATTGCCCCAATAGATTATCAAATATTCAGCGCCTCTATGGGAAACCCTGTAGCAATTGTAATAATAAATTTGTTTTTATTATATTTATTAATTTATATATATATATATATATATATATATATATATATATATATATATATATATATATATATATATATATATATTATAGTCGAGTTCTACACTAGAATCTATTAGTATAGCATAGTTTTTAATTTAAAATAAATTTCTAGCAGCATCTCAATTTCAAAAAATATCACGATCATGATAAAATTCCAATTTACGATTCGTATATTATATACATAGCAGCAATATTGCATTTATATCCACTCGTACACGGATTAATGAATTTGTTGATATAGGTCAGGATTTTCTTATATGAACTCGAGAATAGCAAAAGGAAATGTTTATTTCGCAGCATTATATAGAAGACAACTATTTTGGTATAGTTTAGTATTCTTGCTACGTATTTACTTGGGTCATAAAAGGGTGATGGATGTATCAAAAAGTTTTAGTTTGCTGCCTAAAATAAAACTTACTGTTCGCATGTAATTTGATTTATTGTCAATAGTTTTGAAGTTTTACATATTTTTTGACATAATTTGTACGTTATATGGGTTAATCTGTATGACGTATATCAGCCACATGGAAGTAATTGAATTCAAACGTTTTAAATTAAATATAGAATGTGTATATGTTTTAAGAGGAAATCGAGAATACTGTTTGTTTATTGGCAAAAGAATTATAAGTGAGATAAAAATTGGCCTTGCTGTCGTTGGCTAGGTAGTATAGTAGTAATAGTTGTAGTGACACATATAATTCCAGCCGCGTAAACAATCAAAATAAATTAACATTTATGGAATTATGGGAGAGAAACAATACCACATCGCTGCTATAACTACTAGACAAATTTCAAATGGCAATTTTTCCGATGAGGAGATAATTATGATATTAGATCTAAGACCGCCTTCTTGATCCATAATAGAGTTAAACAAATTTAAATATCAAGGAACCCAATTCGCAACTAATCGTTTCAGTTTTTGCAACGACATCAAATAAGTAAATGCACGTCCAAACGCAATTGCCAACAATGAAGTAAAATACATCATCCATTGCTGCACATTGCAGAAATGTAATCCACTTAGAACCAGTCCACTCATTTTCGAAGAAACACTATCTAGTTCACAATTTGTTTCCAAGCATTCGATTCTTTCAAGCGCTTTTATTAAGGTAATAGATTTTCATAGTAATACTGTTTTATGTCGCGCATTATTGGATTCGGTTTCGCTGGCAAGTTTTGCAACCGAGAAATGTGCGCAAAGGGAAGGATTGAAAAAGATGAAAGCGAGTTTGCCTGTTTCTGGGTTGGGGAGGATATCCCAAGGTTTTGGTCACTTCTGCGATAATAACACGTTGAGCGCACTTCCATTTGATAATTTTGCTGACCCAACAAAAACCAAGTTCAATATGGTGGTAGAACTGTCAGGCTTTAACACACAGTAATGTGGCAGATAATAGTTAGTTGGATTAATTTTGGTTTCTTGATCATTCTTCATATATGGTTGAGAGCTCGATATTCCTCCATAAATTGAAGGTTCATTTAACGTAAGTCTGGATTAGGCATATTTCAAGATTGAAATAACATAATTTAGCCATGTTTGTTGAGTTACCAAAGGGAACCGGAGTTTCCGTTAATAGCGCGAAATCTGCCATTAATGTCTCTTGTGTGCATGACTGCCAAGTGTTAATCGACCGTATGATCAAATTTGCTGACAGCCTTGGTACATTCTAGTGTTTGATCTATATTCTAAAACATTTCATTTTGAACCCAAATTATGAGATTATGATTTTTTCGTGAAATTACCCAGTTTAGTTGCGTATTTTGTAGGACTGGAAGATGGTTAGCAAATTTGATTTGACCTATACTGATGATGGTTCAAAATACATTGCAACGCTAATGAGCAGGTCATTTTGCTGTGTAGTAGCGAAGTGCGAATCACTCCAAACAGTTGATGTTTGCTGAAAAATGGCTTGTTCGAGATTTGACGAAAACTATTGTGCTGTGATTACCTGGAACTGAGATACCTGAGATGATATTGGTCATGATTTTTAATCTTAAGCCAAGACGTGTAGCTTGTACTGTGGTTATGCAATTCAACTGTGACCCACGAACTATAAATTTCAAATTTAACATACACAATGTTGACCTTATTTATGGCGATGCTATGATGAAACGGAAGTCCTTGCAGTAATCGATTTTGAAGAAGACTGTGAAGCTGTCATTGCTATGTTAGCAGTGAGTTTGTCTGAGCCTTTGCTTGTGTTGATTGCCTTTGCTTGTGTCTGTGGTGGCCGATGGTTGCGGTTGGTTTGTTTTCAAAGAATGGATATATAAGCTGGCTGATCCTCCAATTTAATGCATATTGTAGTGAGAATTTATTAAAGGACATCTCCAACAGCAGTCTTTGATAATGCAGTAAGACCAAATTTAGTCTTAGCTTAACTTACCTACACTTACAAATTTTACATACACTTCACAAATTGCACACATAGGCTTTAGTTTTTGTCAGTAAGTCGGAGAGCACCCACAGTGTAATCCTACTTCAAAAAAAAAGATCTAACTCAATTTTTAACTTTGATGCACACGATAAATTTTAATTAAACATAGTTCATATATGTAAATATGTAATTCCTATTACTCAACCCAAATAACTTTTCACCCCTCCAAATTTAATTTTATCCCAATATTAAATTTCACATAAACAAAATTTACGTGTGCGGTTATAACAGTTTAACATTTTTCAATCAGGTAATCATCTAACTATTATAATACCAAACCATGTATGACATACATTTTTTAACAATCGATCCCCTTACATTACAAACCAAAAAACTATATAAATACGCGCATATATCAATATGGCAAACAAATGGCGTAGGGTGATGGGTGTTGTGTGCGGTAGTTTCAATTATATTGATGTTATTCCAGCAAAATAAATATTCAAAACTTTAAATTCATGATAGTGAACATAACTCGTATGCGCTATGTTAGTTTTAGAACCAGGTGAATGTGAAGGTTAATTTTAATATCACCGAAGGGGAATCATTTAAAAAAAATTAACACGACATAATCGGATAAATATGGAAATTTTATTTGGTATATTATGGTTTTGGCAAGAATTCCTAATTAGCTCAAGGTTTAAACAATAAGGTGTGGCTCTACCTTTAGTCTAAGCGATTGAAGTTCCGTTTTAATAACATTTTTCAATTACTCAGTTTTGGATAAAAAGGCCGATAAATATTTTCGCGTCTTTTTGTCATTTTTGTGGTGACAAGATGGAAAAATGCTTAACCATTTTTTAAATGTAGGGAAAATTTATATTTGATTGCTTATATTCGTATAACCCAGTTTTGGGTGGAATTTCAATTAAAATTAATGGTGGTCGGTGTTGGACAAAACGTTCACCTTATGGAATTTATTATGGCCTATGGTAGGGTTCATTCAAGTTACTTGTAACATACACCAAAAACAATTCGTAGGACTCGTCAAAAAAGTTGGATCACTGGACGGATTATCCGAACCCTTAACATAACATTTGTTAAAATAAATCATCTATTAGAACCTTCCAATTTATTAGTAAGACATTTTGGTGTGTTCTTTGATGGTCATGGCGTGACCAAGCTAGAGACCTCGCTGATCTTCTATTTCATAAATGACATCAATAATTCTCATCAAATTTGGCTAAGTATAAAGAACTGGGTAAGGGTCGTAATCCTCGAGTTTAGGGCCTTATCATATATATACCATGTGCTTGACTCTTCTCTCGAATGTCATCAGCCATGTCTCATACTCATCCGTCAGTTGGTGATTATCATAACCAATATAAACCAAGTGATGAAAATTTCATTTAACAAGCACCAGTTATAACCACTGCGTCATTATTGCTCGGTAACATTTGAAGTTGGCAATTTTGTCTGCGCCTCATAAATTTTTTTTGTTGATTCACTCATTTTGCTATTTTAGTTTATTGTTATTTTACATTTATTATTATGTATAAAAAATAAATACAAAACAAAATATTTTTTGGCAGTTCATTTCAAAATATACTCAGCAATCTAGTACAAAATGAAAATAATTTATTCAGCCTATTCAGCACGTTTATTTTCATTGCTGTAACGAAAATCGCATAATTTCTTTGTGTGATACGAAATAATAAAAAAGTTTTGGGACTAGAAAGTTTTTTTCTTAAATGCCTTCAACTTGGTATATTTACAATGGCCCTCAACCATTGTGAATATGCCAAGTTGAAGGAAATTCAATAAAGGCATGTGGTGTGCATAAAGCGTTCCAAAAAAATTTGTTCCGTTCTTTTAAAAATCGGGGTCGTGTTAATTTTAAAGGCAGATTAATTTTGAGTGATGTGCAATAATTTATATACCGGAAGTCTATACTCTTTGGTATAGTTACTAAAGCTAACGGAAAGCGTAAAACTATTCTGTACAACGCAATATTCATATTAAAGCTTGGTTCATAAAATCGGAAATAATTTCCGCACTCCCACACTCTTTATTCAAGGTTAAATTTTTTCAACTCAAGTTCATGCTTCACAAGTATGGAAATAAAAGACGGTGTCTTTATCATATGATGTGTTGATTTTTTTGAGCTCGGGAGTTTTTAAGCAACCGACTATTTGACAACTAGGAATTATCGAATTTATTGATTATCAGAATCAAACAAAACAGTTGTTGGATAAATTTTAAATAACTGTTCCATCAAATCGCTACGTTTGTCTGAGCACAATCAATAAGTGTGTAAATTTTCATGAATAATATAATGAAAAGCAGTAAAGTTCTTTTGCCATTTTTTTGAGATTTTTTCTCCTATTTTAAAAGATGTTGTAGTTATTCCCCGTGAAATCCTTTTGCTTCATTACCAGTGTCTATTTTGTTTAAGCCATCAGCTTGTACCGTCGATTGCAGCTAGCTTAGTAATCAGTGGTTTATTTACAATAAGCGCGTTGTTTAATACAACCAATTTGTATGATGACTGTTAGTGCATAAGTTCGTGGACACATTTGGATAAACACATTTTTCGACAGTTAAAAAAGTTTGTTTTTTTAGCAAGTCACTTTTTGTGGTAATTTATTAAAGCCAAATGTGTTGGTCGAGCAGAGAGTCAAAGTTATGCATTTGTGCACTTGGGCTTTGGCTTTGGGAGTTTGTTTTTCGTCATATTTGGTATTCGCCCTAAATGGTTTATTCACGCTCGCATATATTGAAATATATATTCGTTCACGCTCACATATATTGAAATAAAATCCAATAAAAATATTGCAGCTTAAACTTTAACCAAATGGAGCGACGTTATTCTATAATTTTTGACTTCCTCGTTCATAACATACAGACATAAATTATTCAACAAAATCTGCATAAAAATGAACTTCCTGCTTGAAAATGGCTGTCAATATATAAACGAACCGAATCTACATATTCCCTTAATTGTATTTTCATTCCATGGCATAGCACAAGCACAATCTTCATGTATATGTGAAAATTGCACATTACGTATGCATCAATGATGTTCTATGATGGGTATATTATGTTGAAGTAACATCACCCCTTCTAAATGACAATTCACCCAAAATATAAATTTTCACATACATAATTTGTTTATGAATTTTTAGATTCAAAATATTTTTGTTGGTGTAATAAAATAAACTGTATGTGTGTGTGTATTCTTGTGATGTCATAGTTTAAAATTCTTGCGTTGGTTTTTTTGTGGTTTTCATAATTTTTGTGGTTGAGTACATTTTCCTTGTACGAGTAAGTGGTGTAAAGTGCTATAAACACAAAATATGGAATAGTATATTTTTTTCAATTTAATTTTTAAGGATATCCTTCAAATTTATACAAAAGCATTTTGATACGATTTTTCAGAATGACTAAAGAATTTTTATTTTCCACTATAAAATTTCATCTCATCAACCATAGTTTTATATACCGACGCAAGCCACCACTCAGATACGTTATGGTATTTTTATCGATGTTGCCTGCGAACAATTACAATTAGATGATGAATTCCTCTCCTTCACTCTCTTTATTTATCTATTTTATAGTTTTAAATTTTTACGATAGACTTATGTCCGTGTAGCTCGTACAAATGATGATAATGTGAGTACGGTGGGTGGGGGCATTGACATGTCCCGTAAAATACTAACTAACTATAGAGCGATACCCAACACAATATAGTTTGGTTTCGGTTATACCTAACACGGAAGACGAACATTATTAAGTTGGCTACTGCAAAGTACGTTGGTAATTTTGTTACAAGTGTGGGCTCAAACTGTGCGGGTCTGCTAAACGAAGACGGATAAAAATCATAGATAACTTAGGTTTGCCAAGTGGATATCAAGATTAGGTTATCAAGAGTATGATGGAAGGTTGCAGTTCTGAGAGTACAACCACTTGAAAATGAGCGAAGGTTAAGTACTTTCAATAATTTTAATGTTTCACATTTATTATCCACTGAAGAGGGGTCGAATCATAACGAGGGAGGTATGTAAAAGGGTTTTTTAATCACTTGATTGCGATCAGTGATGACGATGAACACAACTATGACCTGTCTTATAGAGTGTAGAATCTACAGACCGAACCATCGACACAGTTCATTGCACAGATGGAAATGATAAAGCGAACCTGTATTCGTGTGTCCTCGATTTGGCTGGCGATGGCATAGTATAGGACTTAAAAAATTAACTGCTTAAGTGTTGGGCAAGCTTCGGTCCCAGACATTTTTTTTTGCATTGATTAAAACATAAAAAAGTAAAATAAAAATAAATTTTATAGTTTAGAGATGTCTAAATTATGATTTGTGTCTATTATGTGTTTGTATATAGCAGATTTGACACCTTTGTTGTGTTTGTTGCATGATATGTGTTCTTTAAATCGGTCATTTTTAGGCTTTATTGATTGTAACACATTTATTTTTATCATATCTGCATTTTGTTTGTCTTTTATGCCACCTAACATTATAGAACGTTTTTTCTTACTGCATTTGGTTAGTTCTATGCAGTGCCTTTTCCAACTATTTTTTAGATTAGTGGATATAAGCCTCTAACAAAAGGAATTTTGGATCGAATAATTGGTAATGCTGTTCATCTCTTTTGTTAATATAGTTCATATAGCAATCTCTTTGATCGTCCCAAATTCTTTTTCATTATCAGAAATCCTTGGAGGGATGATTACTAAGTGATAGACCAAACTGTTGAACGCTGCTTTTTAATATTATACAGAGTAATAAGAATCATTTGTTATATGTACCGATCTGTTGACGTTTTTTTACGGTAAATTTTGAAGAAAAAGATGTCGTATTTTATGTAGTTGCGTTCGAATTCATTTTCTCGTTACTCAACGGGCTTGATTCCTTCAAATTGCTCATCATTAACGTATCTCATCCAAATTTTTGGGAAGATTGAATCAATTTGCAGTTTTTCCTCAAGATAACCCATGAACACATTAGCTATGAATACATTTCCAATTGATGTACCAATAGTTTGTTTATAAATAGAACTTCTAAACATGGAAAGCTCTGTTTCATGCAATTTTCAGTAACTGAACAGTACAATTTTCGAAGGATCTATACTTTTGCTTTCTAACCAATACTTTAGCAAGTCCAGTGATTTATTTATAGGTATGTTTGGAAAACATGCCGTTACTTCAAACCAGACCATTATCTCATTAGGTCCAATTAAACTTTATTTTAACTTATGTGTGAGTTCCAATGGATTCTTAGTACTACGACCTGGGAGATTTCCATGAAATTTGAAAATACTTCCACCAATCATTTTGAAACTCTTTTAAGAGGGTTGTTGTTATTTGAGACAATTGAGCTCATCTGCTGACCTGGGCTTATGGATTTTGATCCTGTTAACTAGGACACTCTGATTCCAGTTGGAAAATAACCGTTTTTATTTTAAACAATAATCATGTGCCCGTTTTCGATGTTTTCATTACGTAATTGGTTGTTGATGGCATCAAGAGATCCAGGAAGGTCCACGTTGGTCTTTCCAACATAATTTCAGCTGGATGATCCACTATTCGGTGCATTTCGCTTTGGTTTTGACCGATAACTTTCTAAGAAAGTTTGCAAAGTGTTTCTCTAAAGAACTTCCCTGTTAAATTTTATTAAGTACTCTTTTCCAAGTATCCACAAAACGTCAGCTTGCCTATTCGACTGTACATGATTTGATGAAATTTGAGTGTGTGACTATTTGATTCACAAAACTGTAAGAAATAGTTAGATGTAAACTGGGTACCAGATTATCTGATGTTATTTGATCTACTTCTCCGAACTGAACGAACACTTTTTGGACAATGTTGATCGTGATGCGAGCTGTAGTGGATTGTAGAGTATTACTGTAGTGTAAAATTAACCTTTCAAACTATCAGAAATCTGTCAGGTATATGACTGATTGCCTCTGATTGTGAGCTGACTCTTTCTCTATTTAACTATAGTTTCTTTCGGTTTTGGTAAGAGTTCTTGAAGCATGACTGATTGATTTGATTGACATATTCGAAAATTTGTGGTGAATGCAAGCTCAAACTCCTGTACTAGAAGCATCTGCTGCATAATAATCTTTAAGTTCAGATTGTAATGTGTGGGAAGTAAATCAAACTTAAGAATTTCTTTGAATTTGTTGAAAGGTTCTTGACATTCTGTTGCCCAAAGCAAAACATCTAATGGTCTACGACCAATAGACTATGTATAGCGCTTCCATAGTTTTGCCTAAACAAATTTTAAGTACATTTACTTCATCCAAGTCTTCAACCATAGTGCTAGTGATTTGTTAAAAAGATCCTGGTGCGAGCTTTACATCAAAAGGTAGTCTATTGAGATTGGATAATCCACGGTGAGTATTAATTTTGAGCAGCATACGAGATTCTTCATTTACTTCCACTAGGGCAAATGCATCTGACAGGTCGATATGACTAAAAACTGTACCATATAGGCTAACTTTGCGAAAATATTTATTGACAGTGGAAGTGGAAATGGATGGGGCTCTAATAAATCATTTAGACTTTCATTTGGATTAGTATAGTTATCGGAAGTGATTACTGTTTGTACACTCCTTGGAGTAATAAAGACCTCTGCATCTCTAACACTGAATTAATTTTTTTGAAACTGCTTTTTGTATGCACGTTGATGTTTGACAACGTTGTCGATACTTGCGTGAGCAAAACCTTGAATGGATCTCCCATGTTTTTTTAACCATATTGGTGTCTTATTTGAGCTTGATGATTTGTTGAAATTCGGTGGAGAGACTTTCAAGACTGAATTTTTCGTGATTAGCCTCATTTTCGGTTTTATACAAAAGTCGAATACGAATATCCGCATCGATTGATAAGCGGAGACCACTTATGAATATCAGACATTTGAATTCATATATGAGGTTAGCTTGTCAAGTATAAAACTTTCACAATGTCTATTGACTCTCCTAGCATTTGAACCAATATCTTCTGAACTCTTTTTTTTGTAGGTTCATGTCCATGCAACTGCAGGTAAAATTGACGTTCAGTCCTTTCGGTCATGACACATAATGGTGGCTTTAAGTTTTCCGTGTCATCTCTTTATCATGCCGTCAGCTCTTGAAGTTTAGCTAGTTGTCCTAATTCATTGAAAACCATGTAAGTAAAATAATTCAAAAAATAAATTTGATTCAAACTGGGTCCCCTGATCATCCAATAATTGTATTTGGAACGCCAAAACGTGAAATTAATGTAGAGAATTCAGCGAATGCAACTAGTCCAACGAGCTTGATGTAAGGGGCCGGGTGCATGGAACTTAACCTCAGTTTTTTCTGAACATCCTAGAAAAGTTTGGCACAGGGTTTATAGTTCAAGGTAATCGTCCCTAGGCTGTTGACTTTTTATAGCTTCGGCATAGTAATTTAGCATTTCTTGAAGAAGTTCTATCAAATTGGTACAAAATAACGACCCATCTCCCACTATATATTTTTTTTTATCTATTTCCGACCATTGTTTCTGAAAGCGTTTAAATAATTGTACATCTGGCCCTCCAAAAACTTCTTTAAAAACATTAGAAAGCATTACTTCAAAAATGTGATGACGGCAAGCAATCCATATGAGCTTCTTATCAAGGCCTTTTTCAATGAAAGTGCATGCACCTAAGTTCACCCCCATGTTAGACGCTGTGGTACCGAAGCATAGTGCGCGAATGTGACCATTGAGACACCAATCGTCAAGAAGTTGCAAGCATGTGTTGGCTTGTTGGTCACCCGTATCTCTTTTGATCTCCGGAACTCCTTTTAGTTTTTCTAATCCACCTCCACTGACGATAGTCACAACTCTATCCACCTTTTGTACTCCACCAATAATATCGCTTAATAATTTGCCATCCCAGTGTAAGATAAGTAGACATTGTGAAATAAATGAAGCTTGATCCGATTCTACTACATTTTTACGAATTAGGTTTCTTGTTCGACGTATTGTGCTTCGTGATAATGAGATATCTGCTATTGGCATACCCAATGCCTGTGCTACAGATCCAAAAACAAACCCTGCATTTCGATCAGTAAGATTCACTCGGTCAATAGATGCAATAACATCCTTGGTAAAAACAGATTATTACAAGGAAGGTTTTGCCTTTGTCTTGCAGGTCGAGGTCGAAGGAGCCTGATACTCATCACATGATGATGTGTTGGAGCTATATTCAGAAATAATAGAAATAAGGTTTGCTTTTTGTTTTTGGATATTTAGTAGTCGCCTGGTTTCAGCTTCCGCGTCTCTCTTTCGTTTTCGGTTTTCTATATTTTTTAAATAATTGTCTACTCCTGCCATGCTGCTGCTCATGTTGTCTTCTCTTTGCATGATATGAAATGTTTTGTCCTCTTTATTTTTCATTATAGTTAATGCATCCTTAACTGCTATGTCAAATATTTCAACCAAATCTGCTTTGAATATGTTATAACAGTCATTTTTTGTTCCAAATTTAGATAATAGAATCTTTTAAGAACATTCCTCTTTGATGGAAGCCTTGTATGGGAAAGACTTTCTGTTGACTTCCCAATTAGCCAAACTCCAGCTGAGGTTCTTGTAGATTTCGACGTGTTACTGGACGGAATTTTCAATCCTTTAAACTACAATTATAATTTAATTATTTACAGTAAATGATTATTTTAATTACAAATTACACTGCACACTCAAATTAAAAAAAAATATATAATAATTTAAAAAAGTATATTTTACTTGTTCTACTCATTGAAACAAAAGACACAAATGATAAATTTCTCGTTGAAATATATATCCTATAAGAAATTAAGGGGATTTCCCTTTTTATATAGACTTTTATTCAGCGTTATACAGCATTTTTTGCTTGCCAGAAATGCATATGGTAAAATTCTACAAAAACAAATCATATCATATCATAGCGACCTTTATATGTAGCTCAAATGGGCCAAATTTTGATATATTCACTCCGTTTGGTGTATAGAACAAAATAATGCTTGTGGAGAGCAACAAAAGATATGGAAAAATAATAACATAGGAATGTGGACAACCCTAATATATATATATATATATATATATATATATATATATATATATATATATATATATATATATATATATATATATATATATATATTCATATATACATTACTGAGGCAATTTTCAAGAGTGGAAGTTTGGTATTAATTGGCGGTACCCATGTTTGACGTTGTTGAGTTTTTACCCTGTAATATTATTTTCATAATGACTATTAATCATATGAGTATACCTCCTGACACTAGATAAGACCCATTAAATACCATTCATTAGCACTACCTTGAACTAGATTTAAATATCGCCGTTATCAACTAAATTTTATTTGAGCCGATAAAACTTGACATTAATAAAATAAATGCAAGATACGAGCCATTAGCATATTAAATGAAATAAAAAATCCACCCATCATCATCTAAATTAAAAGGAAAGTGCATGTTCGAGTAATATTCGTACATAGATATAGAAGAAAGCTGTATCATGTCTAGAAATTTAATCAAATAAATTAGATAAAAAATTTACATATTATCAATCTTGTGATTATAGATTTACATGATGCAGGAGGAATAACCTCACTAAAAATATTCGATTGCATTCAAATTTTGGCATACATTTTTACTATATAAAAACACACACACACACAAGGGTTAATGACTTTATAATATTGTATCGATCGCGGTTAGACACGCACTAGACAAATTATCCATTTCGAATGCGATTAATTTTTATATGTGTTCACATTAATCTAAAAATAGATGAATGGGCTGTATATACGAAGAATCATGAAAAATTTAATTTTCCTATGTAGCTGCGGACTTTATAGACTCACCTATACGTAGAATAAGTTTTTTGTTTCGTCTTTATACAAAAAGGTATGTCATTCATTGTAATTAGGCGTGCTACAGTGGTTTTCCACAAAATACTCATACACTCTTGATTTATTCGTGATAGGACATCGATGTCTCGGACGATTTATAAAGACGTTAAATGTTTACGAATTGTTTTGAATCGGGAGAGTCTATATAGTTTACGTTGCAATTTTAACTCTGGTGTACGACAAGGCGTGTAGGTCTATGTTACTGATACTTTTTAATATCATGGTAATATCCGACAAAGCAGATATTTAATTATTTGTACTTTTACATAAACAGATGAAGCTGTGAAGCTGTGATGAAGCTTTTAGTGTTTTATGAAGTATTTAATTATTCAATTGTTTAACTTTTATACATGTCAAAAAATAGTTACTGTCATATAATTTTTTTAAACATTTGGAGCTGTACAATTTTAAATAAATTAGAATTTTTTTTATAATAAATTAAAAAATCGATCAGACGCACAACGTCTTAATCTAAGTTATCAAATAAAACGACATACATATGAAAGCTTTTTCTTTGACAGGAGATTAAACCACAGTTTTGTTTTACCAAAGCCTCCTATATATATATATATATATATATATATATATTTATATATATATATATATATATATATATATATATATATATATATATAAATATATATATATATATATATATATATATATATATATATATATATATATATATATATATATATATATATAGGAGGCTTTGGTTTTACAAACAAATATATTTAAAAAAAAAAATTCTTTCTTTAAATTTTTTCCTTAAAATCATAGTTAGGACGTGTGCGAATCGGTTAAAACATTTTAACTGCGATAGAAATTAAAATAGATAAAATAAATTACTAGTAAATTGTTTATCTATGATTAAAATTATTAACTGCATCGCGACCACTTAACAATTTTTTGGTGAAAAAAATAAAATTTTAACTTTTTTTGCGTTTTTATTTCGTTTCACTTGATCGACAGCTAAATTATAAATAAAATAAAATGTTAAATTAAAATCGAAAAAGGGCTGGCCAGACCCATATTTGCCAAACGGAAGGTTAAGTAAATTCACCAATTCCAGAATTCCAGAATTTGGACATGAATTGGTATATGTGAAAGTAGTTGTGATGTAAATTTTACTTTTTGCATTTCGTTACTTTAAACTACTAAGCGGGGCTCTGCTAAACGACTATGTAGCAATTTTTAAACCTGAAGTTTATCGATTATTAATAACTCTTCTAATGGTTCTTTAGTCAATAAGTTATTATTGATAATAATTCCGAAACCCAACGAATTATTTCTTAATTATTTTTTTACGATGAGGATTATCATAAAATATGTAATACGCAACAAAGATGGCGTTCGCTTATTTCCATTTGATTCTACAAACTCCGTTATCTCTTAAATGCAAATAGCACTTAGGTGGTTTATTATCGATTGTACAATTTCTTTTGTTTCGTGTCGTAATTATAATAAACTGGCTAATTTCAGTTTTTGAACAAGGCTGTCGTCATTTTAACCAGGTCATAATAGACTGGAGCAAGTAAAGTTTAATTTTTTCATATTTTTAAGAGTTTTGAATATTAATTTCATCCTACGTTAACAAACATTTTAAAAAGAATATAGACCCGCATTCCCCATAAGTTTAAAAGAACATAATAACTACTCTGGATTGATATTCATTTTTGAAGCCCAACTTCTTAAAGTAGAAACGGCTGGAAATGAATATTTTATTTGATAATAATAATATTATATTTATTAATAATATTAATTAATTCAAGTACATTCAGGGGCGTTCTTATGCAAAAAAAATTAAAATGCGCCTTTTCGTAAATACTATATCTGCCACAAAGCCGTCTTCAATCTCTTTTAAGAAGCCTGCATGTTTCCGCCGTACACAAATACCATATTAAAAATATAGTCTACTAGTGCGGAAAAAATCCATATGAAAAAAGTTTTTAATTTTATTTTGAATGATTTTAAATAACCTACTCTGTCATAACGTAAATTTGAATTATAACACTCGTAATGAGAGCGTATTATTTTATATTCTCTATATATTTTATATTCTCTCTATATTCTCCAAATATAAAACAAATTTCGCTGTTTTTTATTTCCTCTTTAGTTTGCTGTTTTGTTATTTTTTTGTAAATAAACGTGACATAATCTCACAAATACATTTAACATGTTATATTTTTCTTATTTTTACAGCTTATGAATGAGTACACTTTGGCTTCCTATAAGGGATTGAAGACGGCTTTGATTTGCCATTTTCATTAAATATAATATACAACACCAAAAGTTGAAGCTGAATCCATGCAAGTGACGTGACAACAATCAAAAAAGTAGCTCAGATATATTCTGTCAACCACGCTATGACATCACACCTTGGGACAGTGGTGTTTTCAACGTAAAACGCATTTTGTGGCTCCATAATTACAACACCAAAAGGAAGAGAACTGTTTAAAGCCTCCAAAAAATTATTAAAATGACTTTCAAAACTTAGTTTATAGATTTCTATGTTACGAAAGAAACATCAGACAAGTTACATACGAATGGAAAGCAATAAAGAGCTTACAGCAGATATCCTTATGTTATCATGATATTAAGCGAAACTATTTAAAGATTTATAACAAGATTTTATAACAAGAACACCAATTGGAACATTTTTGTGAACTGGTCAATGGAAATATCAATCTTCACGTGGCAATGAATTCCGTGAAAAGAATTCACGTTAACAGATTAATTGAAAATATATAACAACCAGCATTGCAAAGTACTCCACTCGGACATGTAAACGACATCATATGTAAAATATCCACTTGAAGTAAGAAAACTTGTGGCTAAGAAACGCAAAACATATAAGTTCTGGCAAATAAATCGGTCTACAACAATTAAAACCGCGCTTAGTTACCACTGTAAAAAACCGGAATCACTTATCATAATTGTTCAAAAATTATTCAAAATGAAATGTTCATATTTATCTTCACTTACTGGTCAAAAAGACACTGATTACTCCCTATGGAAACCAACAAAAGCGATCAAGAGACCAAACAATTTGAAACCACCCATTAAAAATAATAACTGTAGGTGGCCTCATAACAGTAAGCAAAATAGTGATCTGTTTGCGATTCGATGCGCCGATCGAATGTGCTTGAAATACAAACTGTAACGATCCGTGAGCTAAAAGAGAAAATAAACAATTTTTAATGAGAAAAAAGCTCCTAACTCACGCATAAGATATAATAAGAAAGTAGTATTCCGTATTGAGTAGAGAACTTACAGTGTTAAATCTAACAAAACTTTTTTTTTACTCTCTTGGGAGTCTTTTTACGAAGCACTTATTACGAATTATTGTATACGGTAAATTATATGGCTTATATTCAATGTTACACATAATTGGTTCATCCATTACAATTTAAGTATAACCTCTATTAAGTAAATGCCAATTCAATTTAACAGTCATTCTAATTTAAGGTTTGTTTAGCACTGATTTTTAAAAATTGCATTCACTTCCGTTATAAATACATATATCAGGGACGCTAAGTAAATGAAACCAAACGAACGTCGTAAGAAAAATTTGTTGTTGTTTTTTTAGAGGTGCGGCCAACATATATAAATTCATAAACATAAAATGTTTGTGCAAATGCTGATGACTTTCCATTAATATCCTACATAAAAAAATAAATAAACAGAAAACGCATAAATTTTCATATTATACCAAAGTTAAAAGAATTTTCATAAATTCTAACAAAAAAAAAATTTAACACTGAGGGGAGCACTGACTCCGACAAACCAACTTTATGGTGGCATATATAACAAACATTTATGGATGAGCATGCATATGAATATAAATAGACAACGCATTGTAAGGGGGACGGTTATCGCTATTTAATCAACAAATCTAAAAGTTTTTTATTTTCCCCATTCGACCGTCAGTTTTAGAGCTCTATAAAATTTATTTGAGTGAAAATGAAGCGACGGGATTTATTCATTGTACAGTATGGTCTATAGAACAATTTACAGATATTACCCCGAACGTTGGTTTAAATAATAATAAGCGGTTGAATCACATGGCACTTATACCGAATAATTATGTAGAAGCTGATAACTATGTCAAATGGAAGTGATCATCGATTGCTCACTAACGAAGATACGATGAAAGTTTTCGTCGAAGTCAGAGATTATAGGAAATGTCATAAACCTTTCAAATGTTTATGTAGGATAAACTAGGATGGAGAGAACCATTATCAAAATTCAAAAGATTTTTGGTTTGCTTTTTGTAAGTAAGGCCAATTTATGAGTTCCATCGCCTTTGTTCTTTAAAGTTTTCACTATTGGGAAATTGTACAATTTCTCTGCGAATTAATACGTGACCTGGTGTTAAAGCATCCATATGATTATGTGACAGTACACATAATGGTCGTTAATTCAGTACTGCTTTAATTTGACTTGAAATCGTGGTGAGTTCTTTAAACATTGAAACATCAATACAGTATTGCCCGCATACTTATACGGGTGCTTCCCATAATCCGGGAAACGTTGGTGATACACTCGAATTTTGGTTTTCTCGGGTTCCAACGCCACCCTTCATTTTCATTAGTTGCTAACTATCCCATTCTAAGTTTAGCAGCCACAAACTTTAGAATAATATCTTCACGATTACGATGGCTGACACAAGTTAATTCATTGGATCAAATATGCGTGCTGATTGTGATAGTATCTCTTGGTTTGTTCCATTTGATTGGGTATTCAAAGAAAGTTAGAACTGCAATCCACCTTTAAAAAATGCCGAGAAGTGTAGGAATCTCTTTCCTCTATCTTTAGAGAAATACTATCCTTATTTTCTGGCGCAATTTTATCTAATAATAGACCGTAGTTTGAAAACCACTTGAAAAGTAGTCACACCAAATTGAATCAAAACGATTTTAAGAGAGGGGTAACTGTATTTTTAATTTGATATGCCTCATCTACGTATAGAAATCATGCAAATTTCTTTGTGCGATCATCGGAGCCCTCGTTTTAATTCTATTCCTAATCACTTGTAACGCCTTTGTAGCGAGGTAAGGTGCTGATGCCGTTTCATACGTAACGGTTGTGAGATGATAGTGTATTGGGGCTTTTGTTGAATCAGATCACCACATCCCAATATTTTATTTATTTTTTTTATTTTTTCTAAATCGCATAATATTTGACGTCAGAGGCTCGTGTACGATTGGTTTGACCCTTAACATATCATTTAGTGATATTTCATTTGTTTTTGAGCTGGATTCTCACATCACACCGTAATGAAGAGGAAAGTAAACACCACTGGATTGGTTTATTTCAATGACTGGTACTTCTGATGGCTTCTGATAGCTGATATGACGTAATTTTGGAAATTATTAGACAATTTGCTTCTAAATTATTTTGTTTCAATCTGGATGATGCGCAAATTGTGACCTTGCCATTTTTTATTCTTGCAGTTGTCTGGCCAATTCCGCTGATATTGATGCGTGCATTTGTCCGCGATAAGTTTAACCGCTGTTCTAAATTCTCAGTTTCAAAGACACTTGAGACCCGGAATTTAACAAAGTGCGGCTTAACTTCCACTTATTGACAGTGCTGGTATTGTCACCTTGTGTAATTTCACTTCTGAAATTGTATGGTTAATGATTCTGCTTTAAGACCGCGCATGTTGTCAAAAAACTCAATACATCGTTTAGAAAATGTTTAACAGATCACACTGTACATAGTAATCCCTATTTTCTACCATATAATGACAACAGTAGTTGTGCGGGGAATATTACTCAGTGTCGTATCAAATTAACTTTTTTGTTTTGCTATTAGGCCGATGGGGAGAGGGGGGTTACAATATGATGTGTTTCTGATTTTCACTAAAATATGTATCCGAACCAAACAATTTCAGTTTATTTAACTTTAATTATGACAGCAGGGAAATATTATATTGTAATAATCCTCGTGCAATTTATGTGGTGAAATAAAAATAATTTCATGTCAGTTATCTTAAGTTCATATTTTTGGACATTCCTATTTCGTCATAAATTATTATGCGTGTTGAAGTCGCACATGAGTTATTTGGTACACGAATTTTGTAATTAAAATTTTATTGGAGTTTTAGATTATGCGGCTAATTCAAATCGTTACATATATTAGACCATATAATTGTATAATTTAATATAAAAAGCTCGGGCCACAAAATGTCATACAAATTTTAAACTTTTAAAGTGTCATATCCGTATATAAATATAGTAACGAATTCGTTTATATGCCGAATATACATATGATGCGTGCTAGATACTGTACTGATTTGGTAGTAAACCCATAAATCATGATCAAACTCTATGAACCTATAAACCCATATAACTTTAGAACTTTTGCTCGACTAATTAATTTGCTAAATGGTGGTGGAAAGGTTAAAAAATCAAAAAAAAAACAAAATCTTATATATATATAGAGAGAGAACGAGTCGAAAGGTTAAATGTTCTTTCATTTATTATACATTTAAGGGTGGTTCTCGTTATTACCCAAAATGAAATTTGTATTTCGATAATTCCATCACGTTTTAAAGTAAATAAAAAGGACAAAGTAAATTATGTGTTTTTGTGTACAGGAATACCTTGTAGAACGCGGTCGGTGTAGTGCCAATCAATAAAAGCTTTCAAGCATTTTTAGATGTTTCATTATGATATAATGGTGGTTTGCGCTGGTTATCATTGCAGTCCTGTGTATGTGTGTAAACATAAGGTTATTTTATGAGTAAATGTATTAACGTCGTCTACGTTCTATGCTTCTAAATTAAAGTTAAAAAAATTTACGTAATCTAAATGTCTTGCAAGATGTTGACTCTTGATGACGAAGAACTCTCATTGTAGCGAATGATTTGGTCAAGTATAATAGTTTTAACAAACTTTTTCTTTGATTAACATTTTTTTCTATCTAAAGATCATATTGAAGCTCCTCTTATTGTATCTAAATTAAACAAAAAAAGGTCAACAATTTGATTTGAGAGCTAATTTTAGAATTTAGTACCTTCTAAAAAGTTCGATAAAGAATTGAGTGATCGAACATAAACCTTTAATATCGGTAAAACTAAAGTCATCTCATCGGGTAATATTTTTTGAATATATTTTATATTTCACATAGAAACCTTTGTTTTATCTTTCAATTGTGACATTTTGAGACATTTATTGTTAAAAATTTATTTTTAAAATTTTGATGCTTTTAACAATTATGTTTTTCAATAATATCTACGTGGTACTTAAATCACAAAATATCTAAAGTTTATATCTAAATTTACCAAATTTAATCGATCGTATCGCGTTTTATAAGGTATTCCTATACATCGTAGTATACGGTATATGCCAATCGAAATATGTATACTAAATAAACTAAACTCATATGTCCATTCTCTTTTCGTGTCAAACCAACATTTTTATGTTTTAGTTCATTGAGTTCATCCCCTAATTTGTTATAATTTTGTTTTTCTAAATTTTTTTACCTTTTGATGTTTTTTTAGTTGTATTTATTGTCTAGTCGAGGGGTATATATATACATAGGGTTTTCCAATAAGAATATCGAATAATGACATTGGTATTCAGTAAGCTCGAGATTTTAGGCTTTAGACTTTAGACTTTAGACTTTAGACTTTAGACTTTAAACTTTAGACTTTAGACTTTAGACTTTAGACTTTAGACTTTAGACTTTAGACTTTAGACTTTAGACTTTAGACTTTAGACTTTAGACTTTAGACTTTAGACTTTAGACTTTAGACTTTAGACTTTAGACTTTAGACTTTAGACTTTAGACTTTAGACTTTAGACTTTAGACTTTAGACTTTAGACTTTAGACTTTAGACTTTAGACTTTAGACTTTAGACTTTAGACTTTAGACTTTAGACTTTAGACTTTAGACTTTAGACTTTAGACTTTAGACTTTAGACTTTAGACTTTAGACTTTAGACTTTAGACTTTAGACTTTAGACTTTAGACTTTAGACTTTAGACTTTAGACTTTAGACTTTAGACTTTAGACTTTAGACTTTAGACTTTAGACTTTAGACTTTAGACTTTAGACTTTAGACTTTAGACTTTAGACTTTAGACTTTAGACTTTAGACTTTAGACTTTAGACTTTAGACTTTAGACTTTAGACTTTAGACTTTAGACTTTAGACTTTAGACTTTAGACTTTAGACTTTAGACTTTAGACTTTAGACTTTAGACTTTAGACTTTTGACTTTAGATTTTTGACTTTAGACTTTAGACTTTAGACTTTAGACTTTAGACTTTAGACTTTAGACTTTAGACTTTAGACTTTAGACTTTAGACTTTAGACTTTAGACTTTAGACTTTAGACTTTAGACTTTAGACTTTAGACTTTAGACTTTAGACTTTAGACTTTAGACTTTAGACTTTAGACTTTAGACTTTAGACTTTAGACTTTAGACTTTAGACTTTAGACTTTAGACTTAGGCTTTAGACTTTAGACTTTAGACTTTAGACTTTAGACTTTAGACTTTAGACTTTAGACTTTAGACTTTAGACTTTAGACTTTAGACTTTAGACTTTAGACTTTAGACTTTAGACTTTAGACTTTAGACTTTAGACTTTAGACTTTAGACTTTAGACTTTAGACTTTAGACTTTAGACTTTAGACTTTAGACTTTAGACTTTAGACTTTAGACTTTAGACTTTAGACTTTAGACTTTATACTTTAGACTTTAGACTTTAGACTTTAGACTTTAGACTTTAGACTTTAGACTTTAGACTTTAGACTTTAGACTTTAGACTTTAGACTTTAGACTTTAGACTTTAGACTTTAGACTTTAGACTTTAGACTTTAGACTTTAGACTTTAGACTTTAGACTTTAGACTTTAGACTTTAGACTTTAGACTTTAGACTTTAGACTTTAGACTTTAGACTTTAGACTTTAGACTTTAGACTTTAGACTTTAGACTTTAGACTTTAGACTTTAGACTTTAGACTTTAGACTTTAGACTTTAGACTTTAGACTTTAGACTTTAGACTTTAGACTTTAGACTTTAGACTTTAGACTTTAGACTTTAGACTTTAGACTTTAGACTTTAGACTTTAGACTTTAGACTTTAGACTTTAGACTTTAGACTTTAGACTTTAGACTTTAGACTTTAGACTTTAGACTTTAGACTTTAGACTTTAGACTTTAGACTTTAGACTTTAGACTTTAGACTTTAGACTTTAGACTTTAGACTTTAGACTTTAGACTTTAGACTGTGAATCGATTTTTGTCTTTAGCAAAAATTTAAAAAATTGGGTAATGATTGGAATATTGTTATTTGCTGATGACTACAAACTGATAGTTTCATCATCTTGTTGCCTTTTCTATTTCTTTTGTCCTTTCTAATCGTTTTACTAAACTTTCGCACATGAATGTTGACTGGAAACCTGACACTAATAACGCACGAGTCACATGCTTGGTTCCTGCGGAGTCATCACATATACCACAGCTGTTGGTAATAAACTGAGGGTAATCGATGGGCTTCATTACCACTAGTCTTGAGCTTTATTTGGATGAGCTGCTGACAACTGTTTAATTTAGTTCGACTCTTCTCTATAGCGGCATTCTTTTTGTGAACAAAATTATTATGCCCTCTCACAAGTTGAAAGGTGCTGGTATGGAAATAAATGATAAGGGTTGGCACATTGTTATTAGGATTAATAGACGAATATATGAGCATGATTAGAGCGATAGAAAGTTCTAGCACACAAATTTCGGTTAACTTGATAAAACCAAGCAGCTTGTTTGTAAAACAAATAAAGGCACATTCTAGAAGAAGAAGAAGAAATACGTGAAATATTTTGGATGTGGTGAAGTTGGTCACTACAAAAAAGAAATGCCCGAAGGCGAAGAAGGAGTAGCCATTCGTCTGTTTTTCATGTTTGATTGCAATCTTAAATCGACTGAATGGTATGTACTCTGGTGCCTCTACGCACATGACATGTTAACAAGGTTGGATGGAAAACCTTAAACCAGTGTTAATCAGTATTAAGAGAGGTTTTGATTGCAATTAAATTTAAATTTAAGGCTGAATTGACAAGCGATGTTCGCCTTCAACTTCAAGTAAATAATTGTACAGTGGATACAATGGTGTCGGTGAGTCAATTAGTTAGTTAAGGAGGAACTGTAAAGATTAACGCAAAAGAATGCAAAGTTTACAAAACCATTAAATTACTGGTTGAGGCAAAAGTGAATGCTGGAATGTTTAGAGTGATGCAGTCAAGAGAAATTAGTTTAATAGTCAGAGCTGCAGATTAACAAAAATTATGACATCGTCGTCTAGCACATGTAGGTCACGTGTATAGTCCATTTAAGGAGAGCAAATTTTAGGCTTCAAGAGTTCTAGAACTGGTGTACACTGACTTGTGTGGCCAAATGCCAGTTGATTCATTTAGTAGCTGGCATAATTTTTTTCACTTTTTTTGACGATTTAAGCAGTAAAATTACTGTATTTTTTATTAAGAATAAATCGATTACCATGAATATTTTCAAAAAGGATAAGCATAATCGCGGAACATCAAACGGGTCAAAAACTTCAAATATTGCGTTCTGATAATAGAACAGAGTACTGTCACAAGAAACAGTATCAAACAACTGCACTATATATATACTAGAAAAAAACGGAATGTAGTCGCTTACAGATTTGCCAGCTGATAGTATAAATCAATTCATCGTAAATGTTTTTTTTTTATCGTTTCGCATGACACTATACAAAACAGGACCTTTTAGCCTACTCCTTGAGTTTTGTATATGTTCATCTTTAGTTTCCTTTGTTGAATGGAATTCGGCTCCAGTTTCTAGAATCCTGATTCTCTGACGCAAATCTGATTTATTCAGTCACATAAAACTTTGAAATTACCAAACATTTGGTGTATGATACGACATGTTTTGTAATGTAATGAAAGCTCATTAAACTCCTTCCAATACTATATGTTAGCTAATAATTTGTATGCTGTAGTCATAAATGAACTGTAAAGTAATAGATTTTTAGGATTTTGGACATTTTCCTATAGCGTACATCTCGGGTGTGAGCAAAACACATATGAGTAAAACACAAGTTCACAACAACGATGGAACGTTAAAATAACAGGAGCACTCTGCGTGCGCACTCTACAAAACTAGGGAAGTGATCTCTGAGTGTAAACATTTTATGTTTTTCCTTTCTGTTTTTTTCTTGGAATAATTTTCAAATGGAAAACTCTTTAAAATATTACATACTCGTGTATATTATGTAAAAAAAGAAAATTAAAACATAAATAGAAGGAAATTTTTTATTTTATTTTTGATAAAATATATTTGATAAGAAAATACGAGAAGCATATAGAAGTATGTATGTCGAAGGAAATAACAATTTATTGAATTCGATAGAATTTTTTTTCACCATAATTTCTATACAATGTCGAATCCTTAATGGATGTATGTAATGCATTATGTTGGATAAATTTGCATTTGACATGATCAAATTTTGTAATTTATTTTAAATTTTCCATTTGGGACCAAAATTATTTACTTTCACTTTTTAGCCATTACGAGCATTAATTACGACTATACCCAATGGAATTTGACCTTATATTGAGTAATCTCGATAGATATCGTTTTATATAGCACGTTCGGCCAAAACATAGAATTAATAATCATTGCCTGTCAATAGTACAATGTGGGTGGTAGGTTATGGATTTAATTAAATTTTTTATGTTGTATAGAATTTTCCTCATCCACACTGTGTATACGACAAGATCAACATGGAACAGTAAACGAGTTAACAATTATTATTTTCCAATTCAATTCATACCGCTATACACATATAGTAAAAGTCATATAATTTTCATATTTTTAATGCACAGCACAGAGTAGAGTGAAAATATGAAAATTCCTTGTCAATGTTTTTTTTTCTTTTATTCATTATTTGTTTTTGCTAAAAATTTTCTATTGCGGAAAAGACGTGACTAAAAGTCATCAACTATTAAATTAACAATAGCAACAACAACAACAAAATGGAATGAAATGAAAATGGTTTTTTTATTCAATTGTCTTTCTGCTATCTAATTTCACTTGTCTTATCAAATTGTCGTTTAGAATTATTTTATTTCGTTGTCGTTGTCGGCGTCATCGTCGTGCTCGTCATCATTAACGAGTTAAGACGATATAATGATAGTAATTCGATATTAATTTGAAAATTTTAGGACATCAAAGTGAAAATTTTTATTCAATTTTAACCATAATAAGGAATTCAAGTATTTGGGGAGTTTAAATTAATGGACAGGGTATGGGGTAGTATCTATGTAAATCGTTATTTATTTCAAGTATTTAATTAAATTAAAAAAGTTTTATTGAAATTAATTTAAATGACAATTTAAAATATTTATCCAAATAAGTTTTATTGATATTGATTTTGCTTGTGCTTTATAGCTAATATTGGTATAATGATCAATTAACACATAAGTTAAAGGGTATAATTATGTTTTGTAAATATCAACTTTCACATGTCATTCCTTATACCAACAATATATAGGTCACATTCTCACACCTATTATATGTTTACCCCTTTGTTGGCATTTGCAATGCCTTATTTAAAGTTGCTCAAATGTAGGGTCATCCGCTGCTTATTGATTTATTTTTTTCTTTATATCCAGATTAGGAGCGTCTACTATCGTCCATCTTACTCTTTTGTGTGCTACGGTTTTCATTACAACCCGTGATTTACTGTGGTTTTGCTTCTGCTATATCACAGTTTCTTTTTCAAGATATCACAGGTCTTTCGACTTTTCCTTGTAATCGAACAACATTCTTGTTGGTCACTTAGAAATTTTGTTCAAAGATAATAACAAATACAAGTAGAGCACTGATAAAACAGTTGGTTTTATCAACAGTTGGTTTTATAGCAGTTGGTGTCTAATGTTGTGTCTTCAGATGAAATTAATAAAAAAAAACGATGCGCTTAGAAATTCCTCCTCTTTAAATTTCCTTATATCGACGTGAGTCTTAAAGAAGTTAACTGTATTAGTTTCAATTCTTGGGACAGACCATGTGTCCTATATATACTAAATCAGTTACCAAACAATTATCAAAGTCACATTGATGTCACATTCCTCTCTCTCATCCAACCACATAATGTTTAGTGACTGTTCCCCACACCTGTAATGCACAGGATAGATTTTCACAGGATAGATAAGAATGGTTGCCAAATTTTATCATTTTCTGAATCGTTTATTGACAAAAGCTCTTGACCTCAGTTTAAATACTGGTATAAGATATACTTACAATTTTGGAAATCATTTTTTAGCAAAAATAATCGATATGGGTCAATCCACAAAATTTACGGAAATTGTAAGAATTGTCCATAAACGCGGTACTATGTTTTTCTTCTTTGATCTCTTAACCTGGTAGCATACATACGTATAGAAACACCAACTGATTTTAATTTTGCTGAGCAAAATTGGGTTCTGTATGTTTTATCAACAAATAGCATATACAATCTTTATGCATGATTGTATCTTTTAAAACCCAATGCTGCTGCATACTAGTTTCGGATAATCTAAGTCTTATCGGGACTACATGGCGAATGCATTAAAACTCTCTAGTTAAACTCTTTCAATATTGGTCATCAAATATGTGATTTCAAGCCATTTCTCGATGAACCACCGTTGGTTCATTTTACACTTTTTCACAGTGGAACACTAAGTGAAGAGTCGCCTTTTACATCGAATGTAAAAAAAAATCGTCAAATCGATTTTCGGTCGTATCATATCAATAATCATTTGAATTCAACACAAACGAATTTGAACATAAAACAACAAAAAACAAGTTAAATAGTAGAAATAGCTTCTTTCGTATTTCACCGAAGTGTTATATATAATATTCTTATTCAAAAATATGTCAAACTAGTAGACTGTCTCTAGCAGAAAATACTTTTACCAACTTTATTTTCCGTTTTAATTTTGAAAAAAATAATCCCACAAAATCTTATTTTCAACATAAATCTAAAAATGTAAAGAAGTGGTTTTAGAATTGTGGATGGATTCTAATAATTTTATTTTTAAAAGTATATACATCAAATATTTTATTCAGCAAACCTATTCAGCGTACATAAAATTATGACATTTGTAATTTGTATGAAGTGTACAATAAAAATTTTAAAAAAGTGGTTCGTAAATAGTTGATTTTTGTAAATGAAAAATAATTATAATTTCAAAAATCTCAATTATGTTTTATCAACAAATGTGTCTAATTTGCAATTTATAAAAAAAACATATATTGTACAAACGGGAATTTTTAAAAAAACGAAATTTATTAATAAGATTATGTCATTTTTATTTCGAGTTTTGCTGAACTTTGATATGAGAATTATACAAAAAATAATAATTTTATTTTTCACTTCATGTTACAAATTATCACGTTTCAATAATATATGTTGCAGAAAGGTTAAATTTTTGTAAATTAACCGTAATTATAGTTTATAAAATTATATTATATTTTAATTAAATAATCATAAATATTAAAGGGCCCATATTTTGAAATATAAACCTTGCTCGGCATGTAAATCACATATGTTGTTTTTTTTTTAAATTGGTAGATGTGTCTACCCAATACTTCAGCAATTATGTTAATGTCTTTCTAGGAATTAAGCTTTTTTGAACATTTGTACATATGCCCATTTATGTCCTCTTTAAATTAATCTGTCATGAAAAATTGTTGATCGTAGTTCACTTTTAAAAAAAATCTGCATTTTTAGGTAGATTTAAACCCCAACTTTTACTTACCTCAACAAACAGTACTGTAATTTTTCTCCCAAATTCGAATGACATTTTTCACTCGATTGTTCGAATCATCGAGAAATACAGATTGATTTTTGAAGGAGCAGAAAACCACAAAGGACATTACAACTGGTAAAGAAATTAAAATTTTTTATCCCCCTTAGTCTACTTCTTCCGATCAGTAAGTTTCAAAACTTATCTCGAACGACGAAATTTTTTCAAGATGTAACAGTAACATATCGTTATTTTTTAGTAGCGAAGATATTGATTTGTAAATTCATTTGGGAGTAGATACATTTTGCATATAACACATTTTCGGTGCTAAACTTAGATTTGTTCATTCACTCTTGATTGGTACATTGTAAATGTATTTACAAATAAAAAACACAAAATAAAAACTTGTGATGATTTTGTATTTATGTACCGAGTGAACAATTTAGTTTGAATCTACAAATATACAAAATATATCATCATTGCTACTTGATGAGCATTGCTCAGCTTTTCGGAAATAGAGAAGAGCTAGCCGTCTTTAAAGTAAACTTGGCTGTAGCTAAAGAGATAACTGTTTTAAAAGAAAGACTACAAATGGAAAATTTGATTGCAATTTGGGAAGCTTTGGAAGTTATATAAGTTTCTTCGTCAGAAGCTGAAGGAATAATTTTTAAGTTAGTATATAGGTAAAAATTAATTGGGTAGCCATATACTACCGTGTGCAAAGTTAGTTTACGATAGTTACTTGTACTTGTATGAGGTAATTATTAGTGTAATTACCAACGAGAATTTGAATGAAAATATTGCTAACGCGAAAAAATTAAATGTTTCACCCGGCGCGTATTTGCGTAACGTAAAATGTGTGTTGATGTATAGTTAAACTCTTTCCAAACAATTTATGTGTACTCGATTCGGAGAACTACTATATTGAAAACAGTAATTAAATCGATAGAAAATTACCAAGAAATTTTCATTGCCGTAATAAACGCCTTCATCTCGAATTTTTATGTGCAGCATTTTTTTTGTCTAATTCTCTAGTGGAACAAACAGTAGGTAGTGACATGATATTACTAATAGTCATGCGTTTGGTTTTATCATAATATAACGAAATTATTGTACTCATTGTTGGCCGCAAATCCTACTTACTATGAAAAAGTTTCTTAGAACAGAAGCTTCTGAAAATTTGAATTTAAATGGTTAAAGGTAACGACTATAGTGTTTGACATTCAGTATTTTTAGGTGTGCATATATGTTTATTACTAATAAGGTGCGGGAATGCTTTTTCACTTTTTAAATATATTCTATACCGTTTAGTGCAAAAAGTATTTATATTCGAAGGGTAGTTAAGAAATCGAAACAATATTATCGTAGTCATTAATGCCGTATTAGTTTGAGGAGTGACTTTACATGTGAACTGAATTCAGATCAAATATAAATGAGGACATTAACCATGTTTTAATTTTCTAGTTTTAATGGGCTGTCATCCATCATGTTTTACTTGGATTTTAGAAGATTTTGATTTAAACCAATATTTTATGGCAAAAATGTCACACTTTTATCACCCAGTTTTTTCTGAATTTTTAAAATTTATCACTGATCGCACATTAAATTGTAACCAAAATTTTTTGCCAACTATGACAAAATTACAATATAAATAAACTTGAATTTTTGTATACAGTCGTTTGGACCGATGACACAGTCCACCCATATACTAACTGCCCGGTCATTGTTCTGTATTGATAAATAAATCTTAACTGTCTCATATATTTGAATTAATAAATATAGTATAATTCATAGAGCACTTTACAAACGATAATTCGGGCTGTGGTTTACACACCTTCATTCTTTAAAATTTATGTCATTTTGTCTTAATTTGCCCCGACAATGTTAAACTTAGTATGCTTAGTATGAAAAGATATAGGTAAAAAAACTCATTTATTTAAATAAAACATATTCTATTCATTTAGATTTTGTTTCACAATAAAACAACGAAACTGGAATGTTAACAATTTTAGTGTCAGTTAATTTTGCGATTGATTCGAATGTAAATTATAAAATTTTTTGAGTTTTGTGTGAATTACAATTACGTATTTTGTCAGTTTAATGGTTATTTCATTTGGTTTTAGTGTTAAATGATTTTTTCAATTGGTAATTTATATAAATTATAGTTCTTTTTTAAGTTTATAAAACCGAAATGGGGAACCTTTTTATAATTAAAACAAAGAATTCAATATTTCTTGTTTCATTTATAAAAATAAAAATTATTTCAAAAGAGAAGTAAAACTTTCTTTGATGTGATAATAAAAATTTTTTTATATATTTTTTATCCAAATTTTTCTAAAAGAAAATTTTTTTTTTAAAATATATATATAAATTAATCTTTTTTTGTTTAAAACAGGAATTAATGTCGAGAATTACTATATCCTCTTTATCAGCCTGTACTACTTTGAAACCCGAACTAACATTTTTTTTAGTTAAAAAATTTTTATTCTGTTAATATTTACATAAATTTCATTAACTAAGATTCTTGGCCTAAACTTTATCATCTATTATCTTAAGTAATTGATTTAAATCTATTGGCTTAAACTACTTTTTGCTACTTAACCGAAATTATCTACTTAACCTAAATTATTTACATATATACATCATTTATTTAAAATATTTAAATTTTATTTAGTTAGTTTATATACATATATTTTTTAAAATTTGTAAACATTTGTAACCTAGGTGAGATATTTACTTGTTATAGTCTCCCGCGAGCACCAAGTCCCGTGAGGGAGGAATTTCGCCGAGGAATAATGTCTCAGAATTTGATGTACTATCGATGAATTTCGATTGGAGTCGCCTAGCGAAATTATTTAGGCTCTCTAGATTAGCGCGTTTCTCGAGATCTATATTGCTTGTGCATTTGTAGGTTGGAGGTTTAAGCCAATCGTCAAACATAAATCGAAGGCTGGTTGATTGCAAAGAGACAAGTTCTTTCCAGTGGCTTATGAACAGTTCTCCCATTTATGCGGGGATCGCGTAGGTAATGATGGGCCTCAGATATGCCTTGTAAAGTCTTAATTTGTTTTTAGGGGAAAAGCCACTATCTCGTTTGGGAAACCGGTATAGAAGACTGCGTGCCGCAAAAGCCTTTTTTCGATTATTTTTAATGTGAGCAACAGGTGATAGCTTACTATCTATAATTACACTAAGATATTTGACTTGAAATTTGTATTCTAAGGTGCTGCCTTCAAATAAAATAGGATTAGCTTTGGGCATTTTGCTATATTGGTTGGGATGCAAATGAATGACTTCAGTTTTGGAAGAGTTACTTTTAATCTTTCATTTCCTTGCATATGTTGAATACTGGATAACGTATTTAGATAGCCTCTCGCTCGATTTGCGTGCGCTAATTGAAGATGTGAAAATGGCCGTGTCATCGGCGTATATGTGGATCTTGCTTTCTTTATTATCAGGTTTTGGGATATCATGATAGAAGAATGAGAAAAGGTGTGGCCCTAGGGTTGAGCCTTGAGCGACTCCTGCTGCTATTGGTTTGGTACTTGAACTGTGTTGATCCAGAGAAACGTAGAAATTCCTATTTGTAAGGTAAGACTCGATTAATTTAATAAGGTAGTGAGGAATACCACATTGAATGAGCTTATAAACTAAACCTTTATGCCAAACTGTGTCAAAAGCTTTTTCTATATTCAGAATGGCTGCGAAGGGTGAACAACCGTATCGTTTGGCGTTTTTAATCGAATTTTTCAGCCTTAGTACTGCCTGAGTAGCAGAGTGTCCGGCACGAAAGCCAAACTGTTCCTCTGGAATGAATGGTTCTCTTAGTATGCTCTATACAGTTGGAGGGTTTTCCTGGTTTATGGATAGGAAAGACTTTGCCAATTTTCCAACAGTCTGGGAAGTATCCTAATTTTAGGATTCCGTTAAGGATACCCAAATTTACATTACCAATGTTCTTATATAACTTTTTCAGGTATGATTTTGGCTCCGCCCTCTTGTTCTATTATCGTTTTCTATTATTCTTTTAAGCAGGTGGTTGATTTTATTATGTACCTGTATGTTTATTATGTTCTTGTTATGTCTGGTTTTGTAAATTTCGTCAGTGTTGTCATCATGCTGCCTTTTTTACATTTATGCAACACTTTCAGATTTTCGTTAATGCCTGTGTACTTGTGGTTATTGCCAGTCATGTGATGTGCGTAGTTTAAGTCTATTTTGGGCTTGCTATTTCATGTGTTGGTTAAACCGAGTTGCGAAAGATTTACCAGTTTGGCCTATATAGAACTCATTATAGTCACCATATGATAGTCTATAAACCCTCGTAATATGAGCAGACGCTCTTGGTGGGTTCGTTCAGTCTTTGCCTCATTTTGTTACTGGTTTTGAATGCTGTCTGTATACCATGATTTTTCAGTACTTTTCTGATGACGTTCGCTGTATTTCAGTCGTAATGTAATGTAATGAATTTATTGTCTTTGTCGTCGTTCGCTACCAGGGAAGTATACTGTTCTTTATATTTCTTGCTATTGTGTTTTCTGTTCAGTAGGTCCATCCTTGCCGGTTGGCACCCGTTGGCCCCAGCGATCTGTTTTGTAGCATTCAGTTCCTCAGTATAGTCTTCTTAGTCCATAGGAATCCTATTTAGTCTGTTGATTATGTGTAGGTATACCGCAATCTTATGTTGTTTTGGAGTCGTTATGGATTGTGTGGTCCGTTTGTGTTGATTTCCTGAAGACTTTAAACTTATGTTCATAATTTTCATTCCAAATCGTTAGATCCAGGAAATGAATACACTTGTTTTCTTCAGTTTCCAAAGTAAATTTGTTGTTGGGATGTATATTGTTAAGATAATCATAAAATTGTTTCAATTGTTCCCATGGGTAGTCCTTCTTGCTGTTCATAATTCTGTTTAGTGATCACCTTTAAGAGAGGTCTTATTTCCTCTGAACATTCCGTTTCTCTCTGATTCACGAGCAGGTCGTAAGTAATTTCGATAGTTCCTTCGATTGGAATATTACTATATACATGTTCGTTATATCAAAAGAGGCCAGTTTGGCACCATGAGGAATTTTAACTGATTCTATTCTGTATACAAGTTCTAGGTTCTTCTTCAACGAAACTTTGTTTTCCAATTTAACTTTATTCATTAGATACTGATAACCGCGTTTCGCTATCCTGTACGTGGGAGCCGTTGTGAAGTTTATCACCGGTTACATATACCAGGTTCATGTACCTCATTTCTTGTTTACTAAGAAACTGTACATTTATTTATGCATTTGTTAATACTACTGCAAAATTTATTAGTTGGGTCACAATTAAGTCTAATTATATGATTATCCTTAATATAGTCCAACACTTTGCCGTTGTGTAACTCAGCATCCATGATCACTGTTGCGTTACCTTTATCAGACTTAGTGGTGATCGCCCCAAGTTTTTTAATCTTTTTTGCAATTCCGGAAGCAACCTTCACCTTAAAGCCCGAACGGTTTATATTCAATCTTCTTTGTTTCAACCTTGACTCTACTTTCTTTTCCACAAATTCTGTTATACTGCAATACTCTAAATAGTGGAACTGATCCGCTATTTTTGACTGCAGGTTATATGTTTTTGTAGTTAGAAAGTTGATTCAAGTGTAAAGTTCCTGAGTACTTTTGCTTAACCATAACCTTCCAGCTTTAATTTTGGTGGTGCGGGCAGCCAAGGATTTGTCTTTGATCCCAATTTTGATAAAATTCGGGATCAAATTCTTCCTTCGGCAGGTTTTATTGAAATATTACAGAATTTGTCAACAACAAGAAAAAAAAGAGAAGACCCGAAGCAGGCAAGATGAGGAAGACCATAACTAGCGTCCTCAAAGGATACCATCGGACCAACCCTACTCGTCTACTTCCGAAAATGAACCGAACAACACTGTCACGATCCTCGGCTCACTCCACAACGAGAATCAGTGAAACGAGCCACACACAGCACTGTAAGACGTCGCCAAAAAAGCAACCAGCAACAATTTTAAAAACAGGCAAACTTATTACCAGGAAACGCACCTACTAAATCTAAGGCACAACCACAAAAACTCCAGCAAATCCCGAGCATTAAGCTGAGGAAGCAAAAAAAACTTATTATCTCCGCTCCACAATTCTCAAAAATCCTGCAACTGGAAAGCATCAGCCGTGGCTACTAATTTAGAGCAACCATGTTCGAAGAAACCTAGGCAGGACACGATAAGAATCTTACTCTATCCAGTAAAAAACTTTACAAACCACTCACACCCATTCCACCAAGCTTTGAACTGTCCCCACAAATACCACAAGCGTAAATAACAACATCCCGTCAAACCACCCTACGAACCAACATGCCCAATTTCCAGCAGAAACCCCCAACCACAGACCAAACTTCCTCCAAAAACCACTCAAAAAGTACAAATACGCAGAATTCACCAAAACTTAGACATCAAATCACTCTTCATCTCCTCTGCACTAAGAACCAAACCAACAACAATACTCTCGGCCCTAGCTCAAGCAAAAATTAAAGATCGCAGTGCAGTTAAAGATCGAACCAATGGTGACCTCCACCCATCATCCAATAAATCGGTTGTAGAACTCTCCGAATCTCCGCTGTTCCACAAACTACCAAAAATCAAGGCCAACACCGCTAAAATCCAGCCTTTCACACTTACATTCCATAAGTAAGCGGTTGTTAATAACTCCGACACTATTAACTACGTCGCACCACGGACTCCCGTTCGACACTCTAGAACCATTTGTATTCGTTTTGCGAAAATAAAAAATCCCAGGTGTAATAAGTGCAATATATAATTTTATGTTTTCAGTGTTTGTGCTGTGTGTTAGTGTTAAATTTTATCACATGACATGCAAACTTATGTCGACAGTCGATTGATCATTTAGAATTTCAGCGCGTAGTAAAAAACTCGCCATCGAGAATTAATCACAAAATGTATGTTTAATTTTTATATTTCTGGATATTTATGTCGTATGTATTTGCAATACCTTCCCTATTAGTTACAAGTAAAAATAGAAAACTGTAAAATAATGTTGGCAAGTCAAGTATACTAAGAATTGTGTCCAGCTATGGAGTTGAAATATGTACTATGAAAATATAATATGTAGATAAAATATACAACTGCGCAGAACTCAAACTCAATAAGAGGGCTCCAAAGGACGAAACCAGTAGAATAAAAGATTGGTATTTATCCAGAGACAAGTTATCTCATAGTTCAAGATATCGCATGTAAAGCGTTCTACAGATCATACTTTATATAATAAACACAAAAAATAACATTTATATTTTAATTTTTGACACATTACAAGTGTCACATCACCCACACGACCCACAACATTTTTATTGTTGAGTAATTTTAATTTATCGTCATTCGCTTAAATAATATATTGTTGTTAATTCCATTGCCAAAATTAAAATTTACGCGACTTTACGTTCAATTCCATTCAATAAATTCGTTTGTTGCATTTTAAAATATAAGGCGGTCACAATGGTGTGTGGTAGAATCCCTAAAATTAAATTTTAGCCATTGCACAAATTAATTTTTAGCTTAAAAATAAATTTACCTTCGAAACAAGATTTGTTTCTGTACCGAGATGACGCAAGTTCGAATATCATACACAACAAAGAGGTTATTGTCGTCTTATATATTATGTCGGTATAATAAAAATAAAATAAAAAATCTGGCGCCACAAATACTCTTTACCTATTGATGCAACAAACCAAAATACAAAAAATCATTGTTGTGGTGTAAAATGTGAAAACTCAACAAAACAAAAGAAAAACGAAATGTGTTTTTTCCGATTTTTCACCAAAATGTGTACATCAGTATCTATATATTATATGTGGTTAGGATCACAGCATCATAAATTCATAAAAATTATTTGTATATATATTTTCGCAAAAATACTAATAAACAAAAAAAAAATTGCAACCTCTGCTCCAGCTGTTCGACGCGCTTCTCAAATTGACCTTAAACCAGCGTGGCATAGTTTTTTGTTTATTTACATTGTGGCTAGGCCGTGAAAATTATTTCCTTTGCATGCCAATATATGTAAATATGCCAAAATTAGTAATTTCATGTGTGTGCGTGCTTGTGTGTCTATGCAAATGATGCGAGAGGGACGTTATTATCGCATAAATTAATTTTTTTTTTTTTATCTTAATTTAATAAAATAAACAAAATTTTTAATTAAAAATTTCGGTTTAATCTCATCTGTGTTTATATTATAAAAAAATATTACGTGCCGCTTGCGCTCGTTTTTGTTTATTTGAAGTGACCGATTTTTATTTACCGATTTATATATCGCGTTTATCGCATCCATATAATAAACTATACGAATTAATTAGCTCGTATGTGTTTTAGAATTAAAATTATTAATTTTTACAAATCAACGCGCGAATCAACAGATGATTTTACTACGAAAATACTATGTACTACATGCATGCCGCCAAATGCCGGAAATTTTTTTTTTTTTTTTTTTGTTTTTTGTATTTCAAACGTGTGGGGAAATATGTTTTGGTTTTGAATTATTATTATTTTTTTTTTTTTTTGTAATAAATAATTTTATGGGGATTACAATAAAGAGAGAAAAACGAGAGAGTGCGCATTTGGAAAATTAATTTTTGTTTCTAAAAAGGAAAAATATTGTGTTTGTTGCATCTTAAGTGTCGAGACAATTTTACTTGTAACGTTTTTAAAAGCTAACTTTAATACCGTTGATAGAGCTTACGGTTACATCACCAAAACAGTTTATTATTCCACAGTCATAGTTACTCCTATAAAATGTATATGATTCATTTTTAATATAAGAAGTGGGAAGTCAAATGTTTGTATGGAAGAGCTACTTGACTTTACTTTGCGTACTCATATTATACCAGAAAAAATGTAAAACCAATTTTTTGATAACATTTTGGGGAATGTCCAATAGCCAATTCAACAGTCACTTATTTTTAGATACCTACCCGAAATCGTAACTCTTGCAGCCTTCTATACTTGTGAGCACCAATCGCTCTAGGTGCACCACTTTAGATTTATCTCGTTGCCCCATTTTGTTTCGGTATATCACACCATTCAATCTTGCTATAACCTTGTATATAGTTCGTTCCATCCAGGCTGTAACTAATATTGTGGCGATAAACCCTGCTTTCATGGTGGTTTGTGAAGCTATACCAAGTGTCCCTCTTTAAATCTTCTGTTTTTCGCTCGTACGTAATATTGAGCCTTCATCTTATCATTGAAAAGTTGTATCTTTTCTTGCACAAACTTCAAAATTACTTTTACTGGTGTAACTCCTGTTATATCATGCACCGCCGATCGATAGACCATAAGAAACAGGGTAATCGTCCGTTCGCACCAGTTGCTTTTTTTGCACAGTCTTCGTGATAATACATTTAGACTGCGCAGGCGCACTAGCTTCAGTATAACAAGAAGTTTGAATCTCTGACAGAAAGGATAATGGGAGCTTTTTCTCTCCCGTTCGAATAACACACAAAAACGTTTAATTATAAATTAGCACCCACAAAGTTTGTGCCGTTGCCTGAGAATATATTATGGCACAATCCTCTTGTGGCAATAAATCTTAGTAGCGCTCCCATAGATGCAGCTGGTGTTAAAACTGATGATAGTTCATGCGATGAACAGTTTTAGTGGCAATACACCCGCAGACTCCAGAAATGATTTTGTAAGCGCCTTGCCTGCTTATGATGATGTATATTTATGTATAAAATTTCAGCACAGAAAACCTCTACGTTACAAAATGGTAGAGCTATATTTACGAGCTCTGTCGGTAAGTCAGTTAGCCATTCTCTAGTAAAATAATCTTGGCCTAGTGCGTGGGCACTATTTAATAAGTAAATTTTTGATTAATGCGGAAGTAATGAAATGATTCTTTCGTAGGCTGCCTATGATAAAGAAGAAGCTTGACGGTAAATTTTGCAAATATTCGCCCAGAATGCGTAACAATGTGGTCTAACCTGGATCAATGATTATAGTTCGTTTTGCACCACAGGCCAGTTTTTAAAATATCAATCAATGAACAGCCTGTTGATGACTTTGCTGAGCCGTCGAACACCACTCTTAGTTTTGCAGAGGATGAATGAAACTTTATGTACACAGTGATGAGGTGGCAAATAGAAATTCGATTATTCCAATTTATCCACCAATTCCCCAATGAATTTCAATGCAATGTTGCAAATAAACTTTTTTCCTAATTTGTTGATCAGCTGTATTCTTAGATGTGGCCCAAGCTTTTGATAAG
Source organism: Tipula confusa (assembly GCA_963556175.1). Taxonomy (NCBI): domain Eukaryota; kingdom Metazoa; phylum Arthropoda; class Insecta; order Diptera; family Tipulidae; genus Tipula; species Tipula confusa. The sequence goes on from OY744475.1 coordinate 46,795,541, forward strand.
TTTTGGCACAAAGGACTCTATAATATTTCAAAAAAAACGTTATCTAGAGTTATCATGGTATTCTAGAGAGTTATTTAGAAAACAGGCATTTTAAAATCAAATATAATGGTGCTTAAAGTGAGCTGTGTCAAATTAACACCAGGGTGACTCAAGATAGTGCTTTATTTTGAGAAAAAGGATTGTCTCAAGGGAACGTTTAACAATGTGCATTTGTTACAAAAAGACGATGTAAACATCCAGCAGAAAGAGCTAAATGCGGAACAGCAATCATATATTCTGATAATGCTAAGTACCATGGTATAAACCTAGACACTAAGCTCAGGTGGAAAATGCATGTAAAAAAAAGACAAGAACTAAATTTAACATTCAGAAAATAGCACTGGCTTATTGGAACTTAAAAACATGCTAAAAATAAAAATTTGACAGCTAAAGTTAAACATTTGTTTTTTATTCAGACAAAAAATTCATAAAAAATTAAACGACGTAAATACCGTCAATAAATTTTAACAAGTGAACTAAAAAAATCATAACCTCATTTTTGACAAAATCACTTTGCGGTTAGTTAAAAATTATTAAAATTAAAATCATAGTTGGCATAAAATGTTTACCGATGCGATTTTCTTTGTATTTATATTTGTCAAAGCTCTTTGATTTATAGCTGTCAAAATTTTAACTGCTTCACACAGCAAATTTAAATTTATTGTTAATTTTTAAGTAAATATTTTTAATACAATCACAAAGACCCTTAATAATCAATTTTTTATTAAACGTTACTAATGGAGTTATGAATTATATTTCATACTGGATAAATTGTTTTTTTGTTGATATGGTTAATCAGAATCTACTCCAAATCATGTAAAAATGTAATAGAATTTATTACGAAGTCACTGTAATAGCGAAATTGGATGAATTGCGCAAAGCAAAAAAGTGGCGAGGGAGCCGATAACATATATGTTCCAACCGTTTGGTTTCAGTAATATGTTGTTTTTTTAAGGATTTGCTACTTCAAGAATCTTTTCCAAAAACTTCTTCATCCTTTAAGAGTGTAAGTAAGATATTTGTTTTTTTCCTAAGCTTATGTTTTTATTAAAAATAAAAGTTACAAGTTTTTACGGCTTTCCACTGCCAATATACGAATCCAACATTATTGAACATTATTGAAATATTAGCAAAACGATTTTTGCCCATCTTGTGCATTGCCACTGGATCTGTGGATGAAAAAGGCCAACTGGCCTACCGGTAAAATCCGTACTGAGTTCAGTGTAACCCTAGGTATTGCACGTACTTATGCTAATGTCACCGATTGTTATGATTTGTAATCTGGCCATTCACCAGTAATAGTAACCTATAGTGCTGATGTCCTTAAGTCAGCAACTCCGAAACGTCTAACAAACAAGTGAAGCGATTGGTGATAGTTGAACAAAACTGTTAATATTCCTCGTAATACACCATTAAACTTGATGCAACGGCGGAAAATCAAACACATAAATACTAGAACTACCAGCTGACAACCAGCTACACCCACTATAAACACTTCTGAAAAAATTAATGAACTCTCACATAAAATCCAGAAGATAATTCAGGAAAAGCGAAGAATTCGCAGGCAATGGGAAGAAACTAAATTATCATTAATGAAATGGGAACTAACTTAATCTATTATAGGACCCTTAGATTTGCATTACAGTAAGAAGAAACCCAGAGCGTCTAGAGCTACTTAAGCAACCGAGTACCACGCTAACCGAGAGGACAGATTATTTTTTGTTGTAAATAACAACATACTTAAAAAGACCAACAAACTAAAACCCATCTATAAGTCTACTAACTGGTAACTGGGCCAATGAAGAAAAAGCCAATGCTTTTTTTGCCGCTCATCTAAAAATAGTATTCTTACCACACGACGAAGTAAATAATTTCGTGCTTTGTGAGCAAATTGATAATGGTATACCCTATAAACCTATGAAGTTTAATTAGAAGATAGTTAAGAATACTATCAAAATATGTATAAGCCAAATAGCTGCGAGCATATGACCTTATTTCTGGAAAACCGTTAATAGAATAAAGGGAAAAACTAATAACATTCATCTTCAACGCGATCATGCGAACTAGCCATATTCCACAAAAAGGGAAGGTATCACTCTCTGATCACAATGGTTCATAAAACTAGGAAAAATGAAACAAGTTTCTTCTAACAGTTCAACGAGCGTGCTTCAATGATCTTAAAGCTGTTTGCAGACCATCAATTTAGGTTCCAAAACTAACGTAGAGCATGTGCATAGAAATGTAAATGCAATCAAATATAGCAATTGCACAAGCCTTTAACAAAGTTTGGCATGACGGACTGATCTTTACAAAATTAAAGAGCTACTCCAGAAACAATTTCACTCAGTTCTGCGGAACTACGCTCTACAGAAACAATACATCACTATACAAAATTATGTAACTACAAGCTTAAATGATATTAGCGCAGGTGGCAAATTGGCTAAACAGATTGGCTAAAGACTTAGCAAATAAAAGTAAATACAAAAAATCTATTCACTTTACATTCACGCTAAACGAATGCACCTAACTATCAGTGGAATTAAACGGTGTTAATATTTCTCAGTAAACCAAGATAAAATACTTAGGTTTATATCTGGAAAAAAGGATGACATGGAAAAAACATAATAAAGCAAAGCGCCAACAGAACACTTTCAAAAATATATTGGCTGATATAGGAAGAAATTCTATAAGTTATCATAAAGTGTTACTGTATAACATGTTAATCAAGCCCATTTGGACATAAGGTATTCAGTCATACCGGTGCCTCAAATAGAGTACTCTTGCAACGTAACAATCAAAAATTCTACGCAGTATTACCAACTCTCTATGGTATATAATACAATGTCATCAATTACTGTTCTGACTTCTGACGTCGTGCTTTGGTATATAGATCCCATGAGATCTGCCAAATTGTTGAAAAGTTAAACTTTATCTTTGAGTTTGTCAACATCCGTGAATACAAATGACTGACAGCTAATCCAACCATATTTACCTGTGCCATAGAAGAAATCAAACACCAGAACTGCATAGGTCATATCTATTGTAAAGCAACTGGGAATGTTTGTAAAACCATGGAAAATATGGTCGCTATTTTTTGGACATCAAGTTTATTGGGAGTAACGAGTTCTAAACGATACTGTTTCATGACTGGTATAATGCCATCAAACGCACCTGGTTTCTTAAGTGACTAAACGTGCCATGTGCCAATCGTAATCCGCGAGTTTGTTTATGTGAAATAGGATTTGATTACATTTTAGCGCTATATTCAATTTTTTGTGTTAGTTGAGCGATCCAACCGTTTTATTTTTTAATCGAAACGTTACGAGTGTAAAGTACTTTCTTTTTGTAGGCGAATTTTTATGGATGCTTTCATCATTGCTATTTTTCGAGCCATATGCGGGCAATTTGCATGCTGCATTTGTGATTACAGTTTTTGAGCCTACCTCAATTTTGTATCACTTATAAGGTGATTATGTCGTTAAATAAGTTTACCCAAGTGCGGAACCCATCAAAGAAATTTCAATAACTAGGTTACTAAAGAAATACGATTCAATAAATTGGATGCGATATCCAAAACAAAACGAAAATTCTTTGAAATATTTTTGGCAATCACAACAACTCACCCTAATTACAATTCCAAGAAAACTACCCTATCGAAATTTCATGGAACACATTATATGTATATTCAGACTATTTGTATACCGAAACCTTTAGCATTTCACCGTATAATGAACTATCGTAATTTTGCGATTTCCACGAAAATATGAAAAACAAAATATGGAGAAAATAAAACAAAAAATTCTCATTTTCCTATTTCTCTTATATTTCAATGGCATGAGTAGTGTAAATAAAAAAATTTCCCCTATTCCAAACTTATGGTTGATTAAATTCATTGGAGGGTTGAAAATTTATTTTGTTTTCATATTATCTTCAATACGATATCGCTGCTCCTCTTCTTGTTGTTGTTCTATTCTAAATAGAAAATAAAATTTGTATTTTTGATAATATCGCAAGGCGATTCAGTCATAATTTATTATTCCAAGTGAACGGTTGTGTTCGAAATTTTCAAATTTAATAATTTTAAGTTAATTAATAAAAGAATAAATTTTTTTTGAGTGGTTTAAAATTTGCGAACTGTTTGAGTGAATTTTATACGTTATTTGGTGAAATTGTGCGAAGTGTATACAAGAATTTAGTATCGGAAATGGTTTTTGATTTAATTTGAAAATGTGAAAATAATTTTTTAAAAAAATTAATGTTTTTGATAGTTACTTTATTTGAAAAGTGTTTGTGTGTAGGTGGGTGTTTGTGAAAATTAAAATTAACGTTACAGTGTCATATTTAGAGTAAAAATTCAAAATAACATGGAAATGTTTAATTTGAATGTTTATGGATTAATTGCAACGATGCTGATGGCAGTATGTTCAGGTTAGATGATTTTCTTATTTACTAGGTGGTTTTGGTTTAGTGAATTTTTAAATTAGTTTACTATGTGTCTGAATAGAAATATCTATATATATATAAAATATATATGAATGCACAAAGATTTAGGTCTAGACAATTTTCTTTATGTCCGATTAATGTATGTAATGAGTAAGTGTCTATTTATTTTAACTATATAACCGTTGTGACTTTATAGTTATTTTTATATAACATCTATAAAATATGTGGCTGAAAATAACATGTTACAATTTATATTGTTTTTACTAGACTATACGAAATGAGTGCATGACTACGTAAAAAACATTACTGATTTTTTGCAGAAATTTTTTCAATTTTTAAAAATTCGTCAGAATTATGTTATTATTTTGTTCGGATGGTGACTAAATTTTTATAACGAATTTTAAATAAAGTATTTAGTCAACATCCAATTCTTGGTGTTGTCGAAATCTTTGATTTAGGTATCAACGATTAGTCTGGAAGTCATCGTCGATGCGGAATCCTTAAGACTTCACTGTTTTATTACGGAAGCACAAATATTTATGGGGTTTTACTCAACATAGTTCCAATTCATGTATTTAACTGAATGGAAATGTAGTTCACACATAGTTTAAAACTACTGTTTTATTTCAACAAGTATAAGTTACATAGTAAGATCATATAATAAAAAGATTTATGTAATTTTTATTGTTCTTTGGCGGTTAATTTTTATGACATACTATTTTATGCCGTCGCCTGCAAAACCGCACGAATTCAGGTTCATTTTAATTTCCATCTACACATTGCATAGCTCCAGCCTTCCTGTACTGCAATTTATAATATTATAATAAAACATAAAAATAAATGTATGTACTTTATCTTTGGATTACTGTGGCGTTGGGTTTGTCTGATTCAAGAAATGAAATGAGTAGTCTCCTGATTAAGAAGTGTTTGTCAGCAGGAGTAATGCCCTAAAGCTTAGGCATGCCTTATTTAATAAGGACAGTGCTAAATTCTTCAATTTTGCTTCACCAATGACCTTTTTTAAATGATTTTTGGTTAGTTTGTACCATTATTACTTGCCTATTGTGCAGCATAAATGTTGATTTGTCGTTTAGCCTACCGTAAATCTTTATTTAGCTCGTTTCGGGCTCAAACTGTTATTATTATGAGAACTGTAAGAACTGTTATTATTATGATTATTTAAAGGCATTTCTTGAAGTGAATCGTTTAAACGCTGCGATTGTTACTCAACTAACCACCTTCAAGTGAAATGCCTAAATAGAAAAATAATTGAATAAGGCGATGAACCCTTTGATTTGTTTCCCTTTCCTTCCGATACACGGATTGAAAATGGGCCTGCTTAGTCGATGCCTGTATCGGTGATTGGAAGAAATGTTGGAAAGGTTTTCAATTTCAGTTGAACTTTCTATGAATTGGATTCATTGTTTTTGTAATTCGATACTCAACATTTCATTACAATCAGCACAAGTTATCCAGCCATCCAGCCATCCTAGTTAAATTTTTATTGTAACAATTCGCCTTCTCGGTCAGTTTTAGTACATTAATTATTAATTCTTTGTTGTTACTATAGCCTATTTTTTTAGAACTTTTCTTGACTTGAAGAAGTCTTACTATTGCCAATCGTTTTGAATATCCTATAGGTATATGTTGTAAAATCCTTCTGGGAAGTGATACAAACTTCGTAGTGCACATATTTAAGCCATCTGTTTTTATTAGGTTGCGTGGTCTATATGCATTGATGTGCCGTAAATTTAACTCTAAATTTAGGTTTCTTGCTCGGTGCTCATATTCTTTCCAAGACGAAGTTATATCTGCTGAATAATTCTGAATAGTTTGCACTTCTGTTGTTATGAATGATGTTTGTGAACCAGGGCCAATCAATACCCTAAGAAGTTTATCCTTTCCATCGTACCTTATTGTTTTGACAGTAGTGGTCACTAAAAGTGTTGTGTAGTAATTTTTATGGCACTATTTGTTGAAATCGTTCATGAAGAATCAACGGATATTTGTTTTGTGTGAAGGAGATTGATATTTGCCATTATATTCCTTGCATCGGGAATGGCGGAAATACTGACGCAAATCGTACCTGGTAGTAAAACATTTTCTACATAGATCATATAGTATCAACATATATCCTAGCTACATTCGTTCTATCTGGCTCCTTTTCTTGAAGTTGTTGCAGTATATACCAAGCTGTGATCACTCGAGCACAAGATGCACGATTGATTTTTTAGTGCCATTGCACTGAACGTATACTTGTTATAGCAACTTTGACAACGGTTATTATTCATTGCCGTTGTGTTTGGTAATCGTAAGGTTTCTAGCGCTTAATATCTCTAGAAATTTGAAGAAATCGTTCGTTGCCTGAATGCTCAACTTAATTATTGAATTGGTGAAACTCTGAGTTTTCCTGCAAATAAGTAGAATTTCTGGTTTTTGCATAAACTGCTCCACTGTATTCCAATTTACTGGCATCGGAAAACCAATTTAATTCAACGGCATCACTAAATTAAAGCCATCCAGTAACGAGTAATTCATCGATTCCCTTTATTTCGTCACGTAGCCATATTCAAGTTATGGTTAAGTCCCATAACCATTAACTTTGAAAAAGTTTTTTAATTCTTATTGTTTTGAGAGATAACAATCCTAAATGGGCAAGGATTCTGCTAGCTTCGAAGAGCAGTGTTCTTTTGGTATGATTGGTTCTATCTAATTTCTTGATAGACTCAATACTTTTGAAAGCTGATCTCATCAGGATGGATCAAAATATGCCGGTACATTTTTTATATCACCTGTTATGTGGCGATTTAATAAAATTCTATTTACATTCTTTGAAGACGCGTCAAACACTACTCTAAGTTAACTTCGTTGTTGTGCTGGTTTCCTTAATAACTCCATGATTTGGTAAGAAAACGTATTCTTTATTGAATTCAAACTTTTGTCTAAATCTATTTTCTGTCGTCTTCAACCGTTGTCGTATCATAGAAAATTTGGATGGTAGACTCTTTAATTTTGCACTGACCGGTAATTTCACAATGAATTGGTCATCTTTATTTCTTTCTGTTGTTTCTTCAACCCACCTTTCGCAGGAGATCGTTGGTCATTGGAATGCTTTCAATTTCCTAAAATGTATGCAGTGTTTTATCCACCTCTATTATAATGTTAAAGCTAACGTCTCTTGACCGTCGCCTGAAATATGCCCTCCAATTATCCACTCAAATTTTTGTTTTCTGGGCCACTAGCCTGATAGTTTGACTCTAGTGTACGATGACATGGCCTGTTAAGCGTCGCATTTTTAATTTAAAAAGACGAAAACTTCCTTTTGTTGTCGGGTATTCTGTAGCAGTCGAATCTTGTGCCCATACCATCCTTGTTTCCTGATGTAATTTATTGATTAAAATATAAATTAACCAACTGTCTTTGGTTTCTGCCTTGACTAACACTTTTAAACGTTTTTAAATCCCTTGAAATTTCTTATGGTTGCTTACTCTGCCAGCTTCATCAAAATTGCTGCAAGGTTACTGCCGAATATTTTTATATAGCTCACAATGCCATAATTTTTGTAATTTCCCTTAATTCTCAAGCTGGGCCATCAAAATTTGACTCATTAGTTATCGTCTGAACTGTAAACGTATTAATACTGCCAAAAAATGCAATCTGTTGAAAATTTTGTGGCACCACCCAGATAACACTTTGTGTGCTTATCTTCTCTGAGTCTGAACGACTTTATCCAAGAATGAGTATAATCAACACCAGATTCCAGAAATGGTCTAGAAAATGTTACTCGGCATGATGGTAAGTCACCCATTATTTGTTCTTGTCATTTTGTCCTAAATCCTTCGTTGTTTAATGCATGAAAATTATGAATATGAATTTAGGAAATTTACAATCCGAGGAATTTTTCCCTTCGTACTCCCGTTTTTAACAAAACGATGCTCCTCGATGATAGTTTTATCTGCTATATTCATGCATTATCTCGTTTTTGCACTATCTCGTTTTTAGCCAATGAGGACCATTCCACCACAAGATGAACTCTCTGCTAACTTAAAATTGAATAGGTTAATAACTCTCGACTGTTCCAGAAGTCGCAACACTTTGTATAGTAGTTCGTAATTTTAGGCAGTATAAAGCTTGACTATTTGTTAAAAACTTATTGGTTATATGTAAACTCAAATACAATTTTTTAATGCCTCTAGAGATGCTTACGTTTCTAGAGATGCCTGCGATGCCATTGTTTGGGTACAAATTATGTTTGAGACCCAGAGTCTAACATCGCACGGCAGTTGAGCCATTGTTTGTTTAAATCACTTACTTTTGATTCTGTTTTGGGTAATATAGTGGTCTTGCGACTTCAATATTTCTATGTAAGATTGAGCCACCTGCTGTTGAATCTTTGCTTAGATTTGCTTTAGTATCGTTTTAAATATCTTTTCATATTTTTTGTAAATTTTGATGTCGGGATAAACCTAGATGTATTTTCCGTAAATGCGTTTTAAATAGGTAATGCAGGTGCCACATATTTTTCTGCCAAATCGATCAACGGTATCGAGCCATTATTATTACATGTCGCTATAGCATCGGAGGTTGATCGAATGAAGCTGTTCATTGGCGATAAACTCCGGTTTTAGACGATCGAATGAAATGAGAAACTCTCTTTGTTGTTTTCGTAGTTTGTAACATTTGCGATGTCGTTTAATAATCTCGTATGGTCCTTTGTACGGTGGTGACATCGATGGTCTTACGCTATATTGTCGCGTACGAAGACATGATTGGCAATATTCTAGCTATTGGCTAATAAACGTTCTATGATTCGAATGATTTGACAAAGCGGTTAATATAACATTTTCGCAACACTTCGTACGGCGTCTATGTACTGGTCGACGGATTGTAAAATTCACCAAGTCGTCTTAGCATGGTATCGTAAACAAGTTTAGGAGGTGATGCTTTGATACCTTTTGGCGGCTGTTTACTGTCAATTCGTCTACCCAATTATCATTATTGGTACATAGAATAGCTGCTTTAGACGTTCGATAAAAATGCTATATTAATCCGTTGGATGATACGGAGAAGATCGCATAACGCATCATGAAGGACCCTATATAGTAAGTTGTTATTATGCTACGAGTGCCATATCGTGTTGGGTCGAAAGTAGGGGATTAGGTCAGGATTAGGTCGCAAGTAGCGCTTTCGAGACCGTTACTGCAGTTATATTGGAAATATTGGATTATCTGACGTTCTGGTACGGTACTTTCCTATGGTGCACGATTATGTCGTGTGACCTTGTTTCGCTGACATTTGACGCAATTCGACATAGTTAGCAATACAATTTTTCATCCCGGACCAAAAGTATTGTTAAGGAGCACTTTTTTACCCCAAGGATGCACGCCCGCCTGAATGCGCTCTTTGGTGTGTCAACCGAGTGACAATGCATTTAAATATGGGAATTATATAAGGACGCACATTGCTTGTTGTTGAAGTGTCTCAGAACACCTTTTGTACACCACCTGGAATGAGAAAATGTTTAAAATTAAGAGAAGTTTCAATGGTACCGTTTAAAATATTTTGAAGCTCATTATGTCATTGATTCGATCGTTGGCTAACTTTTTATTTTGTCTGAACCCTGCAATCTTTCCTGGGGCCAAAGCCCTCCCAACTCTTTCACGGTTAATTTTAAACGTCCTGCCTTACGCCGTCACCAGCCAAAACGAAGACGCACGAATACAGTTTCGATTTTAAATCCATCTGCACATTGCATTGCTCCAGCCAGCCTGTACTAACATGGACGATGGTTCGGCCCATAGATTCTATACTCCAACAGGGGGTCATAGTTGTGTTCTTCGTCATCATCGATCGTATCGTAGTCAAATTGGACGATCTGTTGAATTCGTAACAATAAATCAGCAATCACGTTGTCGTTTTCACTGACGTGTCTAATTTAGAGGAAGTACTTGACTCCTAGATTTGCAACCAACAGCTATCTGTCATATGCTGCATTTTTGCATTGTATACTATTAAATTTCTTTGACAATCATCCAAAAGGGAAATTTGATTTATTTATTGGTGCAGAGCGGCTTCCATTTCGTCATCAAATGCATCGACCTAAAGAGCTAGATGATCGTGAAGAGCTGGAAATGTCAAATACTTTGCGATAACTAGTTGATTTCTGTAATTTTTGAATGCCGTATCGATCTTTATTGACCAGTTAATTAAGCGGTGTCTTGTCACTGTTCTTGCATTTCCGTTTTTCATTAACTGGAGTTTTCGGTGCTTTTAAGTTCCGTTAGCAGAAATTTACGATAAGAGTTGATAACTGAAAGGGAAGGTTTTTAGGTTCTTCAATACATTTGGCGTTGCATTGCAATTTTTTGAAATGCTTCTACCTTATCCGGTGAAGGATACATTCCTGGTGGTATTGTAATAGAATGGAGACTTCAGCATCGGTGGCAGTGAAGAACGATTAAACAAGTTACGCAGGCTACGGTATTTTCTTGTACCAAAACTTCATGTGATACTAGCAGTAACCTGGTATTAAACTGAGACTTATTACACCACTACTTGGTGTTTGTCTTCGGTTCCGATTTATTTTCCATATATCTTGGAAAGTTTATTTACTTCGAGTCTAATTTGGTTCAGTTGGACTAATGATCATTCAGTTGGTCTAATGATTGATGATGAAGGTTTTGGTGTAATATCAACTGAACGTAAACTAATCGTGCGTACTTGTATCGACAATACCATTTGATGCAATAACCATTTGGTTTGTGTCTCCGGCCACGCAGTACATTTCGTAATTGGCCTGGACACAGATCTCCAAGATTTCTGTTGTATGATGACATTACATCATAGAGGATTGGTTCTATAAAGTTCATAAGTCAAACTTTAACGGAGCACCGTTCCTCCTACCGTAAAGAGCGATTTTTACAAACTCAGACATTCAGAAATTCATTTAGTCAACTTTTCTAATGCTGTAATGATTCCTGTGTGTTTTTCATAATCTATAAATAAATATGCTGGATTCAGATAAACCAACTAACCGTAAAATCACCCATTATTACTATAGTAAGTATTTGTTTCTGACCGTAGATCGATGGTTTGGACAAATGTAGTCGATGGCAATATTATTCAGAACATGATTATGCTTGCCCTATCATTCACATAGCTGTATGAATCATCAACTCCTTAGAAACCTCGTTGCATTTATATAGATTCCCATTTTAAAGAATATATAGTTAGGAAAATTGGATAAGTAATTCACCCCCTTCTTGATTTCTTACATACTGGATCAATGCGTCTTGTTTTTCATTCAGAAACCCTTTAATTTTTTTTAGCTATATCAGTAAAGCTCAATTCCTAATTACTTTGATGACACCTCATTAATTTAAAGCGTACCTCTTTGTATCTGTAACACCAATGTCAAATTAATCTTTAAATTTAATATTATTCCAAAAACTCGTATCTTTTTGATCCCGTAATTGTTGCCTAAAGTTTGATAAACTGTCTAATCAAATTGATAACGGTCTAATCCAATATAATTTGTATCAATTCTAGGAATATTCAATATTCTAGCACAGATATCATAATATGAAATTAAGTTAAATTTTATCTGTAACCCCTGAAAGCGCAGACAACGAACTAACCGTATTTTTTATTTCGAATATGGGGTCAATGTGCTCCCCAACCTCTTACACTTCAACGTTGTCTGAGGGTATAGATTAAAAAAAAAGAAATCTATAATTAAAAAATTGGTGACACTTGAGAGAGAACAAAATCTGATTCGCTAATGAATGCGTTCGACCGTATTAAATGTTGTTACATTTTAACCTTTTTGCAAAGGGAGAATAAATTTAAAAAAATATCGATTTAATATACGAGTATGTACTCGCGCATAATTAGCATATGTGCATACGCTTGTTCACACACACACACACACAATTAAGCCCAACATGTAAATAAATCTATATAATTGAAAATATTATTTCATTTTAATGAGAAATTTAATTAATTTTTGAAATGTGCAGACACTAAAATTAATTTAATTTGGTATATTGGGTTGCGGTTGATTTGCATTGTGGTGATATATTGCAAAATTGTAATTTTATCCATATGGTAATCAATAAATATGACAGAGGCGTAAAATGTGGAAACCAACGGTGATTTATAGTGCTTTGTAGTTTAATTATCTTTGGTATAATTGTGTGAACCAGATCTAAGACTCTCTAAATACAGACGTATCCAAACTCGAATTAAAACTATGTATTTAAGCCCGGTAAGCATTTTGCAAGACCAAATACTATATTGGTGACCCCAAATCGGAAAATTTTTATTTTAACATAAATTGTTTGACTAATGGTTACTTTTTAATTTAATTAGATATTGGGCAAATTTTACTTATGCTGAAACTCTTGATATTGAAATTTTCTATCATTTCCTCAAAAACATTTGCTAGACATTTCTGCAAATTTCACTTTTATTTAAAGTGAAACAAGAAAATTATTTTTGAAATTTTTATCAATTTTATTTGAAAGAGTTTATATTGTTTGGTTTATGAAAATATCGCTCATTATTTGCTCAAAAATATTATCTCATTAATATTTGCTGAAACTATCTAAAAATTTAAAACCAAACTAACATTAGGTTATGTTTTATAATATGTCAAGCTTATGACTTATTTGTTTGAAATTTAGCTCAATTTTAAGCAAACCTCACTTTAACTGGAACTAAGAAAATACCAATTGCATTTAAAACTGTTAAGATTCTTCAAAACCGCTAAAACTAACAACCTACTAAATATTAAGCTAGTATTCTTATGCAAAAAATTGCTCAACATTTGCTCAATAATAATGAGTAATTAAAAAAAAAAAAAAATTGTTAGCTAAAAATTTTCTTGCCACTGGGTAATCCATTTCCCACTTGGATAAAGTTAGAACAAGGAAAACATGATCTACAAGTCGAGAAACGAACCGAAAAATGAAGATGTCGACGATACACTGTTACATTGGGAAAATATAAAATATTATAAATACTCGATTACACTGTAAAACATTTTATAAGATCATTTTGAATTTATGAAAAAAACAATTATTTTGATGGAATTGTCTTGTTGAAATATAAATGTGGAATAGAGGAAGGAATTACCGGAAAAATATAATAATTTTATAGATTATAAAACGCATATGCAAATGCATGCAAATCCAAAAAAAATGTGCTAATTTTGAATAATTTTTTTTAATATTATAAAAAAACAAACGAGTTTATATGTTCGTTTGGACATGCCAAAATGAATGGTTGACAATAAAAAAAAAACATAAAAAAGCTCTTTTATTTTCCATTGTTTTTTAATCATGCTATCTCGCTTTGGTTATCTGCATTATGAAAATATCCTTGAATGTAACTCGCGTATAAGGTTATGCTTTTTTAAATTGTTTGACGAATGATTTAGTTTAATTTTTTTAATTTAACTCAATTTTGAGCAATTTTCTCTTACGTTTAAACTGAAACTTTTTTTTTAAGCTTTTACCTATTCCATTTTAAAGGTACTTATAGGTTTGTTCAAAGCGATTGCTAATATTTTTGATAACAAATGATTTATCTTGCTCAAAATAATATCTTATTAATATTTATTAAAACTTTAGAAATAATTTTAAAATAAAGTCTAGTAGCTCAAATTTAAACAAATTCAGGTTATTGCTAGTTATTGCAAATTTCGGTCATCTTAGCGTCAACAATTTAAGGGAAACTTGTTGGGATGTTTTAGTCTTAAAATCTCATAACAGTGACAATCTGTTGTTGCAGCCCTTTCATAGAGATAGTGTCACTCACTATCTAGAAACAACTATATATAGTTAACATTAGCCAAGATCAACATCATCAACAATGTCATTATTATAAAAAGATATCATTGTTACTTTGGTATATACGGGGATGACGAAACAGTTGAAAAATTAATTTTCTGACTGTAATCCTATTTTTCAACAAACAATGTTTTATTGTTTGTGTGAAAAAATAAGATAAATCAAGATGTAAGATGTAAACATATACACACACAAAAAAAAAATAAAAGAAAATCAAATTAATTGTGTCTCAAAATGTAGAAAATTATTTTACTTTTCGTCTATTTTCTTTGTACCCAACTGTAGAGTTTTGTTGTTCGGCTTACAGTTGATATTACATCGTCAATGCCATTATTTTGTTACTCGTATGAATTGCGTGTATGTGTCACCATTTTTTTTTTTTACGAAAGTTTTGGTAATTTATATGGTAACAAATTAAAGTCGACGAATTAAATTATGTGAGTGTGTGTCGAATTGTCAGGACTAAAATTACGATGCTCACAAATTTGAAAGGGTTACATTTTAATGTATACATTTATGACACACATTAAAATGGTTTTATTACCATATGGAATTTTAAAATTTGATGAATTTCGGCTTACTGTGAGAATTAAAGACATAAGAAAAAAGTAAAACGAGAACCATCCCTACTTATAAAACTCGCAATTTTAAGTATAGAAATTCACGCGAAAACATAACGCGTATAATTCACGCGTATAAATTTGAGCAGCGGTTACAAACGACGTACCGAATGCTTGTCATCATTTTCGTTTACTGACTCGGTTAGAATTCACAAAATAAAAATTAGAAACCATCCTATGTCGTTCGAGGGTCATTTATCAGAGTTGCTTATGTCACCAAAAACTACTTCAACTGCCTTCTGGTCCAATATTTATAGTTCCATGATAAAAATGAAAAATTGACAGACTTAAAGAATATAAAGGTAGGTTTCTCTTCAACGCTTGAACTACTCCTAATAAACTACTCCTGCTTCAACTTGCAGATAGTAGGTAACAATGAGTGTTCGGTCTGTATGATGTCACGTGCTTATCAAGCCTATCTGATTTTTTTATCATGATTATTCGTGCAACCTTGAAACAATCAGGCCCATATTTGAGTCGGAAACCAGCACTAAACAAATATATTAGCATAATTTCTACTCTCTTTGCTGACTTCTCAAACAGACTCGGTGAAATTTGGTCTACTCCAAATAACTTTTAGGGATTCAAGTTTATATCTATTTGAAGTGCTCCTTCTAGAGAGATAACACTTCGGATGTTCAAAGAAAATGAGCTCAGATTAATCAATTGGAAAACCAAAAAAACCCAGTTGGAAGATTTTGTTAAAGACTAATCGAATATCTGCTATCCGACAATAGGTGGCACTACTATTACAATATTATAATGCTGTGTGCCTTAATCGACTAAACTAACAAAACTAAATTATAACGAGTTAATTCATGCTATATCTAGATAGATGGAGCTATCACATAAGTCACTTACTGTACTCAACCTGAAACTAAACTAAGCCAAAAAGTATTATAGTCTATTTATAGTTTACAAATATTATGGTTATTTTATACTTTTTGTGGAAAGTCACCGAAAAGTTACATTAAAAATGTACTTTTTTAGTACATGTACTACCACCTATGAGGCACTAGCGAAAGCTTGATCAATATGAAATGTTTAGTTTGAAAAGTCGATTAAGGCACACAGTATAAGAAGGCCAATTTTATCAAAATCTCTTTACCCGAATGGTCCGCTATTCGAAGCCCTACAAACAACTTGACAAATTTTAAATCATATCCATTAAAATTGAAAATGGAAACTTTTGACACTCATATGTCATATAAATAATTTAAAGCCTATCTGATTTGTCTTTTCACACCTTATTACGGTGATTACGCGCATTTTCCCATATTTACTGTTACAATGCCAGATTACACGCCGTAATTGGTAATGCAGTTTTTTTGTCAACCAAAATTTCGATTTGCTCAACATTTACAAATCCATAAATCCGATTCTGACAAAAATGTCAAAATAATCAACGAAATCAAACTCTCGTTATTTATTTATTCATTCAACTGTCCATCATATCATTAGATCAATTGAATTCGCCAAAAAACACTTTAAGAAGCGAAAATACAACAACAAAAAAATAAAAAGTAATTTAGCGTTTCGCGGTCGTGTCAATGTGTTAATTAAAATTCCGCGCTAAAATAAATTAAATTAATGCGATAAGTGGCGCGATACAACAATATCGCACATAATTTATTTTGTGTCAGACGATTCCGCTTGTTTGAGATTTTGAGATTTGATTTAATAATAGATTTGATATCTCTATACATATTTGCATTGTTGCGATTATTAAGATTTATGAACATTTTCAATTAGGTACGCTATTGATGAATTAAAACTTTCGAGTAATGTTTATGTGATATGATCGTCGATCGATCATCGTTTCGTTAAACTGTTATGAACTTGAATTTATAGCTAAGCTGTCGAAAATCCTGATTTCTTTTCGAAAATATATGCAAATTTGATTCTCTGTCTAGTTTATAATTTAAACTTAGGTTCTGTGATCTTTAGTTCAAATCTTCGTTTATTTGAATTAAAGTCACCTGATTCCATTCTAATGTAGTCTTGTAATGTTTTTAGCCAAAGTCACTATTTTCCCTTATAGGAGTTTACTCTGTCACAATAATAAAAAAATCAACAACTTTGACCTTGAGTTTTTGCGATCAGCTACTGCCATATTTTGGCTGTAATTTATATTTAGTTATAATTGTTGCTTTTGTAGAAATTTTCAAAAATCAAAATACTTTAATGATATTGCTTCTGATATTTAGTCGACAGTTTAGCTCAAAAAGCTCTCTATTCCCAAAAATTGAGAGCAAATGGGTAACATACAATGGGCCAATAGGTCATAAAATCGTGAAAATCGATTAGAATTTTAGGTCTAAAGTATGTGGTTGGATAAGAATTTGGATGGACAAAAATATTGTTCGAAAGTATTCACTGAGTGAAACAGAAAGGAATGGAGTTATGGATCAAAATTACTGTCCTAATACTGAAGTGCTTTTCTGACTTCGAAATGAAAATGCAAATTGATTGAAGAAAAAAAACACCCAACATCTGATTGCTGCCGAGCAGAAAAAATATTCGAAAAAATATATCGATTGGGGTTCTAGAAATCTTCCTGATTAACCTAATGTTACGTCAACAGATCTTATACGACAAAATCAACCACCTGGTAATTCTTATTTATGCTGATGCTGACCTTATTTCAATCATATTGCATTAATAAGAAATCCACAATGCTCTCATCCATTGCTCCATGTGAACATTGAAATAAGATAAACCTTTACTTACGCTTTAACCGTATAGTACGTGATTTAATTCACGCGGGTGAAACGTTTTATAATAAACTGGTAAAGTCTTTGTGGTTTCGTAAGCTTCCACAGGTCATTTATGTCACATTTACTGAAATGGGATTTAAACATATTGATGATCTATTACCAGTAGCAGACAAAAAAAAAGAAACCACTTCATCCAACGTAACTATGATAAGTTTTTTTAAATATTCGACGTACCGCTGTCCAAAATCAGCAGAAGTAACTGTAAAATGATTAAATGTCTGACTTGAAAACGTTGATTGTTTAATTCGGTAAACTTGGAAATACAGATAACAATTATTATTATGGAGAGAGAGAGAGAAAATTATGATAAAAGATTGCAACTGCCAGTTGTATTTTGTGTTCACTTTAGCATGTAGGACTGCAATCCAGGGTTACTCCAGAGCGAACGTTTCAATTTCATCCATTAAATATAATATTTTTTGCAAACCTTCCCACAATAAAATAAAATGGTTTTTTAAGATAATTTATCTAAATTTTACTTGTCCATCTAAATACGCTTAGTTTGATATGTCACAAGATATATTTAGCAAGTTAAAAAAATTATACTAATTTTCCAAAACCTCAAAAATGAATGGAACAAATTTTCGATCACCTCCAATATATTACTCTTATTAACTAGGATTACACAATAAATATTTTGCTAATATTAAGAATGTTACAAAAAGACAAATTGTCTCTGCACAACATTGTATTATTATATCTTAACATACACCCACAATCGTATTATTTACTCTAAGAAAAGTGATACTCGTATAACTTTTTCGATTTTAGCCAGGATATTTTGTTTTTGACTTTGAAACTATGTGTGGTGAGATAAAATTTAAATATTGTGAGTCATAATTTTTATTGTTGCATAGTTTTAGTTCGTTGGATGATGGGTTGGTATATATGGTTACTCACTGTGACGATAAATACAATCTATTATATTATGTATAAATGTATATGTATCGAAGATTTATTTATGTTATAGAAATTATGGCGACAAATATACACAAATAAGGGAAGGTTTCGTAATTTTAATGTTCATTGAGTAATTCACTCACTGTAACGCCTGTAACGTCTGTAACTGTCCAACAGTCCAATGATAAAAAATGTGAATCTCACATGTTGAGTTTATAGCGATTTAACGATTAGGTTATGGCGTAAGTACTTTGTAAATTGTATCGAAACTTTCCTTTGTTCGGAGACTAATCCAGATGTCGTCTTTAAAGAAAAATCTTTTTGATTTTTTGAACGTAGTAATCTTCAAAAGATATGACGTGTCAAAATACCATGACAATCGAATCGTAGCATACTGAGTGACAGTAATTTAAATGACGCTACTTTTACAATTTTAAAAACAAAGGAGGAAAAAGAGTATCGTGTGTTGATAAAACTTTGTATTCTAAAGGGGAAAAACTCCGTTCGTGTTATTCTGTTCAAAATTGAGTTAAACAAAATTCTTTAGTATACTGTCATTGATCTCCATTTTCATTGGATGATATACTATGATCAAAGAACTCTTAATATATAAGAACTGCTTCCATCGAATCAATCGATTTAACCCAAAGTACAGAATTCATAATTTTTGACTCTAAAGTTGCTCTCTAAATTATTAGAACATTTCTCATGTTCTACACTACACATTAATGATTTTGGTAAATGAAAGTTTCGCACGAGGTCAAAACCAATTTTTCAGCTTGAGCAAGATTTATGTAAAGTATAGGATCGAGCACAGAAATGTATTAAAACATAAAATGTTTTAACTGCTTACAAAAAAGGCTTTTCCACGTGATGTTTTCAAAATGACACTACAGTCAACAAAAACATTAGACATATTGTTGGCAGTGTATTTTGTGAATAAGACAGTATAACGATGATTATCAGTCTGACTGTTTCACAAAATAAACTGTCAACGATCTTTTTAGAACCCATCAGTATTGTTGTTTTATCTTGGTCTAAACAATGCGACGCGACATTACCGGTAGGTTGACAGTTTAGCAACTGGATCAGAAAGACAATCTGGATCTGGAAGGCTACACAGAGCATTTCCCTTAAATAAGTATTATCTTCCAAACCACAGGGTATTGAAAGTAAGTAGCCTGTTGACAAAACTCAAGATTAGCACAAACTATATTGGATGACATTTATGACGGTGATATAAGAATCGAAGCCACATATCTAATAGCGCAATAAAAGTTTTATTGCAACAAATACTCAAATCAAAGGGAAGTTATGGGTTTCAGTTTTAAAAAATTTTAGGAGTAAGATACTAAAAAAATTGAAACACTTATCTAAAGTCTAATCTAAAATCTCTAGATTCAGAATCTTAACTCGGATTGCAAGCTGCTTCCAATCAATGAAGCACTCTTCACACTGAGCTGCAATTAAAAGGGATATAGTAAAAAAAACTGAACTTTCTGGACTGAAAGCTTCAGTCCAGATAATTTGTGATGTGTAGCGTTGTCGAAATTAAAAGCAAGTAAAAGCTTACGACTGCGTATTAATTCTTAATAGCAACAAAGCAGTGTACATTAAGATGGTAAGAACCTAAGACTCGCCTGGACACACCAAGTATGAGAAATATCACAATATAAATTGTCAATTATTTTTAATAGTATGTGTACGATTTTTAAAGTTTATTGGAGAACACTGATATCTGATATCCAAAGTTTAAACTTAGTATTTTTAATTTCTTTTCTACACGTTACTTAGAATCCTTATAATAGAATTATGAAATATACTAAGCAATTTTTGAAAAGCACGGAGACACTAGTCTACGATCAAACTGTTTTTTTCCTAATTTAGTATTTGCGGGATTCTCGATCAAAGTAACAGTAAGGAGGAGTGGACTTTGATCTGTAATTGACAAGGAACTAGTTTCACTTTCTACAGAACTATTAAATGGTCACGAAAATAGAATAGAATTGTTACTCGACAATAAGTCGTTGTTGAAATTTCCTAAAATAACGAAATTCCTAGATTTGATGTAGGATTCCTCCAACATTTCCTACTTACTCACGAATTGATCTATAGTGAATTTATGAAATCGAAATACAAGACATTTTAAAGCAATCTCACCAAATTTAAAGGTGCGATCAAAAATTCAGTCATTGCGCAGCTTACACTGCATAAAGTCAGCTGGTATATGCGTTAAACTGCAAATGCATTATTGACCGACCGAATGCCAAAATCCGCATTGTGTTTTAATTTGCTGAATTTTAATCCAACAGACTGCACTGCATTGGCTGTCGACCGACTTGCAGTATAAACTGGGCAGCAGCTGAACTCTTGACCGCAGCCCTATACAAACACTGTGAGATTTAAGGATTTCCAGGTCATTTTGGTTGTCATCAGACTGCCTACTTGTAATTGTTTAGCATTCTTGCGTTTTCAAATTTGATATCGGCAACAATGTTTAAGTATAATTTTTGACCGACTTGCAGTATAAACTAGGCAGCAGCTGAACTCATGACCGCAGCCCTATACAAACACTGTGAGATTTAAGGATTTCCAGGTCATTTTGGTTGTCAACAGACTGCCTACTTGTAATTGTTTAGCATTCTTGCGTTTTCAAATTTGATATCGGCAACAATGTTAATGGAACAATGTATGAACAAATCGATAACCCATTGAGGAATATTGCCAGTTTAGAAACTAGTCTTGAAGCCTAGTTTCAGGTTTTCTATACGGATTTTGCCTACGTTTTCTTTGTTAAATGACCCTATGGGTTGTCTTTACTAGGGGAACTTAGCCCTAGTCTAGGTCCAGCCTAAGGCACGTTTTTATTGTTGATGATGAATACAGTGTCCTCATTAATGGCATAATATACACTGACAAGATTTTTTTTGTAGGTGCGTATCTTGGGCAAGATCTCTTTCTTGAATATCGTTGCACTGAGAGCCTTAATAATAGTAGGGAGGTTTGGTGATATTCCTTCGCTGTTATCGTTTCTGTTAATGTAGTTTTCGGATATCCTTTTTCTTACGAATATCTGAAAAAAGTAATTTTTCATGAGCATAATATCCTTAGAATATCACTTCAAAGTCCTTTGCTTGTCGCAGGAGGCGACTAAATGAAAGTTGGATCGCTAGGCTGACAACCCGCATCTTTAAAATAATAATTTAACAAAAAATCAACAAAGAAGAACAGGATTCGCCAAAATTTAACAAGATCACCACTCAAGCTTACGAATATGAAGTTTAGGATTGGTACGTGGAATGTGTAGTCGCTCGACAGAACACGTCGAATAGTGATTGGTGGCAAAAATCAAACGGACTTATGTGAGAATTTAGGTCCGAACTCCCGGCGGCAAAGAAGGATTTCGCTCGAAGCGGTTAGTCACCGAACATGTTCTTTCACTGAGAATGATTCTTTCTAAATATTACGAAACATCAATCCTTTGAAAAAAGAGTCATGCGCATGATATATGGCCCCAAACGCGATTTTGACGATACATTTTGCGTCACTGTCACATTTTGCGAGTTGATCTTAAACGGATGTTGCAGCAATCTCTGAGAGGAGAGTTGCTATTTGGCCGACGGAGTGGTGACAGTAGCAATGGTTCTTCGTGGTAGAGGACGTCTTGCCTTTTGGGTTGCCTAGAACAATACGAAGAGTTACAAACACAAAAAACAGACAATACAAAAGGCCAGCAATGGCTTGTAAAAACCCGATTATTACTTATTCCTAGTATCTAATTCATCCCTATACATTTTAGTAAATCAAGGACGTGATTTTATTCACTGTCCTTGATTATACTGAGGTTAGACTCCCTTCTTTTCTCTATAAGATTTTATTTTAATGCTCGTGTTAAGGATTACCATTATGTTTTATGTAAATTGATTTAGTTTTAGCAAAATTCAAACCAACTACATGCTGGGGACTAGGTACACTATTGGATGAGTGATAATATCTCTAATTATTTGGTATATGTCAATATCCAATACAGTGTAGTTGTCGTCGTCATATATTTGACCAAATCGATACCCAATCAATGCGTACACAAAAAACGATTTGATAACATTTACACGGACTACATCACATAACAAAAACAATGCCCTTAACCGTCACAATGTAGAAGAATGTGGCAAGAATTTGATCCTACATACATATAATACACAATAGGTTTCTTGGAATTTATCTATATCCTTTTATTTTTGGTTACATTGATTTCTTCGGGGAATTTTCTAACAACTTCAGATTGTTGACGAAACGAATTTAGAAATTTGCCAACAAAATCAAAAACAAAAATCGTTCGACACAAATTTATTGATCCGCACACATTTATAGTGATGAGCAATATGGTTGAATGAATCATTTCTTTAATAATTCATTGATAGCGATAATGGCCAGAGTTTTTTTTCTTATCCTTTCGCAAATATATACAAAAGTAATTTGAGATAAGAATCGTTTAATCTCATCCAATGTAAATAAACGAATTGTAATAATGATTTTAGTAAATAATATAAAAAAAATTTTCACTTAGTTCGAGATCTTAATTTATTTTTTTGTGTCATTATGACCGTTGAACTATTTAGTGCATAGTAAAATCGTAATAAAAATTTATCATGTCGATGTTTATGTATTAAGAGACTGGGCAAATATTTTTTCTGTTTATGGTGTCGACTGATTCATTTTAAGTGATTTGTTTTTTGTAAATTATTCATTCTTTTTTAGCTATATATAGCATATACATATGTGGAGCATCAAATTGATTGACCTTGCGCATATGTCGGTTACCCTGAACCAAATTGCAAATAAATTTAAAACCAATAAACAATTAAAATAAAATATTTTAACGGGCAAATGCTGGCACATCGGTTTCGATTCGTCTTTCGTTGTCGTCGAAACTCATAAACCATTATCACATTTTCTAATAATTTAAAAACAGATTAAACAAACGGCTTTATCTAATTTTATGAAATTGTCGTGCAAAAGTAAACTTTAATAAATAATTCATATACTAATGGTACTTTTTAGTTTTCTTAAAAGCTCTACTTAAAAGCTCTTGTAAAAACTACATTATTTGTATCGAAATGTATGGGTTTGAATTCAAATGATGGAAGGATGTAAAATGCAGTTTTCATCACTTGATTTGAAAAGAAATTCTCCGCCAGAATAATTCATTTTTCAATTTTTGTTCCGTGAAAAATCCAATGATAAGTATTTTCAATGAGAAATTTACTTTTCTTTAAAAAAACTTTTTACACAAAAGTTTTTCATCGATAATTATAATCGCGAAAAGAAAACTTAATTTTTAAAATTGCCTTATATTAAATGTACAATTTATGAAGTAATAATATATTTGGAAGAATAATATATTACAAATTGTTCCAATATTTACACAAGCCGTTTACAGAGACGTTGGTTTACTTGAATTTCGTGTTCAACCGGGAAGTAGTAAGATAACCTTAACTAAATGTGTTAGAAAACAATTTCAATAACATACTTTTGAATCAAATAGATCCCTAAGTGAAATTCACCGTTATCAACTCAATATGATTCTATTAAATCCTCAAATTATGAAATGAATCCACAAATTATGATTTTTCAAGACCCATTACAACCAAACTTATTGATATTATGCCATAGTTCCCCAAACAGAAGAGATAAACGATGGAATAATTGAACACAACCAGCCAAAAAAAAAAAAAACAATAACCACACGACTACCCAAAAAAGCCAAGAAAAAATACCACCAAAGAAGTTGACCGCCAAAGAGCATTTTTCTAAAATACATTTATCGAAAAATATCACCACGAAAAATACAAATAAAACGACAAAAAATAGATTTAGAACAAAAAACAATTAATGTGTTAGAGAATATATTAAACACATTATTGACATCAAAAGTAAAATGTGAATTCAAAAATGGCTTCAAATTTATTTTTACAAAATTAAACTTATTTGAAATATTCATTTTATTCGCAATATTTTTACACGCTTTATACAAAATTTTGAAAATTTTATTTAAATTTGTTTTGCTACGTGGCTTCACTTGACAGATCTATATTAAATAATATGCCAAATATATTCAGCCTAGATTGCTACAATATGAAAAAAAAACCCAAGTATAACAAAACTGAAAAAATCGCTCTACTACAATTTTTTTTCTGCCTTTTGGTAAAAAAATCGGACATATGCGGAAAATTATTAATATTTCCAACTTTCTTCGCTATATTGTTATGGCGTTAGTGAAATTTGTGATGCATGTTTGAGACACCATATTGCGTATTCGTATTGTGACATTGTGTATTGTAATTTTTTGGAGTTTTTATGTTTTTAATTTTAAATTTTAAAGCATTGTGTTGTTAGATAAAATATTCCAAATTCCAGAAATAATCTTTTGTAGGTAAATATTGGTTTATTTATAATAGAAAATTTTGGGAGTACATAAATGTTAATTAAATTATGTTTCAGTTCAGATTGTGCATTGACAAGTTCTAATAGGATATTTCCCCATTAAAAAAAAATTTAATTTATATGTGATTATTTTTCTTTTATTAACTATAAATTTAAATAATTTAAGTATCTTTGTTAATTTTAAGTTAATCACTTAAGAAATTTAATTTAACTTTAATTTTATTATGAAAAATTAATAAATTTATAAATAAAAATATAAATTAATATAAATAAAATATTTTTGTTTTTATTTAAATTCAAACGAAATTTTAAACCGCCAAAATATTTGAAATAAGCCCCGCCTACAATTCCAATAAAAACATAACCTCACTTTTTTTCCGCATGTGTCCGAATTTTTGACCACCTCCTCATAGTAAATCTGAGTGTAATTCGGACATGATTTCGGAAAAAAGTCGGAGATGAATTCATCAAAGTGTCCGAAATATCCAATTTTTTCGGATATAAAAATCTTTGGGAAGTTACTCAGCATGAACAAATATTGTGCTGAATAAATGTTTTCATTTGTACAATAAGAATCGCAAAATTTTGTTCTGTGAATTGAAAATAATCTATGAAAATGAAAACATTTTAACCTGTTCATTGTTTCACGGAAAAAGAATCGACTCCCTTGTATAAAATAAAGTTACTTTAAATAATTAGTGAATAATGAATGTTGTTGCACAGCAACTTACTTCCCCGGTTAATCGACTAGTTGCTTAACTAGCAAAATTTGGTGACAGGACGTTCAAATTCTCAAGTGGTAGTTTTCAACGTCACCACTCTTGATCGCCCAGGATAGATTTTAACAACTCGCGCTTTTGCCAAGACAATGATGACGCATTGTCATCCTTGATCAATACAAGCTCGCTGTCCTTGAAATTATGCGGTTGACTCTACCATTTTGACCTCTTTTGCAGAAATGTACTTACCACGTCGAGATCTAGAGCCCTTGTTGCCATGCATATAAAAATAGACATGGAAATGATGTTTTTTGACAAATGATCCTATTATAGTGTGACTCTCGCTTTAGGTAAGTTTTTCATAATTTTCTCAGTCTATCATGGACGGCTTTTTGTGTCTTTCTTGAGATCAATGTATCTTACAAGCTCCTCTGTCATTTGATGTTGTCTTGGTATGATTGCTGGATGTTTCATCGAATATCTAATGTTCGAATTGTCAAATCAGCCACCTACTCTTAAAACACCATTTTCGGCGATGGTTAGAGTTAGAGATACTGTTTCGTCTAATGCGTTATTATTCGGTTTAGATCCATTTGATTATCAAATTTTCAACTTTTTGTATATGATGTCCAGTAATGTATGGTATTTTCTTGTTATGGTAAAATTTGGCAAAGCAGTGACTTAATACTTGTACCATTGATGTGTATGATGATCTATCGTATGAAAATCTGTCTATTATATATTGTACAAATGACAGCACTCCACCAATGTTGGTGGCTTAGCAGCTCCTTTGATAATAATCCTCTGCTGGCACGGTCCACTGGGATTAATTGGGTTCCAATTAATGGTTTTAATTTTGTCGATTATAACACTGGATCTATTTAGACTACAAAGCAATTCTATTTCCTGGGAACAACTGAACTATGATAAATAAAAATGAAGAGCGAAGATTAGAGGAACAAAACTCTCACCGTTGCTGGTGGTTTATCTTGCATATACCACGGCTGAATATACTTTTAACGGGAAATTGCCTTCTCTCGTCTACTAGTAAATTCTTGATAGTAGACGAGAGCTGTTTGAGCTCCACTGTCGTAAAAGTTCAATGCATACCCGATTCGCTCTTCAAGTATGTCACAACCTGACAGCAAATCATTTACGTAAAAGTCTGATTTTATTATGAGGACAATTGCATGTTGCATTCTAGTATTTGATGTAACAACCCTATGGCGAGAAAAGGTGAACATGGCAGACCGTATTTAATTGTTTTTAATTTAAAATGTTGCATCTCGAAAGCTGGGTTTTTACACTTCTGACGTTTGGGATGAACCCGTTAATAAGACAGCGTCTTTAATCAAGAAGTTGACGTACAGGACATATCGAAAACGATCCACACTTTTTTAAAGCGTTACAGCGTTACAGCGTTACTCGCTTTTATCACAAGATAATGGCTTGCATCTTTGGTGTTTATTTGAATAATATTGGGCCAATACCCAAAATCATGTCATAGTCTCATAATGTCATAGTCGTTTAATGTCATAGTCTGAGAAGGTAGATAATTAGTAAGCTTATTTAAGATTAATGCATATCTATTACCACGAAGCCGTTTCTATCGTATTTTGAGCACAATTTAATGTTGATCAGTTCACTTTCCTGCATATTTTTCATGCATATTTTTGCTTTAATCCCAGTTTTTTCCATTAAATCTAGCTATGCTCAAATGTGGTAGATGTTGCCTTGGGTATCCTCTGTTGACGAAATCATCAGTAATATTGGTTGTTTGTTTCCGGTAACTGTCGCCCATGTTATTCTATAATTTTGAAACTCAAAACTCGATGATGACGGAATGTTAATTCGAGGCGGCTTTACTTTATCAGATACATTTTTATTAGACTTGCTGCGGAAGAAAAACCAAATCGTCTTCAAACGAAATTTACTGTAAAATTCTTTCCACCATCCATCGAGTTTTTAACCCTTAATTCTATTTCTTGACATATTGTGTCATCATCAACTCTCTCAGGGAACCTAGTGGCTTTTGTAAGGGAATTTAAAATTCGACCACGTTTTTGCACATGCGCATTAGCCATATTTGTCGACATCTGCAAAAAAAAACATGAGATACAACATTGCAAAATTGTTCAAGTATAAAAAGGACTTCTGTAAAAAAATTCGACATCTGTAAGCCGAGAAACGAACCGAAAAGTGAGGATATGGATATCAAATTTTATAGCTCTGATTTACATTCAACAAATTATGAAGACGAAGTTGATCTTGAAATAAGCTTAGTAAAATTGAAATAAAAACAAAAATTGCAGTAACATTTTGTTTTTATTTGTGTAAGTAACCAAAACATAGTATATTAAACTAATTTTATACATGTATTGTCATCTTTTTATATGTTTTGCTCTTTTCATCTTGTAAAATACAAGATTATCTTTTTTATAACAGTTTTTGGGTTTGGATCTCGGGTTTTATCTTTTTTTTTTACAAGAAGAAATGTTTTTTCAGTTTGGCTTGCATAATTTTTCAATCTAGTGTCTCGGTTAATTTCAAACTGAAAAATTTGTTGAATGTAAATCGTCTATTATAGTTCAGGTTGTGGATCGACAACATTTTTTATAAACAGACGACAAACACTTTAAAATTGGCAGAATAAAAATTATTATGATGACTAGATTGCATTGTAAAAAATGTATAGAAAATTTTTGAATTTATGAAAAAAAAGTTTATTGTTTTGAAAGTGAAATGGAGGAACAAATTACCGATTAGAATATTCATATAGTCTTGTAGATTATAAAAATGTACATAAAAACATGTATGCAAACCCAAAAGATGCGCCAATTTTGTATAATATTTTTGTAAAATATTATTCAAAAACAAACGAGGCTATATTTTCGTTTGGAAATGCCAAAATGAATATGACTACTTGACTAATAACAAAAAAATTATAAAAAACTTTTTTTGCTTTCTCATATTTTCTATAGTATTTTATTTCTCATGCTATCTCGTTTTAAATACCTGCATATTGAAAATATCGTTGAATGTAAATCGCGCATAATACGCAATTATTCACTCGTTAGGATAATAAAGCACTATAATTTTAATCGAATGCAATATTGTTCACTGATTAATGTGTATGGCTGTTTAAAACTGATTGGACTATACAGTATTAATAATTCACTCGTTAAATAACTTAATCCGTTTATATAATCATACTAGATAGTTTATACAAATTGAGTAATGAAAATACCTAAATCTTGCCTATCAAACTTATTCGATGTGATTTGATGTTAACTTGTGTTTTTTTTTTTGCATTTATAGCTAGGTGAATAGCGTAATGCACCTGTTTAGTTGTATAATAAATAAATGTGCCAGCTTTTATATTTTGCAGCCGCAATATTCAAAATCTCCATAGGCATTAAAATTTAAAACTCATAACGAACGGAACGAAGTAATATCAATTTAGCTAAAACCATTAAAACAAATCTAGTTGAAAGGATTATATAAATCAATTTATGTCAACCCCAATACAGGATATTCATATATATTATTTATATATATATATATATATATATATATATATATATATATATATATATATATATATATATATATATATATATATATATATATATATATATACATATATACTATAAATAAAGCTTTTAAAACCAAAGTTATGGTTACGAAGGAAATAACAAAAGTTTTATTTTATTATGATGTACGATAAATTGTCTTCCTCCACCTGTTTCTTATTTTCAACTTCATCTCGTGATTAATCAAAACAACGAACAACATAAAGGCTAAATTGCTGTTCGGTTTATTGTTGTTTGACATGATTTTTCAGAATATCATAATTTTTTTCATATTATACTTATGTCAAAAGCTTAAAAGCTCAATAGTGATTATGGTATATTGGAAAATATTCATATATATGCTTCTTAGTGTATGTTCCACGGAACACCGATGTTCTGAAAATGTTATTTTAATATTACACAATTGGACTGTTTATTAGGACTATGCAGATAATAAAGGAATACCTCAAATATTGCCTCAGCGAAAAGGTTTGAGATTCACTAATTCACTCAATTACGAACACATTATAAAGTATGAGCTTTTTTGGTAGAAATTTTCAAATTTTTGATTTGTGATTAAATTTCACAGTTTTAAAGGTCTGACGACTAGTTGCCATTGTTTTAGAAATCCCAGCATGTAAATTAGCATGTGTTTTTAGTGTGTATTCGATGAATCAGCAGATTGGTGGTATGATGGTCTTTGAAAAGGATTGACTGCGTTTATGATCGATTGATAGTGTTTCGTTATTGTTTAGGTGACCACCCACTCAAAGAAAATCAACGATAAGTGGATTAAAACGAACAATTGGATTATTGGATGCCAAGAATGTTCCAGCAGAAAAATGTCACAGCTACCAATCTTCAGGTATCAACAAAAATTCAAATAAATCGGTCCTGATATTTAAACCAAGCAATGCCAATGCTCGAATTATTTTATTGACTATTAGTCAATTTACATTCAACAAATTTTGAAGAAGAAGTTGATCTTGAAATCAATTTTGTAAAATTGAAATATAAACGAAAATTGCAATAACTTTATTTGTGTGAGTAACCAAAACATAGTATTCTAAACTAATTTTATACATGTATTGTCATCTTTTTATATGTTTTACTACAAAAAGATAAAACTTTTCATCTTGTAAAATACAAGATTATCTTTTTTATAACAGTTTTTGGGTTTGGATCTCGGGTTTCATCTTTTTATTTTTACAAGAAGAAATTTTTTCTCGGTTTGGCTTGCATAATTTTTCAATCTACTGTCTCGGTTTTTTTCAAGATGAAAAATTTGTTGAATGTAAATCGGCTATAATTTAGCTAAGAATAGTACTGCATTGGATTAGAGGTGTGGTATACTCGTTTTCGAAGTGGAGCAACACGAGATTTGCTTGTTACAAGACGAAAATCGATATACCAGACGTATCAACTGTTCTGAAGTGTACACAGGCATCGTATGCTAATTGATGATCTCAAAATTTGTCCCATACTACTGGAATTCCTTGAGGAATACACTATCATTCCAGTCAATTTCAGTAAGCCAGTTTCACTACATAGTAATTTTAGTAACGATAATGGCTGGAAAATTCAGGTTTGGTGTTCCACGTCAACCCCAATGAGCTTTGCGGTTTCCAATTGGAATTGATTCCAGGAGTTATATTGACATCCACATTTATAGTAAGTTTCAGCCCAGTACAGTTAAACAAATGGATCATTTGTAACTGAGCTTCTACTGCTTTTTGTAATGTATTTGAACCACACTCAAATTTCATCATCATATGGATATGACTTAGGATGTCAGTGGAAACCGGCTATGCTCATCCTTTGCTAGTATAGCAACAGTGATCTTGTGGCCAAAAAAGATGCTGTGTAAAAAAGTACGCTGAAAACTCTGATTGTGGTGTAATTGCAGCTGAGTTGAATTCTATCGTCGGCAAATGTAATCGCCCATTATGTTTCCAATTACACTTTAAACGACGATTAATTCAACCATGAAATACTGTGTAGTTTGGGTGTTAACTACACAATTTGAGAATTTTTACCTTTTAGAGAAGCCTTTCAGGTGACAAATTCGAAAACACCGTACACTTTGCAATAAAATGAGATAGATCACAAATCAAACACTAACTCTCTCGATCAATTTCCTTTTAGTGATCGCAAATGTTGAAGGGTGTTTTCGTTGCTGGTATGTAGACGATGAAGACATTCTAAAGACATTTTCATTCAAAGTGTTTAAAGCACGTCACCTTTTATGAAGACAATTTTTGTTGTATCCTAATCTAGTTTGGTTATGAAATAATTGATGTCGTGGTTACGTACATAACCACGACATCAATTATTTCATTACCGAATTTCTTGAATGCCCGGAGGTGTTTTTGACTCTAATTAATTATTCACTAAATTTCAGTTTTTCAGTTTTAGACTATTTTGCCATGGATTTCATATTGAAAATTAAAAGTATAAACCAAAATTGTTTTCTGGCCATCGTACTTCGACATGAGAGCTTTCCATGCCAAATGAAATCCTGACGTCAAAACCTCTATGTTAGCAAAAGCCCGTTGTGCTTCGGAAGTCAGTACTCCATCCAAGTAATTATATTTTTGAATATCAGAAATGGTTTGGTTTATCAACAACCAGATCTCAAAATGAGTCTTGAAAAAACCATTTGGGCAATTTGAGTTTTGGTAATCGTACTGAATTATGTAATATCGTGACCTTCATTTTAGTATCGTGATGTCGATATATGATTCTTGCTCATTTTTATTTTGTAATGAAATTTAACACAGTTTATGTACTCACCAAAACCCATTCTTAGAGGTACCATTAATTCCAATCAGACCCTTATTACAGCTTTTGACTACTTTGATTTTGTGACAAATCGAATTTAAGCAAAGACTAGATACGATTTGTTCTTAACAGCTAAAAAATAATTGAGCAATTTAAATGAAATTCAATTCAGTTTATGTAATCAACCAAACCTATTCTTAGAGGTACGATTAAGCCCAATCAGACCCTTATTACAGCTTTTGGCTATTTTAATTTTAAAACAGTTCGAATTTTAGCAAAAAAACGGATACAGTTTGGTCTTAGCAGCTAAAAATATTTAAGCAATTTAAATGAAATTCAACACAGTTTATGTTCTCAGCAAAACCTATTCCCAGAGGTACCATTAAGTGATTAAGTCCAATCAGACGCTTAATACAGCTTTTGGCTAGTTCGAATTTGTGACAGTTTGAATTTAAGCGAAAAACGGGTGCAATTTGGATGCAAAATAATTGAGCAATTTAAA
The DNA here is from genome assembly GCA_963556175.1 of Tipula confusa. NCBI lineage: Eukaryota > Metazoa > Arthropoda > Insecta > Diptera > Tipulidae > Tipula > Tipula confusa. Next base: position 46,828,189 of record OY744475.1, read on the forward strand.
TGAAATGCAATACAGTTATATGCACTTAACAGAACCTATTCTTAGAGGTACCATTAACATCAATCAGACCCTTAATACAACTTTTTGCTATTTTGATTTTGTGACAGTACGCATTTAAGCAAAAAACTGATACCCCATTAGGTCTATTTTTTAATTCAACCTGAGCCCGGTGTGAACAGAGTACATTGTATAATTGTCCGTAGCAAATGGAGTAATTCAGCCTATTTTTTTGTTCACACCTGGCAAAAAAAATTACAGCCGGTGCACACAAATGCTATTATTAATAAAATACTTCAGGATCTTGCACGTTCCATATTTAAACAATTTTAAAACATATACATAATTACATATATTAAAAAAATACTGGATTTACTTTTTAAAAAATTAAAAACCATTTCCTTTTGTTTTATGTTTTTCTACCACATTCATAACCAACATATTTTCTTTTGTTTTTATTTAAAAATTTGTAAACCGAGTACGCATAGAGTTATGCTCAGTTCACAATAAAAAAACACAGTAAAAATTCACAGGTTGAAATAAAAAACACAGAGGTGGCGTTCGATTTCCGTGGTAGTGTAGTAATTATGACTAGTAAAATCTTTTTCTCTTCCATATGTTTAATAAGTGCGTTTGCTGTCCGAATTCCAAAAACATTTTGATGTTGTAATTTTGACATTTCAACATAAACAATTGTACGCTGTAATAAATAAATATCAATTACTTGCAAATTTTATTCAGTTTTTCAGTTTAATTTGCAATAAGAAAATGGTAGGGGTTGAGTAAGACCTAAATATGGTGTTATTTGTGCTAATCTTAGGCTTTATCTGTTTGATGAGTAGACGCGTTACCTCGCTCCGCCGTTGTTTATAGATCTTTTAAATACTCAGCACACATTGAAACATTAATTTTTTAAAGTGTATTTTACTCATTTTATCGACCACCAGAATGCATATTGATATTTTACATGCTAAAGTATGAGAATGAGTAGGCATGATACTATGAGTAAAGTATCATTTGCTGCTACGGTAACTCATATATCTATTTGTGGACTTAATGCTGAATTTTACATTTAATACCGCGATAATGACGTAAAATAACACATTATAATCACGTCGCTCAATCATAAAGAGACGGACTAGAACCATAATTTCTTGTAAAAATGTTTGCTTCCACTACATACGCCAATTTAGTTTAATTTGGGAAAACTACAGATCTGTCAAAATTATTACATGTAGCTGCTGAAGTAATTTAATACAACGTCATAATTACTACGGCTGGAATAATTACAACGGAAATCGGACGCCACCAGAGTAAATTTTTGACAGCGCACTGCTCGCTCGGGTTGAGCTAAAAAGTACACCAAATTTTGTCTTTACCAGCTAAAAATAATTAAGCAATTTAAATGAAATTCAATCCAAGCTATTCTGATTTTGTAACAGTTTGAATTTAAGCCTACCGTGTATCGCCGACGTTACGGATTGTCCAACACAATATGTCTGCGCTGTTTCAGAAAAATGACAGATGGACCATACAATTTTTCAATGAATTCTTCAATTTTAAATTCCATTTGTTTAAAATCAAGTATGTTTTATTTTTATTGAATTAATTTTAGTTTTAACACATTTTGCTTGACGCGAAAAACTGAAATAAATTTTAAATTTGGTTATCAAATGAATTTTTAGGTTATGTTGCCCAAAAAAAAGTTCATCTATCTTTTCCGTTCGCACCGCGCCGCGCCGTTCATTGCGATTGCGTTTTCTCATACAAATTATATGGATTATTCATTTGTTTACTTTGATATTTTAACGAAACGGAGCAGTGCAGTGTCATTGAGGTTGAACCGTTAGCAGCTAAATAATTGAGCGATTCTGTTGTGTTAATAGTTGTTTGCTTAGTTGAAGAATTGAATTTACTATAATTAGACTTTGGTGTTTTCCATTTTTCTAACAATCATTTTGTGGTGAATTTGTGATGCACTTTAATTAAACTTCGAATAACGCCCCCAATTTATTCTATTCCATATACTGTATTCCATATTCATCATCATTCAATGCCAAAACAACGCAACCATCTCGTTGTATACTTCTTTATAAGTCATTCTCGGTTAAGATACATTCTCGGACATTCTCGGTTTTCTTGATAATTTTTACAACTCCTCCATTTTTTCTCCGAGAAGATCACACGCGATGAAAAACAAAAAATAAGGAAAACCCGGCTCGAAGGACCAAATGTTACGAAACGACAGTTGTGGAATTTCATTAGTTTTGTATTATTTGCGGGGTTTGAATCGCGGTGCAGATAAATTACAGGAAGAAATTTTTGGATTTTTAAGGTTTTCCAAAAGTCACGGCGTTTATTACGTACTTAATATTAATCAAGTATATGAGCTTTTCATGTAAATATACATCGTCCCAGGGATATTTCTTTCGTTTTACATTGAAATTGTGATGCTATTATAGTATCATTTAGACTAGAAAGTTAACTTAATGTTGTATGAACGTCATTGTGAATAACGTTTTCCACACCGAACCATTGGACCAATAGAATATCAAGTGAAAAAATTTCGTTTATGTCAATTTTGTCATCGTCATTTACATCCATATAAGTATTGGGTAAATATGTATTAACTTTTTAAAAGCTTTTAGCATACGAATATATTAAAGTAGGGATGACGTCATTATTTTTATTTAACTGCTGATGTAATTGTGTGTTAAGGACAAATTTGAATTATTCATCGACTCATATATTTACGGAAATATTTTTTTGAATTTAAGATGATAAATATTTATAGATTCATATACGAATACCAAAATCGTATATACAAATATTGGGAAAATTTCATTCATAAAATCTTAAAGTTAAGTATGTTGAAGAAATATAAGGTAGAACTCAAAAGTTTATCATTGATGATATTGACGTAAAAGTTGTTTAGTCAATTTGAACGTCAATCGATTATCAACCACCAGGAGTCTTAAATGTTTGTTGTTAAAATTGAAAAAGTGTTTTGAATAATAATTTAATGGTGGAAAAATAGAGCTCAATCTTTGTCAGTGAATTTACGTTTTAGCACTTAGCATCATGACTATTTTGGTTCATTACAGTAATCGTAGATTATGAATCGTTAGATTGGTTATTAAACAAAGTGGTGTCAGCGATAATGAATGCGATGGTCAAGATGTGCAAAACTACATAACATGGCTTGTCAAAATCTTTTACGAAAATTTCCAATATTCAGAAAATAAATGATCGACATTCTGTTGCCTTATTTTAATCCCTTCGTTGAGGTAGTGTAACCAAAAGCTTTGTATATAACTTCATCAGGTTTGAAAAGTCTTGTTGGATGACATTTATTGATGATTTTGCAACGCTTGGTAAATTTCAACATATATGTATGCAGCTATTCCTTTCTGTACGTTCTGTTTTTGGTACAAAATATAAAATCATTGTTTGGACTGGTTGTCAATGTTACAACCCGTAACTCAGTTTTGGCTGGTTGACATAATTTCTGTTTCAGGCCACTAAAGTACTTTTCATACCAACGACTTCGACTTTCGACTTTGCAAAACATTTAAATTCCACAAGTACAAAGCATTGATATATTCATACCGACGGCGTCGACTTTGACTTTGTCAAAATAATCGATTGACATTTCAAAATGAATGAAAGTCGTATTTTATTTGATTTTTTACAACAACAATCCCATATATCGAATTCTTTTTTGGAATTGGTTGAAATCTTTCTCTATTGATGGTCAAATAACTTATATTACTATAAGGGAAATCGTGAACATTTCCATAGTAAATGCTAACGACAACATGATTTCGTTCAATTTTGTTTCGGATAAAAATTCTAGATGGCATACCAAACGTTTTTAACGAGAACAATAGATGGCACGTCAACCAATTTTTTTATTTTTTATTTTTTCATAAAATTTCATAACAGCTGTCATTAATGGTACTATTGTTGTTATTTCAAAGTGTAGCGTCTCACGTCTGTGAAGTGAATAATAATAATTTGTTTTGTGAATTAAAAGTGTTGTATATTTTGTTTTATAAAAACCTTTCATAAATTATAAAATAACATAAATAAATAAGTTATTTTAAAATAACATAAATATAAAGTGCTTGTTTTATCAAAATGCCGCTGAAGTGTTTTAATTGTTCAGCGAAGATTGGTTTGCATTCGTAAGTAGTAATTGATGCGAAAGATAGCTAAAACATAATTATTCATCACTTTAGATGCTAATTAACACAATATAAATATGTTGTTTGTTTTAAATTTATTAAAATGTAAAGTTTAACCTATAAAAAAGTGATTTTATACCACCAAGCAATCCTATAAACGGCTAGTTGTTAATAAATCTATAAAAGCGCAAGGTACGGGTAATGTTTCCTTGCCAGAAATATTAACTATTTCATCCAGCCGAAAGACAAATCAATTAAATTTAAATGATGATGTTGTATTAGATTTAATTGAAGTCGAGCTGGATGAATACTCGTGTGATATAATAACGTATTTAGCTGGGTATATTGAAGCCAAACAATTGCCTAAATTTTTAAAATGTAAGGAATGTCTCCAAATTTTAAATAAAAGTGCACGGTTGGAGCTAAATCTAGGTTTATTTAATTTAAAAAAATGGGGTAAATTAATGACCCCATCATTAAATACATACAAAATTTTAGTCGAATGTGAGAAAATTTTTAAAAGTAGTGTTAATATTAATGTAAAATTAGAATATAGTAAGTTAGTTTTACGATCAATACAAAATATTAGTTTAATCGATTTAATTTTTATAGATAATAGCAATCACTTATACTCTAGATTTAATATTAATGATATAGAAAATCATTTTTACGTGTTAATTAAAACTATCATAAATATATATTATAAAATAAGATTTTTTCATTTTGCAAAACAAGAGAATTTAAAAAAAATTGGTGTAAGAAAAAAATTAACGAAGTTAATTCATTTTAATGAAATGAAATAATTAAAAAAAAATAAAATTTGGTTTTATTTATTTATTATTGTATATAAATATAAGCCCATGTACTCCAATCCCGATTATAAAATTTAAAATTTTTTTTTTAGATTTAAAATTTTTGTTTCGTTAATAATTCGTTCAATATAAAAAACTGTAGATAAAAAAATGTAAACATTTCGTTCAACTACTCTAGTGCCATCTACTATTTTTATCCCAACTAATATCATGTTGGCACATAAAATCGACGCGATTTCCCTTATAGTAATATAAGTTATTTGATTGATGGTATTGTAAATCCAATTCTTCTTTTTAGTTAGTATCTCGAATACCAGGTGCGCAACATCTCATATTTTGATTTCTATAAGTTGGTCATTGTTGTTATTTTATTATTTTGACATTCATTTTGAGTTAACGATATTTTATTAAATCTTGAATGTGATTATTTAATCAGTATTTTAGTACTTAAATTATTTAGTATTGGAAAGTGAAATCATTTAGATAATTGAAATGAATCAAGATGAACTTTTAATATATAGGTAAAAGTTTTCTTTTGTATGTAAGCATGTTATATTATTTTCATGACGTATTTATTTTAGAGCATAACTAATAATATTATTATTATTAATAATAACAATTATCTTGAAGAACTGTAATTATCAAATTTGTATTTAACAAATTTTGATTGTACGTTATTAAACCTAAGCCGAAATTGACGATTTAAATAATACCCACTATGGTTTTCTTATAACTTTATTTATCTTTTCTTTAATTATAATTGAAACTATAATTAATTAAAATATTAATAAAAAATAATATATTGGCAAAAATTTAAAATTTTTGATGATTACCAAAACAAACTATTTGAAAAATCAAATTTAAAAATACACAACGTACCAACCTTTAAAAATAATATCCAATTCCAAAAAAAAATTAAAACCTATTTTATTTGAATTCCAAATCCAATTCCAATACCAAAATCAAATAAAATACGACTAAAGTTGCTTTGTACAACTTTAAATTGGCAAAGTCGAGATGTGGAACGTATTGCACTTGCTTTGCAGCTAACTTCATTGCACTGTATTTTTATTTTCTTAGATTTATCACATAAAACTAATTAATTTTATAACTATTTTGATTTATTTCAATAAAACTTGACATTGTTAATCGAATCAATCTAAGTTTTATAGTTTAAATGCTTTTTAAAAAAATTTCAATTACGAAGTCCAAAGTCGAAGTCGTCGGTATGAAAAGTACTTAAAGCTTGTTGTTTTTCAAAAGAGATGGTAGTTCAACTCTGCTAAGTATACATCGGTGAACGTTGCAACACGATTTATAATGCAGGTTGGTACCCAATATGGCTTTTGAAGCCAATTCAGAAACATTGTATAGAGTCTGACCAAATTAATATTTTTAGAAAATTCAGTTGCATCGATTCAATTATCTTTACTATTAGTTTTGACAGCAGCAGATAGTTTCTATCGAGTGATGTCCATATTTTTAGAGAGGCTCTGTCAACTAATATGTGGTTGGCTGCTGATATTCTAACCATCCGTAAAAAAAAACTCAAATAAGCGATTTAATGAAAACAAAGCTACAAAGCAATACCACTACCTATAATCATTCATGGCATAAGCTAATTTTGTTAACTAAAAAGCAACATTAAGCTGATTACAAAGAAAAAGAAGCGGCAGCATTACCACAAAAAAAGTGGTTTAAGGAACAAAAAATCAAATGTGTTAAATGCCATGGCGATCATCTAGCGAGCTACAGAAGAAAACAAATTAAATCAACAAAGGAAGGACAATCCACATACATGACTGCAACAAGAATTTAGTGACGGTCGGACCAAAATGACAAACGGCAGCTCGGCTAGCAATCCATTGGGTTCATATAGAGCCAAGCCAGCAGCTTCAGGAAAGCATTGGAACCAACTGGAACACATTTAGAGAAAACCTTGAAATTGTTATTGATTTAACGTCACCATTAGCATGCAAAATGCTTGGATGAGAAAATAGAGCAATTTGCAAGAGACAGCAGAACAAAGTACACCATTTTTAAACGATTAAGAAGACGCCAATTGCATGACTCGCCACTAAAAATATAAGATGGTAAGTTGATTGGAAATAATTGCCAAAGTGATGAAATGGAGCTATTCTAATTATCAATGGTTCCATTAGTGCTAGCCATTTACGACGATGTTCTAGTTCGTTTATCTATTACTTTTGTCTCGTCCCTTGAGACCAAACTTCCTGTTAAATTTGTTGAGCTAGACGCCATTCATTTGAAAAATTTGCATTTGCAGTGTAACTTTTCCTTTAAAATTTTCCTTAATATAACTAGTTTATGTCGGATAACTCAATGTAGTGCCAATGGTAGTTATTGTGAGGTTCTTCATAGACGTTACATATTCTTCCGCGCTGTGCACTGTGCCACTGCTTGGTGTTGACTTCCTATTTTAACCTTGATGAAGCATCAGCGACTTTATTAGGGTCATCTGATTTAAACACAAGTTCGTAATTATACTTTTCAATGTGATCCTTCCATCTCTTCAACTTGCTATTATTTTTTGGTTACTTACGAAATCTTTGATAAACCGTCGGTAGTATGAGGTTAATCCAAGGAATCATTTCAATTCCTTGAGGTTCTCTGGTGGTTTTCCTAATTGCTAATACCTTCTTTGGATCTGCCTTTAGCATAAATTGGTTATGACATATCCCAGAAATCATGTCTCTGCTTTTAGAAATTCTGTTTTTTCTATAAGTTGACTCGAAGATTGGCATCTCGTAATTTATTGAATATTTTCTTGACATTGTCAAGATATTATTTCTTTGTTTTTCCCCCAAATATGATTTTATCATCAATTTAGAAATAACAGATCTTTCTGATAAATTCTTTGAATATCGGTATCGGGTACATATCCGATATAGTTAAAGCTTTGAAGTTAAGAAATTGAATTTCTTAAAATCCATTACCATGTAGTATTTTTTTCATTCCCGATGGGTCTAGGTTTTTCTCTTTGTTGTTTTAATCTCCACTCTCATATTTGTATCGATAATTTGTTCACCGTTTATTGATCCGAAAAGTGGTAAAAACTCGCTGATTATGGTTTTTAGTTTTAGCTTCGTTTCTTTATCCAAATGGTCGTCTCTAATTTCAATGTTATTGACTTGAGTTGAAATTTTCTCTTTCAATGGAATGGCAATGTATTAAGGGATTGTTGAGATATTTTGTCTCCTGTCTATATCATCGCCTCTATTTTTTTTTAAGGCATCATCCCCAATTATACAATTGAATAAGGTAATGATGACTGTCAATTCATTTCACGTTCACTTTTATTTAATTACTATCATGCACATTACTATATGTCATAACTCTTAATTAAGATACAGATGGCAGTATTTAAAATTATGTAAATGATCGCCTATAGATGTCATCAGTAGTAATTAAAATAATTGTGACATAAAATAAAATTAAAATTAAATTGTAAGTTGATGAGGAACGAACCTATTCAGCTACTCAACACACAGCCGCCCTTGGTTCAATTGATTAAAAAATTTCATATAACGTTGGGCAACCGGACGTTGGGCAACCGGATTGTAAAATTTATTAAAATTGAACGGCATCATTGAGTAGTTAATTCATCTGGATGATTGTTGTAGTTCATCTCGTGAAATCGGAAGTGTTCGTTGGTCGTTTCATTACACCTGGTTTTCTTCGGAGTGTGACTACTATTATAATATTGTCGGTGCTCGGATGTACCTTTACAATTCTACCCAATGGCCACTGATTTACAATGTCGTCAATGTTAACAGGATTTTGATTATCTCTCTATTTAGCTCTTGGTTACAAAGTAGTTAGGTATTTGGTGTGCCATCACTTCCAAAAATGTCGAGTAAGCTACTGCACAGCAGTTGGCATCGTGGAAGATAAGATTGCCTTAAATTCGTAATATCATTGTCAGGTATCTTCGTAGATGCATGACCAATCAGGAAGTGGGATGGAGTTACAACATCAATGTCCTCAGATCGTAAAGCACAGAAGGGTTTAGTATGCTTTCTATCTCTGCTGTCCTATTTGTTCAATGCCAATAACCCGGTGGAGATGATATTTTGTTGATTTTATGGCAGTTTCCCAGATTCCACCAAAATGAGGTGAGCTTGGAGAATTAAAGTGCCAAGAAATAACTTGCCTGCTTGTTTATTGCTAATATGGACTGATTGAAATATTAAATAGCTAATCCTTGACTTTGGATGTAGGATTTGAAATCGTAGAACAAAATGAGTAAATAGATGAGTATTCAAGTATTAGTTCAACAAGCCATCCGGTCTGGTTTATATCAGCAAAATATATGAATATTTTACCTGTCTCTTCTTTAACGGAGCCGTAATTAGATTCTTGTCTTGGCCAAGATTCACTGGATTGACTAAGCTGTCCGAGTTGTTTTACTTTAGTTGATGTTGGTTTAACTCATATCCGATGAAGATACGTGTATTATCCGATGAGGATACGTGTTGCCAATGGCTGCGCGATAGATATATTTTTTAAATCTTTAAATCTTTAGATGGGGATGGAAAGTGATTTTCCCAATAATTGAAGGTTTTTTTGGGAGGGTAATTTCACAATAAAGCATCCTTCATAGGCCATTTTTACATTTTTGAGGGAATGCTCCTCAAAAAAGGATTTGCCATTTCCCGAATACTACCCAGCCTAGTATAGTTTTCTGTAATAATTGTCCATTTTGGCCGATTGTCCTCTGACAATCTCTTAGTGGACTAAAGAAATATTTGACTCAGATTAAAAAGCTTATTTCAGCTGACTTGTAGAACTGTGGATAAGGAAGTTGCAGGCAATTAAGGTCGAGGCCCACTATGATAAAATGATAAAATAATCTTAGATATGATTAGTGTATCTGCACGAAATTCAACAAGCTGATTTGGCTTCACGGTAAAGTTGATCAAAATCTAAGTAGATCCTGGACTAAAACATCCAAGTCCAGCAACAGAAATTCTCGAGTGTTTCCTCTTTAACTCCAGTTTTGGCACGGCTTCCTGAATTATAATGCTTGTTTGCGAGCCCAAGGACAGGGTTTCCAGTAAAATCGATTACTTTAATGGTGGCTGTTCGGGACAACAAAATATTTGGCGATCATTTTAAAACTGTGGGATGTTGTCTCTGGAGCGACTACTGGGTATCTAAAGCGACTACTGGGTATCTGGAGTGACTTTGGTTATCGACGATTGGGTTGGTTTGCCTGTGATTTCAGTTTCTTTAACGGGAAATAGTGTATGATATCTTTTTCTACATTGTTAACAAGTGCAAATGGAAGTGCATTGTTTAATTTGATGCCGTTTGCTTAAACAATTGAAGCATCTTTGGCTATTTTTTGCCCACTCTCAACGTTTTAGAACATCCATTTGGTTTATATCCATTGCATCATATATAAGTATAAATTGCATATATCCATTGCATCATATATAAGTATAACCCTGATCCCCGGATGCAATATGACTTTTGACAAACCATACCCTTTATATAACTGGAAGACATACCACAAACCATACCTACTCTAATATTTCCGGTTCCTAGCCCTGAAATTAGAATTGAAATATATATGTTGTAACATTGCAAAATTACGAAGAAAGCTTAAAATAAACTTTTAAAATGTACAAGTGCATCGCGTACCATTTCGCAAAAGTTTCAATACAAAACTTTTAATTCTATGAATCGAGTATAAACTCATTGACACTTTCAACTGTTACAAAATTTCAAAAAGCTTGTTTATTGCACAAAAAAAGCATTACATAAAAATGTTTTTTAACTTTAAAAGCTTCGATCAATAGATGCAAATCAACAAGATAAAATAAAACTTTATAGGTTGTTAAAATTATTTTAAGAATGGGAAAACCTAAAAAACTTTTAATTGAATTAAAAAAAATTAATACTTATAAACTTTACTGTACATTGAAAAAGTTTCATGTAGAAAAACAAGGATATACTAAACCCATGATAAAGCTAAACTTATACAAACAACTAACACATGAATAGTAATTCTATGAAAAAAGTTTACAACCGGTTATAGCAAAAAAAGCTTTTTAGACTATGTAAAGTAAAAGCTTTCAGTTTTGAAATCAAAATACAAAGTTTGAAAAAAATTATTTTTAGTAATTTTTCATCTGTTTTCAAAATAATACGATCACAGTTTGAGTATGTATAGTAAAAGCTCTAAAAGCGTTTGAGTCTTCTATATAAAAGTCTATAGGATCATTCAAATTTCGTCGAGATTGTCGCATCAATTAAAAATGTAACTCAATTAAATTGAAACCTAAAATACACAAAAGCGTAGGACAATACTAGTCTATTTTCTATACGTCGTTCGCCTACTAGCTTTTGACAAAATTGAAAAATGATAGTCGATATACGAAATAAATGACTTCAATCAATTCAACATTTTTTGTTTTGTTTTGTCCAATAAATTTTCAATTACCCAATATGAAACGAAAAAAAAAAACAAAATGAAAATTTATGGTTATTTCCGTTCATAGATTTTTTCGATGAACTTCGTCATGATTTTATAATGTGTCTCGCGTCGAAAATTTATTTGTAAACAAACAAAATTTAATCGAATTATACTCTATGGGGGATGGTAGGCCAAACTACAAAAATTTAGGTACTATTTAGGTTTATGATCATGGTGTATCTTGATACAAGCATAAATCGTACTTTTAAAAAACACAAAAAATCCCATTTTCGAGCGAATATCGATGGGTTCCGAGAATTTGTCACAAATTAATTTCTAAAATGAGAACTAATTTTCTGAAAACAAAATATAAATTTATGCTTTAGGCTTTTAGTTACGGTGTGATTGAAAATTTTAAAAATTATTTTTAATTAATTAAATTTCATTGAAAATCTAATCGTTTTCCAAATAGAACCTAAAGGGATTCCTCAAAATCAAGAAGGATGATTCATAAAATAATGCGTCGCCTAAAATTCATAATCTTGGGGGCAGTAATTATTTATGCTAATTCATAAATGTTTTTGTTTTGCACCGATTCTAATCTATTCTAATTCTATTCTAATTCTATTTTAATTCTATTCTAATTCTATTCTAATTCTATTCTAATTCTATTCTAATTCTATTCTAATTCTATTCTAATTCTATTCTAATTCTATTCTAATTCTATTCTAATTCTATTCTAATTCTATTCTAATTCTATTCTAATTCTATTCTAATTCTATTCTAATTCTATTCTAATTCTATTCTAATTCTATTCTAATTCTATTCTAATTCTATTCTAATTCTATTCTAATTCTATTCTAATTCTATTCTAATTCTATTCTAATTCTATTCTAATTCTATTCTAATTCTATTCTAATTCTATTCTAATTCTATTCTAATTCTATTCTAATTCTATTCTAATTCTATTCTAATTCTATTCTAATTCTATTCTAATTCTATTCTAATTCTATTCTAATTCTATTCTAATTCTATTCTAATTCTATTCTAATTCTATTCTAATTCTATTCTAATTCTATTCTAATTCTATTCTAATTCTATTCTAATTCTATTCTAATTCTATTCTAATTCTATTCTAATTCTATTCTAATTCTATTCTAATTCTATTCTAATTCTATTCTAATTCTATTCTAATTCTATTCTAATTCTATTCTAATTCTATTCTAATTCTATTCTAATTCTATTCTAATTCTATTCTAATTCTATTCTAATTCTATTCTAATTCTATTCTAATTCTATTCTAATTCTATTCTAATTCTATTCTAATTCTATTCTAATTCTATTCTAATTCTATTCTAATTCTATTCTAATTCTATTCTAATTCTATTCTAATTCTATTCTAATTCTATTCTAATTCTATTCTAATTCTATTCTAATTCTATTCTAATTCTATTCTAATTCTATTCTAATTCTATTCTAATTCTATTCTAATTCTATTCTAATTCTATTCTAATTCTATTCTAATTCTATTCTAATTCTATTCTAATTCTATTCTAATTCTATTCTAATTCTATTCTAATTCTATTCTAATTCTATTCTAATTCTATTCTAATTCTATTCTAATTCTATTCTAATTCTATTCTAATTCTATTCTAATTCTATTCTAATTCTATTCTAATTCTATTCTAATTCTATTCTAATTCTATTCTAATTCTATTCTAATTCTATTCTAATTCTATTCTAATTCTATTCTAATTCTATTCTAATTCTATTCTAATTCTATTCTAATTCTATTCTAATTCTATTCTAATTCTATTCTAATTCTATTCTAATTCTATTCTAATTCTATTCTAATTCTATTCTAATTCTATTCTAATTCTATTCTAATTCTATTCTAATTCTATTCTAATTCTATTCTAATTCTATTCTAATTCTATTCTAATTCTATTCTAATTCTATTCTAATTCTATTCTAATTCTATTCTAATTCTATTCTAATTCTATTCTAATTCTATTCTAATTCTATTCTAATTCTATTCTAATTCTATTCTAATTCTATTCTAATTCTATTCTAATTCTATTCTAATTCTATTCTAATTCTATTCTAATTCTATTCTAATTCTATTCTAATTCTATTCTAATTCTATTCTAATTCTATTCTAATTCTATTCTAATTCTATTCTAATTCTATTCTAATTCTATTCTAATTCTATTCTAATTCTATTCTAATTCTATTCTAATTCTATTCTAATTCTATTCTAATTCTATTCTAATTCTATTCTAATTCTATTCTAATTCTATTCTAATTCTATTCTAATTCTATTCTAATTCTATTCTAATTCTATTCTAATTCTATTCTAATTCTATTCTAATTCTATTCTAATTCTATTCTAATTCTATTCTAATTCTATTCTAATTCTATTCTAATTCTATTCTAATTCTATTCTAATTCTATTCTAATTCTATTCTAATTCTATTCTAATTCTATTCTAATTCTATTCTAATTCTATTCTAATTCTATTCTAATTCTATTCTAATTCTATTCTAATTCTATTCTAATTCTATTCTAATTCTATTCTAATTCTATTCTAATTCTATTCTAATTCTATTCTAATTCTATTCTAATTCTATTCTAATTCTATTCTAATTCTATTCTAATTCTATTCTAATTCTATTCTAATTCTATTCTAATTCTATTCTAATTCTATTCTAATTCTATTCTAATTCTATTCTAATTCTATTCTAATTCTATTCTAATTCTATTCTAATTCTATTCTAATTCTATTCTAATTCTATTCTAATTCTATTCTAATTCTATTCTAATTCTATTCTAATTCTATTCTAATTCTATTCTAATTCTATTCTAATTCTATTCTAATTCTATTCTAATTCTATTCTAATTCTATTCTAATTCTATTCTAATTCTATTCTAATTCTATTCTAATTCTATTCTAATTCTATTCTAATTCTATTCTAATTCTATTCTAATTCTATTCTAATTCTATTCTAATTCTATTCTAATTCTATTCTAATTCTATTCTAATTCTATTCTAATTCTATTCTAATTCTATTCTAATTCTATTCTAATTCTATTCTAATTCTATTCTAATTCTATTCTAATTCTATTCTAATTCTATTCTAATTCTATTCTAATTCTATTCTAATTCTATTCTAATTCTATTCTAATTCTATTCTAATTCTATTCTAATTCTATTCTAATTCTATTCTAATTCTATTCTAATTCTATTCTAATTCTATTCTAATTCTATTCTAATTCTATTCTAATTCTATTCTAATTCTATTCTAATTCTATTCTAATTCTATTCTAATTCTATTCTAATTCTATTCTAATTCTATTCTAATTCTATTCTAATTCTATTCTAATTCTATTCTAATTCTATTCTAATTCTATTCTAATTCTATTCTAATTCTATTCTAATTCTATTCTAATTCTATTCTAATTCTATTCTAATTCTATTCTAATTCTATTCTAATTCTATTCTAATTCTATTCTAATTCTATTCTAATTCTATTCTAATTCTATTCTAATTCTATTCTAATTCTATTCTAATTCTATTCTAATTCTATTCTAATTCTATTCTAATTCTATTCTAATTCTATTCTAATTCTATTCTAATTCTATTCTAATTCTATTCTAATTCTATTCTAATTCTATTCTAATTCTATTCTAAAAATGACCCCAGCGAGCAAATATTGAGCAACTCAAATTAAGTTTAAAATATTTTAACGATTAAATCCTACCAAACCTTAGACTGTCGGTCTTTGTATATAGCAATGGTTACTTTAAGGCCCGTTGGAAGGCTTCCCTATTTAAGTTTCGTCACTGATAAAACATAAAAATAAGAAAATCATATACAAAAAGCGTTTGTTGTTACACTACCTACAGAGTGTATAAACAGTTTGCAACCAATGTTTCAAAAGATTTTGTTAATAATTCGCCTCTGCTGCCAAAGATTATTATTAAAAGAAGATTAAATTTATATAAATGTTGATGTACTTATCCTCAGCAATATACAAAAAAATATTGAGCAAATTATTTTAAGCATATTATACTCATAGATATGTTTGTACAATTTGGAGAGTGGTTTAAATTGTATAAAGTAAACATATTTGAGAAATTTGTAACAAAATATAATTTTCAGGAATTGGGCGGAAGGGTGGGTACTTTAGGATGTATTTTCAAGACAATTTTGGGATCAAGCTTCTTCGTCTTTTTTTATATATGTATATGTATATTTGTTTTGTTGGCTTATTTTCAATATTTTTGTATACAAATTTTTTATAAAATGGATAAGTGGCTGCGTTAAAATGAACATCTTAAGGATATTTATATTGTAAGGGTGGCTGTGTGTGCTTGAATATAAAAATTATATTTATGTGTACGTAAAACCCATTATGCAATGAATATTATGGATATATATAGACAAAGATATATATATATATATATATATATATATATATATATATATATATATATATATATATATATATATATATATACATATATATCGCCGGCTGTATGATTATGTGTCCTACAGAGCACTTTTTGTCAAAATGACATTTTAATGGATTATATGGTTTTCGGTTGAGCTCTATCAGAATCCGAGGTCATCTTCTTTAGTTTTGAAGATAATTTTTAAAAACTCTGTCCTACATGTTAGTCTTATTAAAAAAATGTTTCTGCTTAAATGCTCTACAACAATATTTTGTAAGCGTTAGGACAATCTCTTGAACAAAATTGTTAAACGTATTTTTACGTGCTTAAATGCCCTACAAACCATTTTATTCTATTTTGTTGCATATCATCTCTAAATACAAGTGAAAATATTTAAACACCGGATATAACTTGTCATTTTTTATTCCTAAAAAAAACGAATGCGACAAATGCTGCAAATGTCAAAAGATAATCGAGCCGAGTACTGATCAAATTTTAGAGCAAAATAGCCACAGGAGATTAAATGAAAGAGCAAAAGAGCGTCGACCTTTTGCTCTTTCCTACAAAATGACCTACAAAATGTTTTTTACTTCGAATTTTTACTACAAAAGAAAATTGTTCACTTACAATCTTACTGGACTTTGTAATCTTTATCCATTAAAACGTTTGTTGATGTCAGATCAATTGCGCTTTGTTGTCGCAATACATGTTAGTTACTGGATTTGGACTTGTCAAAAGCTCCTTTTGTGAGTGGTTTAAGCCAGCTAGTTTCGTGAATAGCAGATGACGCCACCATATATTCTGCTTCCATTGTAGATAACGCGACTGTTGGTTGTTTTATAAAATTCCAACAATCAGCATCACAGTAACCATAGTGATACATGAATTTGTTAGTTTATAAAACTCTAATTTTGCGCTGACAGTGTCCTTCAAGTCTCGCAGAATTCTCTTCACTGCCAACGAATGCGCTCGTCCGGGATCATTATTGAATCTGCTCATACTGAATCGCAGGAATATCTCATTTATATACCAGGAGCTGTATATAAATGAGATATTACTTATATTACTTACATCAATCCATATTTTTCCTTTTGCACTATCCCGTGTTATCTTTATTCCAATGCAGTATCTAGCTTCTCTAATGTCTTTCATCTTAAAATTTTCCATTAATTTGGTTTTAACCGATGACTTGAACTTCTGGTCATTTGAAAATAATAAGAAATGGTCGACGTATACTGACAAAAACAGCATTCTATATCCACTTCTATTTTGTAGTGAAATTAAATATCTTAATGAGGTAAACCTTAACACTGGCGCATAGGTTTCGTCGTAGTCAACTCCTTTTCGTTATGAACATCCTTTCACAACTAAACTCGCTTTGTATCTATATATCTGCCCTTCGGCGTTACGTTTCGTTTTAAAAATCCATTTGCAATCAATTGGTTATTTGTTCGGTGGCAGATCGGTGAGTTCCCATATGCTATTTTCAATAAGAGACTCATATTCTTCTTGCTTTGCATTTTCCCTCATTAATGCATCAGCTCTTGACAAAGCTCCTTCGATGGTTGATGGATCATATAATCCACAGTGATGAGACATGTAATAAACAAAAACTTGCATTTGTTTCGTTTTCGGCCGTCTCTACCATTTCCTCGGTATTGTATCCACAGATATATATTTTGTCGATGTTGTTAGTATCCGTCAATGTATATTGGTTCATTTTCGGATATATTGGTTCCTTTTCATGTGCTTCGGCACATGAACCATTGCGCATCCAAAAACACGTAAATATTTAAGGCAGGGTTTTCGTGCCGTCTAGATTTCTTCGGGTGCTACTTCACTTTTAATACTTCGTGTAGGAGATCGGTTGATTATGTAGCATGCCATTGCTACTGATTTCGCCTAGAACTCTTTACCTAATCCGGCCGCAATAATCATACATCTCACTTTCTCAACTATAAATCCAAGATGCCATAAATCCATTTTGGGGATTCCTTTAACTAGGTACGTTAACGCCTTTGGACGGTTTAATTTGTACATGTTTCCCATTATAAACTTGTGGTTGCAATTAGTTTGCCAAATTCATTGAAGATTTCATATCTCGTCTTGCAAAATTTCACATTATTCCCGTTCATGGCCATTTGACTTACGGACAATAGATTTGCACATAAATCCTTGATGTACAAAATATTTTTAATAGTAACTTTCTGAATTTTTCCTTTTGCTATAACATAAACCTCAGTACATCGAACTGAAAAAAACTCCGAAGCTCCGGAATCCATGTACTAATCTTTGTGAGCGATAGCATTTACTGAAAATGTTGTGTATAGCAAACTTTGTACTTTCGATTTTCCTTGGCCAACAACACTTTTATTTTTGTTTCAGCAATTTCTTGCAATATGCCCATAGTTGTTACAATTGAAACAACGTTGGCCAGTAGATTGATTCTGTTTACTTCTACTATTATTGCGCTGCTTATTGTTGCCATTCCTTGAATTTTGTCCATAAAGGGTAATATCATTTAATACGTTAGGCAAAGTTGTCTTCACATCTTTCAATAATTTTGTTTGGCTAAACTCATCAATGTGACTCATCAATGTGACTTGGGTTTTAATATTTCAACAATACCGAGGTCGAGAGCTGTCAATTATGGTATTAGTCACCACAATTAGACCACTTACGTGTTTTATTGAACCGTTAGCTTAAGAATTATGGGCCTTTCAAAATTCCGTAAATTTTTTCTTCTAAGAAAAATTATTAATTTTGTTTATTTGCTTTCACTTGTCAGCCCTCCTTTTTGATAACAGCCTCTTATCTATTAATAATCTCGCATTGCGTTTCACTAAAAATATTTGAGACACCCTGTATATAGATATAATTTCCAATATAAACAATTTACCAATTATTTTCTTATTTTCATTTTCAGGTAAGACATAATCCGTCATTTTTGGAATTATGTTTTGAAACATAATAAATTATTTAACGACATAGATCAGAGTTATACACTCTAAGTTGTGTCTGTCTGTGTTATCTTGCTATATGTAATGAGAAGTACAACAATTGAGTAGCGAATTATATCGATTTACGATTAACACAATATCTGGATTGCTACGGAATTTCAAGGGTGAGTTACACCAACCAAAGTGTTTTAAGAAAATTAAATGTATCCAGACAGCACAATGTATTCATAAAGAAGTACAGGGGGTGTTGTGAGGTTCAATTTTCGTGGGTGGGGTAAAATTTTATTTATTTTTTATTTTTTTAAATCTTTAAATTGGTTTTTAAGATTTTCTAACCAATACCACTCCGTTAACGACCAGAAGATTTATGTTTTAGTGTTTTCAATTAAAAATAATTATAATTTTGATTACATAATATTTTTTTTATTTGGGAAGGATGGGGAATAAATTGTTAAAAAAATTATTAAAACCATAGAAAGTAATAAAACTAGATTTACCTTAGTATTTTAATGGATTTTATCTGAATTGGTGACCCTAACGGTCACATCTGAATTAGGTCCAATCTATGTAGTCTTCTTTGGATGAAGGTAAGAGTATTCCCTATAACGCATAAAGCTGATGGTGATGCCCGTTTTGCTCACTTTTGTTTTGGTCTGATTTTTCAAGTTTTTGAGTTTTCCATATTCGCCGTTGTTGCAAATTGTGTAAATATCCCGTCCTAAAAATCGACTTGTTGCTACTCCGACCACCTAATATCATAATAATTTAAATAACTTTGATTTTGGATGGCCAATAGAGGGTGTGCAAGTAGAAAATGCACTGATGTCAATGCAGAGTTACCCGTTGCATGAACTAAATGGTGCTTAATGGATTTGGCAAAAGTTATCCAAGGCACATCAAACCATGAACTTGATGGTGCATTGAGTTTCCATTTGATTTGGAATTCTGTATTCTCCAAAAGTACTGCCTTTACTATCATGCAGACGAAAATTGATATGTATCCTTTTATGTATCTGGATTTTCGTCCCTTCTAGGTTGCAATTTGGATTGGACTGGCAATGTCGGCTTCGGTGTGATTGAATGCACGAGACCGTGAGAGCGGTCTTTAACCTATGATATATAGACGAATTGTTAGTGATTATTCGCAATAAGGATCTATCCCATAGTACCTCCAGCTGATTTACCCCTTTTTCTTAACAGTTGACAAAAAATTTGAAGCATTAGCTCAAATTTCGCTTGTCTTGATTGTTCGACGAGTGCCATATTTTGTCAACTGTTCAAATAATAATTGCTCAGTTGGGAATTGTTTCAAAGATTTGAGCGGTCCCTTTTTCGACAAAGACTATGGTAGGTGACAGGGCAAATTGGTCAACCAATGAAGAACAATTTCGGAGTCCGTCCATGTAAAAATGCTGCATATTTTGATATGAAGCGATTGAGTCACATTGATGAGTTTGGCCATTTTTGCGACTGTTTGAGATTAACATGCACAAGACAATTATAATCTGTGTCACGACTATATAGCACTGTTGAATATGCTACTTTACTCGTGGCTAAAAACCCATGTATTTTCATAGTAAAAGCAGAATTAAGGAATAGTAATATTCGAATTTCTTCAATGGTCATTAATGCGGTTTGTGTATTTCCTTCCATTTTTCAGTTACATTCTATGGAAGCTCATCGTCCCGGCTGATGAACAAAATACTTTAAAAGTCATTGTAAGAGATTTAGTCCTCGGAAGCTGAAAAAGATTCCTGAAACCACCTACATTCGATGGAGATACAACGTTTGAACATTTTAAGGTGCAATTCCAAGCTTCGATTCAACACAATGAGTGAACTCAACGAGTGGATCCTATCTCTACGAGTCCTATGTCATGGAATTAAGCAAAATTCATCTGCATAATAAACGACAAACACGTGAAGAAAACTTTTAAAAGCTGGAACGAGAAATATGCCAAAGTTCCCAAAAATGTTCTTTACTGATTGACAGCGGATGCTTTCATTAATTCAGTGACAGATGACTATCTTAAACTTAACCTAAAAACGAACGCTAAAGGAAAGCCAATGATCAGCGGAATATTAGAGGCCCGAGATCTCACTCTCTCAATCTTTGCCGAGCAACCGTTATCAAAGAAGTGAAGAAATGCGGCAGATGGCGACTCAGCTAGAAAATGAGGAGGGGCAATTGGCGGCCCCTTGAACAACCGGGAATTATTCATGCAGCTAAGGAAACAAGTAATATAGCATAGTGGCAATCATTAAGACTGAAGGATGGGTTGCTCATATGACTCTGGGAAGCAGCTGACAGCAGAAAACTCATGGAGCAGACGGTACTACCAGCAAACCGAATACCAGAAGTACTGCAGTAAATGCACAATGACCTACCATTGTGTATTTATTGCAGAATTCAAAAAGACATTGGAGGAAGTCTATAACCAGTTTATTTGGGTCGATTCCCGTAGAGATGTTGAAGATTGTTGCAGAAAGAAAAGAATTTGTGCTGTCAGCAAAGGAACGCTAAACCAGAACAAGGGGAAGAATGCAGCAGTACATCGTTGGAGCACCATTTGAATGAAATGTGTGAAAAACTACAAATTAAAAAAACAGGTGTTAGTCCTGTTTCTAATGGGTTATCGTAGTGCAGTGCACGAACATCCTCATATGCAAAGGTCATATTTGGAGAAAAAACTTCGTAATCCATGTGACATTAGAATTGAAATATCAGAAATTGAGCCGGTTACACAAAAATTGTGAAATTTATGACACAAATCGAAATCCTACAAAATGTGTTACATTCGTCCCCGATGGCTTCTCGGAGAATAAAATGGCTAAGCATCTTTAGGTTGTCGATAGAACACTACACAAAATTGCCTCCATATGGTGTGCGATGTTTATTTGATAACCATTCGAATAATGGCATAAATATTACATTCTAGGTTCATCGTGTCTCCCAAGAGGTCAGTCTACAAATGAAGAATAATTTTATCAAGAATTAATGCAATGTAAATCAGACATTTAATAACCGATCATAAATCTTTACAGAAGTCACTGTCTATAATACATGAAATTTAATGATTTTGAGCAACTATAAAAAAAAATCGTCTACTTCAAAGCAACTTATACGACATCTTTTTATCTACCATATTTTTTGCGGGCTATAAATTTCACATTTCTTTAACGACGAATATAATTTATGACATTTTCTTAAAGATAGTTTTTTGTTTCGTTATTTTCAATAAGTCATTTTGATTTTCCATTTTCCATCCAATTTACAACAATGTATATAACCTTTATAATATATTCAGATTTTATCTACATTTAGATTGTATAGTGCAGTTTCTCTATCGTGTTATTTCTACACCCCACCCTTCTCGATGACGCGCGTCTATTTTCCTTTTTTTAACAACGAGGAAATAAAAAACTCGTTGGTGCTCCAAAGAAAAGAATGCATCCGCTCATGCACAACATAATCGAAATTTATAAATAAATAAAAATAAAAAAAGTTTTTCAAGTAAAAATCCCTTCTGGATCTTACCAGAATGTTTTGTTTATATGATACAGTTGTGCTCGTGTACTGTATAGCATGATGTAATTTGGTAAAATTTTCCAAGAATTTATTTTAGTTTGAAATACAAGTTTAAATGATCCTATGGCACGCTATTTGCTGTGTAGAAAGATGATGTCGTCTTAAACGTTTAATTGTGATCGGCCGAACACCAACAATTTTTGCAAGTTGCGTGCTTCCACCAATTAATTCATTTTAGCTTTTCAAGTTCGATGAGCTAATTAAAACATAACAGTTTTTTGTATTTATAACTGTGCAATGCTAATGGTAAACCAATATTTGGTTTTACTTTTGCATACACCATATAGCGAGATTTATTGTTTATTTTCCGGTTCGAACGAATTCTTCGTATATAAACAAAGGTTTGGTTTTTCGTTGCTTTAACGTTGTCTATATACAATGTATATACGACGTCTGCAGATATATTTTAATGTACGGGGGAACCTGTTGCTTATGTCTTTTGAATACAAAAATCAATATTAAAGAATTTTTATTCAAGTCGGTTGAATTGGAAAAGTTTGAAGTCACAAAATTATATACTGTCCAAATAATTTAACTACCTGTAGTGACCATCGCTACACACACAATTAAAATTATTCAGATATTTCTTGCATATTCATATAATTCGCTAACGCTACATGTACACTGTACATAAATATATATAGAGCCTAAAATAGCATTTACTCATAGCACTCGGTCGCCATTCCTCTTCAGATCGAAACTAAGCTTTGCTTTGTACACCATCTACATCTGAATAATTAAAAAACCGACACACATCCACCGTCGTTATAATTACTTACTTACTTACTTCATCTGTCGAGACTCACTTCGACATGAAACAAAGTGCTAAATCGCAAGAAGCTGACACGGTACTTCAGGATATACTTTCTGGTTCCTTAAAACAAGCAAATTCCACTTGGAAATTAGAAAGTTTTAAACCACTGCGACGAACCATTTAAATGCACTGCATAACATTTCGCATCCAAGCACCCGAGCCACTCGGAAGCTAATATATACTAGATATTTCTGGCCCAGTATAAATAAGGATGAAGCTCACTGGACGAAATCCTGTTTATCCTGCCAAAGATGCAAGGTCGCAAGACACACTAAGTACCAACTTGGGCATTTTAGCGTCCCACCGATTTGAACATATCCATTTAAATATAGTGGGTCCACTTCCACCTTCTAATGGCTACACTTACTTACTCACCTGTGTCGATCGTTTCACACGATGGCCAGAAGCGTACTGCATAAGAGACATCTCTGTAGTTACGATTGCCCGAATATTTGTTGAGAACTACATCTACAGATTGGGAGTACCGGTTAACATCACGACCGATCAAGCTACACATTTTGAATCCAAATTGTTTGGTGAGCTAACTAAGCTTCTCGGTTTCAACCGGATCCGAACCACCTCGTACCACCCTTAATCGAGCGGTATGGTTAAGCGTTTTCACCGCCAGCTGGAAACTTCATTAAAAGCCCGATGTAAAACTGTGCATGGAGTTCCGAGGTACCCATAGTACTACTAGGTATCCGAGCTACACTAAAAGAGGATCTCAAATTTCCCCAGCTGAGCTCGTTTACTTCTCAGCAATTTAGTGCCCAAAAACACTCGTGTATCCAAACAAACGGACATACACGTCCCGAAGTCACTAGACACTAGTGAGTTCGCGTTTGTGTGAGTGGATAAAGTGCGCACAGGTTTGGCACCGCCATACGATGGCCCATACAGTCATTCGACACTTACGAAAACATTTCGCACTGGACGTCTAAAATAAATATCAATCTGTCAGTATTAATAGATTGAAACTGGCATTCGGAATTCTCTCTTTGGGTGAGAAACCTTCTCCAACAAGAAAAATCCGAAAGGTCCGCAGAAGAGTGTGAAACTTTCAAATTGTGTAATTTCCTCACGTTTTATCACACTGGACTACAGTTGTCAGCAACGAGGATATACAAGCAACACTGTTGCCTCTGTAACAAACAAACGAAAAAACACTGTTGTTTTCACAAACGACGGTAGCAACTAGATCCCGTGTGCCACCACGGTCGAGATATACTTTATTTTCCATTGGCATCTACAGACTTCATCTGGGTAAACATTCACCTTTCGGGGGGATGCTTCACTCGAGGCGAAGTCTTGTAGCGGTTGAGTATACTATACTCAGCCGTACAAATAAATAATTATGTAAATATATAATTAACGTAATTATATATTTATACATCATAAAATTAAAATTGACGACATGTTAATGTCGGTCGTTTACATAACATTGACATATGATCGACTTGAAGTCGAATACAATTTATATTTCAGCACATTGCTGAAATACGATGGTAGCTGTGACCACCACAGGATGGAGCGCCACGCTAGTAAAAAGAAAAACAACGAGATGAAACACAAAATACGTACCCTCGTCCATTCCATTTTAGACGTCAAACCGAGCAACATCTCGCAAACAAAATGATCATTACCACCACCATCATCATCAACCACAACAATATAAGTGTGTACCAAAAAGTGCGTGCTAGAAGTAATAAATAAATAAAATAATTGTTAATAATTAAATATATATATAATTAATAATTAATAATTATAATAGTAATAAAATAAATAAGTAATAAAATAGTAATAAAATTATAATAGTAATAAAATAAGTTTTTATTCCTCTACTCGGAAAGTTTTATCCTATATGTAATAACAACAATAATAACAACAATCGGGCTTTACCGGCCTGCGGGGTACAGCATGTTTTTATCTATGCGTCTGCTAAATCGCCTGCTCTTTTCTCGTTGTGTTGGCCATATATGAATTTCGGGCCATAGATGAAATGGAGTTCCTTAAACAAATTAGTCCAATATCCTATTGAGAGGCTTTAAACACCTGAGGATCAAAAATCTTTGCAACTTGTATGGTTGTGTATTATGGATGGCAGTACATACCTAAAATTTTTATACCAGTTTTATCGTCGTTGATAATTTATAATTTATCGTGGTTACGGTGGTTGGGGGCAATCCCATGTCGAGATTTCTAAACGAGCATGTTATTCTCAGAATTCGAACACTAAACAAAAGATCGCTGAGCTGACTACCCGCAACCTTAAAATACCTCATTGTTAACAAAATCAACAAAAGAAAATATGGAACCGGGTATTTATCATTTATACTATTAATTTGACCACGGCGGTGTATAGTGAAATGTTACATTGTCCAGCTCTATATGTACAAGCAGCTTGCAAGTTTGTCATCATCGGGGTTTCTTGGTTACCTTTTCGATGTCATGGAGTAAAATATATGAGCTCCATTTTAACCTAAACTTCCCATATATTTAAATATTTTTTAAATTGATTTTTATTAAGAGAATGTCTTTGCCGGCAATAAAAGCAATAGCAACTGTTGTCGCTTGAAAATATCCTCGAATATTCTTAATTCCTCAGAGAAATTTTATCAAACCTCATGACAATTGTATGTGGAAGTATTCACATTATAGCGCATCATCCTTTGCTGAGGTGGCATAGCAAAAATGAGGGAACAAGATATCTGCAATCGGTAAACATTCAGCCTCTTCAAAATCAGTATATGCAGTAAGTATCTCACCAATACTTACTGAATATACTTCGTGAAATAGAATCAGCCCAAAGTTCAGACAATATGGCAATGTGAAGATTAATCTGGCGGTCAAGTTAATCGAGCAAAACTGAATGTTACCAAACTACAGTACGTCATCTCGGAAACTGCGATCATCGAAGAATTCATTTTGCGAATTAGTGCAGGGAGACTTTTGCAACATTAAACTGTCGATTCTTATCAACAAGTGGAAGCAGAAAATTTTAGTTTTATTCGCCAAAGTATATTACCAATAATTACGACCACATATAGAAAATGCGGCACAAAACCCTGGATTTCAAGTGTCTGTGATTCTGCCTTAATCGTTTGAAAGTTCGCCACCAAATATGAAAGAGCAGTGCACGGATGTAATAACAATTTTTGCAAAATACGGCTTTCAAACACAACTTTGCAACTGGGCAAACACACATCCGTTAAATTATAGACATGATTTAGTGGTGAGATTTTTTAAATTATAGCTGAAATCATTGATCCAGGATATGACTGCACACCGCATCTTAGGGCGATCGATACCTTTCATTTCTTCCATTTAATTTCAAATGCGCTAAGATTACCTATAAGGATGCCTTTCCAAAGCCGTTTCGTGCAAAGAAACCGTTCAATGGGAATGGAAACCCACTGTATCGACGATGATAACGGAATAATAACTGAATTTTGCAGTACAATGATGTTCAACAGTCAAGTGATGCAATATAAACCTTATTAGCTGCTGAAATACAAAGCTCACAGCATTGTTAAAGTTTGAACGTCGCTGCGCGCTGCATGATATGTTTACAAAGAATTTAACCAACAAAATTCATCAATGCCAGGCACTTTAGAAGCGGCATGCATAAAGGAAGGTCGAAATTAGAGTTTTCGTTCCAATTAAAAGGAAACGATGCCAAGACGATTATTTTCAACCACCTGCATACCTTTGACCTTGCGGAGGAATTCAACTCCTATATCAGCCATATTCTCACATTAACCACTCTAATATGTTCTTTCCCGCTCAAGAAATTCTCAGAAAGCGTAATTTTCCCAATGCCTTAAAAATAAAAATTGGGTAATTCAATTGTATGCATCTTGCTCGTATTTTCCGAGCGAGGTAGAATCAAATAGTGGCAGCGCTGGAATATGGCTTATATCCATAGACCACCAGGATAACTAATTGATGTAGGCTATTGAAGCTACTACTTCAGATTTTAAGTATTTTAAAAAATTTCTGATTTCTATCAAAAATTTCTCAGTTTTCATAGGCTTACCACCACGAATTTCCCATAGTTTGAAAAATTTGAAAATTTTCGATGCATGCCATAATCAGCTATAATCAGATTTTGGTGGATTTAGTCATTTTTGAATTCATCTTTCCAGATTTTGAAAAATTTGGAAGTTTTCGATTTATGCCATAACCACAATTTTGCCTTCGTGGACTTTCCAGAATTTGGTGATTTTGAAAATTTTGGATTTCACTATTCTCATGTGCTTATACTATCATACATTTCTAAATTTAGGGGACTTTAAAATTGCTAAAATTATTTTGTGGTTGATATAGGTGGTTTTAAAATTTTTTGACTCTTAAGAAACTAAATTCTGATATCATAATTTTATAACCTTGTTCATCAAACTTTTACAGATGAATTATTTGGTACGTTTCTTTTGAAGCGATCACATAATTTAGACGTTTACCATTCCAAGCAAAGACGATAAATATAAAGTAAATCATGTAAGTTCACAATAATTCACGGGACATGTGAGCACCCCCCTTCCACAGTGATGTTATAAACCAAAATTACTCAGAACAAAATTGTGTGTGTAAATAAATCACGTCTTGTACAAAATGTCCAAAATTATTATTTAATTAACCCACAATGGCAAACACACATTAAAATTTAATTAATCGAATGACAACGACGACGACTAATTGATCAAACAAATATATAAATTTAACACTCACATTTGTCAATTCAGTATATATTGATTTCAATTTAGATTTGAGATGTCCAATTTGGCCTTCAATCAAATCATCAAAACGAAACGTTAAACGAAATGAAAATCAAATAAATCGTAAAAATAGGAAAATTGATCGGCGAAAATTACCGTGAAAAATGTATAAAAGGACATAATAAAAAAAAAAAAAAACTAACGTATAACAAACAAATCATTATCGCTTAATTTTTTTTTTTTTTTTGTATATATGGTGAGCTCACAAATTGAGCAACACAAAATTATAATAAACCGGGTGAGACATTTAACTTGTAACCATTGATATCTTTATCGAAAACTCTCAATCAATGGGTATTCGTAACCGAACTCAATCTAAGTACGTCAAGCACCGAGCAAGTTTATAACCGACGCTATACAGAATCCCCCCGATAATGATTCACCCGGTATATACAACAACACAACTGTATATACAACAACAACAAATCAGTTTTTTCGAAACGTGGAAAATCATTTTATTTTTGTTACCTACGAGTAAATTAATATTTATGTGTCTTAGGAAATTGAAAGAGGTGCGGGCGCGCACAATTTTCTATCACGATGATGATGGTTAAAAAAAATGGAAATTACATTGATATTGGTAGCACGTAATTAACAAAATAGAAAAGTTTTGTCGAAAAAAGATAAAAAGTTTTGGTTTTATAATTTTTTTTTTTTACTTCTATCAATTTTCTAATTTATTTTTCAAATATCGATTTGTTTCTATGACGTACGTATGTATATATAGATACAGAATATTTTCTGGTTATCAAGAAATGTTTGTTTATCTCTTTGTATATAATATGACAATGTGAAGGCTTGAGGCAAAACAGTGAATCTAAAAATATTGTACAACTTGTAATTTAACACGACCCTAGTTACTCGTTTAAAACTATAGCAATGTCATTTGATGGCTTTCGAAGAACGTGTCCTATCCATCTCCATTTTTGTTTCCTAATTTCTTTCTCTATATTTAGATTTGCATTGTTGGGAGGAGCAGCTCCTCGTTTGTGATTTTGTTTGACCAGAAGCCAAACAATTAATCGCCTGCGACATTAATTTATAAATAATTGGAGTCTTAGTGTGATTTTATGCATGTTTTTCCATGTTTCACAGCCTGCAGTGCTGCAGTATTTCTTGACAGTGTTCCAGATTTTGTGGAGCATGCTGAAGGTATTTCTGGTTTTTTAATCCTCTTCAGTGCCGTTTGTTTTTACCATTATACAACCAAAGCACACGAATTTTCCGGCCCTTACAATGTTTTCTTGATTGAAGTGAATTGATGAACACAATGCTTGTGTCCAATCTTACATGTTTTCGGTCTTTCTGATGGTGATGTAGGTCAATTTATTGTGCCAATTCTGACTCAGTACTCTCCTGTAAATCGGCGTATTTGTGTACTACTAGGCATATATCATTTGCGTAATCAAGATCATTTAGTCGTCTGATGAATTCCATTTGGGTTTGCTACGTCTAATCTGCGCATTTGTACGTCTGACACTACTTCTAATATTATTGAGAACTATTGAGTACACATTCCTGCTTAACTCTTCGTGTGTTTTGATATATTTTATTCTACTTGCCATTATATTGAACTCTATTTCTAGCATTTCGGTACATTTGTTTGATGAGTTCTACTATTTTCCTCAGAATGCCGATTTCGATAAGTGCCTTCCAAATTGCGCTACTATTAATGGAGTCGAATATTTGCTCAACATATACGAAGAGTAGATCTTTTCAAGGTCAAGAGCTCTTTTCAGGTCTAAAACCAGCCTTACCTATTTAGTATGTGATTGTTGGTTACAAGTGAGATATGCTCCAGAATGGACTGGTGTCCGTCCATTCATTAGTGCTTTTTTGTTTCTAGCTAGTGCTTTCGTGTTTCTAGTTGTTAGTATTCCTACGTCATGCCACACAGTAGGCAGTTCCTGTTTTCGAATTAGAACCCCTCATTGTTTTTCCAACTTACAAGGTTAAAATTACGAAGTTGTACCCTGCACCTCCTTTTTACTTGTGATTGATTTGTGTACCGTTAGAGTGCTTATGTTCCAGTTTCCAATTCGTGTCCCTGTACGATAGCTGATGAGCCATGGTCGTTATTGGTGTTTGCAGTTTCGTTTCTGTAATCGTTTTGAATTTTAGCCAGTGTTCCAGCGCTGTTGGACTAGAGGGGAGGAGTTTTTCGATTTGTTTTTACTTTATCCTTAATTCTCTGATGTTCACAATCGGTCACCTATTTTTAGAAAATCTCGCATATGGTTGCTTGACTTCATTGATGAAGTTTCCGCTGCTTTAACTCTCTCTCTCTGTCACTTAGAATTTGTTCCGGAATTATTGCTTTCTGGATAATATATCCTTCTTCTAAATCACCTCGGATGAGTGGATGTAATATGCAAGGTTGAGAAATTATGCTACACCCTTGATCAAAGTATCGAAATCAAAATTATTTAATATTTATTTTAATCCAAGTCAACCTAGTCGAATATTTTGGAAAAAGCTTAAGACCTTGGGTATTGGTAAAGGCCAGCAATCTGTTTAGTGTTTTCAATTTCCTCTAAATGAACTGAATGACTTCAGTTCTGCGGAACATCTGCAAACGTTATTGTCACCAATAAATATTCATTTGTCAATTATTATTTTTCGGTAATTTTACTCTCATATGAGTATTGTACCAAAAACTATCTAATACTAAGACGTCTCATATCATATAAAGGAAATAAAATAAACGAGCGGTACGCTAATTTTGGGTATTAATTATCCGAAAAGTTGAACATAGCAAACCAATCCATAGAATTAAAATTGTTTACCATTTTTTTGTTTTATCATTTTTCAGAAGTTTTACTGTATAAACAAATGATTTTTTTAATTCATTTTTGTTTCCCGTATGCTACGTCTATATAATTATTTAGTTTATGGTTGTACACTCTTTCTTTAGCAAAATTGACACTCAAATGTTGTAAAAAATGTAGGCATTATTTTGTTGATGAGCAACTCTCGTGGATCAAATAAATTGACTATCAATCAAAAAGTTAATTTGTTTGCGATAATTATGGATTATTAGAAGATTCAATGAAAGTATTTTATGGCTTAAACTGTTTAAGCCGTGTATAATACAATATTTTGTATTTGGAACAAATGTACTCTATACCATGAGTAAAGACTCTTTCTACAAGCTGATATAAAGAGATAAAATGAAAAAAATGTTGCTAAAGTACCGAAATATATAATATAGTTTTTTTTTTAAATAATTTTTATAATATTTCTCTTGTTTAAGCAAGCTAGACCAATTAAGGTTATGGCTAGAGGGCTACACCATATAATAGCAGAGTTGCAGCATAAAAGTTTAGGTATTCAGGATGCTGTCAATATTATCAAAAAAGATAGATCTGATATAGTCCAATGCAGAAAATGTCAAAATTATAATCATATCCAAAAATATTGCGGGCGCAACAGATGATGTGTCACAAGTACTGGTAAGCATCTACGAACAGGTATATACATTAGACAGAAATACTGCAGCAACATGCATAAATTGTAAGGAACAACGCTCCACTAATCACCAAATCATAAGCAAAAGTTGCTAAAATCAAAAACCAACTACAAAAGTAAATAACACTGGCCAAGTTTAAATAGATTTCATCAAAAGCGTAGAAGCTTTAAATAAAAAATTGGATGGTTATAAGGTATAAACAGAACCAGAGCGACAACGACGAGCGTCAACGAATAAATATATATTTCGCCAGCGATATCGCTGTAGTAAACATAAACAAAAGCGTCAGCGTATCGCGACATAAAAATAACAATGAAAATTTCAAAAACATGGCTGCTTAGTACCCATTTTATTAAAAAGCCAACTCAAAAAAATAAAAAAAACAGTTGGCAACATTGTTTCGCTGGCGATATAATTATAAATAGACTCTAAATTTTTTTCAACGAAAAAATCGTCGTCGCTATCGTTGATGTTTCTGTTAGCATACTATGCTTTTAGTGTATTTTAATTTGACAGGCGTCGACGCTCGTCGTTGTCGCTCTGGTTCTGTTTATAGCATTACTGTAGCATATTTAAACTTTGCTCAAACTAAGAAATAAGTTTGATGGAGCACATAATAACTGACACAAATAATGTTGACAAAAAAGCCCCAAAAATCCATGCTTTTTGTCAGGATAGTTGAAAATATTATGCGGACTAGTCACTTGATAAAAAAATTTGATTTTGGTGAAGAAACTACTTTCTAATACATTACTGTAAAAAGGGATTGCGTAATCATATTGCGATACAATTCTGTGGTAGTGTCTGTCGTCAGATAGGACAATTAGCTGTCAATACATTTTCTCTATATCCGCTGTAAAAACATACTTGTATGGGCGGAATCATAATAAAATAGCGGTGATTGGTTCGTAGATAGTTGGCCCTATACCATTAGCGTTTCATTCAGCGAAACGTTTGATTGAGATTTGAATGAAGTGCCAAAACCCTTACTCTCAACTTCGTTGTCTAGCTTGATTCTCTTACTACGCCACGATGTAGAAGGTAATAGATTCCCTTGTTTTGATTGACTTCTTCAGGTCTTACGTCGTTCATACGATTAAGTGTTAAATACTCTGCCATAATCGCCATAATGTAGAACCGGTTATCTTGCCTCATTAGGTCCCGTTTTTCAAGAATACGTAAATAGGCTTAATTTTAATGCACTAAAACGATCACTAGATTGGCAGATCGGATAATTTTATTCAGATTTTATATAAAACTACCAGATTTCTAGGTGGTTGACCTTTCAAAATTCTCTTAAGTCCTTCGAGTAAAAACTTTGCAATGTCGAAAACTCTTTATCAATGGTCAATCGTTTCCATAGTTGCTTCGATTTATCACCAAGCTTATTAAATAGCAAATAAATAATCCAAACATTGTGTGACTCAGCTTTTGCGCCAAGAACTCTTGAGCCACAAAATTTGGTTACGAATGTTGGTAGCATGAATGCTTGGTAGATTTTACACCTGATGGATTGATTTTTGGTAATGTTTAGAGTCATATTCTACCGTGTAACTTTACGTGATCACATTTACTAGATATACCCGGACGAAAATCTATATGGCGTCTGGGAACAGAATGCAGGTGGCAAATTTAAGGCAATTTACAACATCGTTAATGAATAATGAAAGTAACACTGGCTCAATGTCAATATCCTGGGCTACACCAGATGCACATGGAACAGTGAAGGAACAAATTCAAGATCCTAACAAATTGCCTGCGAGATAAAGGAATGCTACCGTCAAACAGGTGCGTCGAACTACTGCCTGAAGTTAATACTGCATTAAATAACTTATCACAACAAGAGGCCATATTAATCACTGTAGGCCTATCGGGAACAAATCGACGTTGAGCTGAAGAAATTAGTTTCTTAGTATGAAAGTGCAATACTTTGTGAAACAGACTCAAAAAGTTTGAGTGAAGCCGAAAGGATGGCGATCTCAAGATAATCACTTACCTCATTTGTTCGACCCGCTTTTTTAAGAGATCATTCTTGTTCGGAAAATCCGAAATAATTAAGTACACTGGATTTGGGCGGAGCAGGAGTATCAATAGCAACCGACAGAAGTGGTTTGTAAATCAATGCAAAAACAACTGCAAACAGATTGCAGATTTCAAAGGGCTGACATCACTCACAGTGGTATATTGATACGAACTAGAGGTATAACGCCTAAGTAAATGATAAACGTGTTGTAGTAATCCCAGTCAGATTCGCAGCTTAATGCCGTCATAAAGTAAAATTATAGCGATATGGAATTTCCTGGAACATAAAACAAAGAAAACACTTTACAGTTTCCTTAGTCTCACGGGATACTTTCGAAGATTTGTCGAGAATTATGCGATTATTGCTAAGCTTCTGTCAGACATGCCTAAAGATGATACTATTCATGCGATGCGAGTCGAACAAAAGAAGGCGATGTCTACTCTGAGGAATAAGCTCACCTCTGAACCCGTGTGGATGATTTATTCAGTGAGCTTACCTACAGAGCTTCACACTGATACGTGTAAATTTGGATAAGCTACTGTCATGTTATTATAAAAAAGTCCCGATGATCAAGCATTTCATATTGCGATGATAATCAAGAATGACATTATCACAAAATTAACAGCAGCGCAAAAATATGATACAAATTTAAAGTCGATTTTTGCCAAACTTGAGACGAGTCCCTACGACGATAATGTTGTGAGTAATAAATGCCAGTATAAGCTGTTGAATGGGTCCGCAGTAATTATTGTGCCAAAATTAATACAACATGTGATAATCAGAACATACTATGGACAAGGAGAAGGACAAGGACATTTTGGCATTAAGAAGACTGAAGATTTAAAGCGACAATTGTTTATTCCGAAATTTGATTAGAGAATAAAAAAATGATTAAAGACAATATCCCTTGCATCCTTACAGGATGAAAAATGGGTAAGAGAGATGGTTACCTTAACCCGACCTCGAAAGGTGATGTACCACTGTCTAACCTAACATGTAAATCTCATAAGCCAAAATTGGGAAAGGTTATAACCATATTTTCACAGTGATCGATGGTTTCTGCAAATTTATTTGGATTTACTCCACGAAGGCGAGGACCACGATAAATTTCTATTTTCTTCCAAATTGTATATACAAACGTCTCTAAACGTTTTGAACCGCTTTAGAGCTCGATCTCCATTAATGGAGTAAAGCTCCATGATTTAAGAATAGTGAAGTAAGAATCTCCGTAAAGTAAGAATCAATAAGATGATGTTAAAACTGGTGAGGCATGATTATACTTGTATGAATTTCTCATATGATCTGGTTTCAGACCATAAAAGGAACCTACTCTTCGAGGATCTCAATAAAAACTCATTTGTGAAACAAACTGAAGGTCACTTCAGAAAAACTAGCGCATTTCCTTATACATACCAACGTAAAACTTTTTTTATCAATTTCGAATGAATAAAGTCCCACATGAATTACAAAGAAAAATCGAAAAAAGGTCAGACGAGAAGAGGAAATTGAGATTGTTTACCAAAAACATACTACAAATTTTCCCAATAGTCTATTGTGCTTCGTTTGTTTTTTTTTTATTTACCTTGAAAAAGTATCCGATTATTTGATTCCTAAAAATTGGATACAAAAATTTCGGTGTTCGATTTGCTGTGTTTGCTAAAAAAAAAATCTATTTCGAGCTTTGATACTAGATCAATATTTTGTTTTGGGTAATTTGTTAAATGCTTTTTTTTTACATATTTGGATACCAGATTTTGTGTAGCTTCGCAAATTATACATACAAATTTGGAACCCTAATCGGTAATTTTTTACACACCCCGCATTGCAATTATTTTAATTAAAAAACGATAAAAACAAATCAAAACCAATTTCAAGTTTAATACTTCGTTCGTCGCACCCCTCCTTTTTCCCGTTACTATGTTTGTACGACTCGTATACTTTTTATATTTATAACTTTTGCAATAAGGATTCTATTAAAAATAAATTTGTTCGAGCAGTGCAATACAATGTGTCATCATCAGTTACGAACTCGTACAGTATTGGAAACATATTAGTTGCAAAACGGAATAATATCAATAGGATTGTCTGAAGATCGAACGCAACCACATTTACAGTTAACTAACGCTTGCGACAAAAAGACAGTTGGCCAACTTAAAGCTATTTACAATATCGTTAATAAATGTTTTAAATAACAATGGGCCACTGTGACTACCCTGGAGAACGCCAGAAGGCAAACAAAATGAAAAAAATTAATTTGAACTTATATTTTTTGAAAATATGCAAGTCTATATATAGACTGTATAAATTTGGGGGTTTTCGAGGTAAAATCACAAATTTTTATTTTTGTAAATTTGGATATCTAGAATCGTCCAGCTATACAAAACCCGTCACAAGCGGAATTACAGCCATTTGAAGGATGAAAACAATAAATTTGAACTCATATTTTTTCTAATTATGCAAGGCTATAGATTGTATAAATTTGGGGGTTATCAGGGTAAAATCATAAATTTTTATTTTTGTAAATTTGGATATCTTGAATCGTCCAGCTATACAAAACCCGTCACAAGCGGAATTACAGCCATTTGAACGCGAATGGAAACAATAAATTTGAACTCATATTTTTTCTGAGTTTGCAAGGCTCTAGATTGTATAAATTGGGGGTTTTCGCGGTAAAATCGTAAATTTTTATTTTTGTAAATTTGGATATCTAGAATCGTCCAGCTAGACTATGGTACAGTTGTAACCGACCAAAACCAGGCATAAACGGAGTTACAGCCAAAAGGCTATAGACTGTATACATTTGGGGGTTTTCGGGGTAAAATCACAAATTTTTCAATTTGTAAATTTGAATATTGCTATAATCGTCCTGAATTATAACTACTAAATAGATTGTCGCAAAACATAACCAAATTAATGACCGTCGATCTACAAGAAAAAATCATGAATTTAAATTTCCAAAATGCCTTTG
Organism: Tipula confusa; assembly: GCA_963556175.1. NCBI lineage: Eukaryota > Metazoa > Arthropoda > Insecta > Diptera > Tipulidae > Tipula > Tipula confusa. Next base: position 46,864,679 of record OY744475.1, read on the forward strand.
GATTTGTTGACAAATCATCCGCTATCTGCAACATGTTATTAATGTACAAAAACCAATTCAAGGTATTAACTTCTTGCGTGAATCTTTTTGCGGCGTTTTTCGATGTCAATCAGCTTCCGGCACACAAATACTCTCAAATATCAAGGCTCATCGGAGCGCAACTTGGTTCTAACCCACGGAATATGTTTTTGAACTTCAGCTTTGAGTAACGCGTTTAACGTTGTATCATTTAAATTCCTCATGTGCCGAAGAAAATGTCAATCATTGATATCCCAAAATGTACTTAGAGAAGAGTAGTCAAAAAAATTGTTAGTAAATTGATTAAAGTTGCGAATGATTAATGTTCGTGCAAACGGCGAAGTCCTTGCATGATAAGACCTAGGAAAATAAAACATAATTTGTAAAAAGAAACCCAGAAGTTTTCCGTCACTGAACATGATTAGCCTGTGTAGCTGAAATGGTTAAATCCAACAATGTAATTGCTCTTTTTTCAGTTGTGAAAAAAGAGCAATTCACTTGTGGCGAAAAAACACCATCGATGTCAAACCAAAGTACACCGATAAGATTTAAATCGCTGATGATCATTATATGATCGCTGTCACTCACTATATTATATCGGAGTTAATAAATTCGATGATCATGTTGAATAATTGATGTTAGATCATTGCAGAACATATACTGCAACGATAAACATGGATATATCACTTACCGAATATGCGTACGATGATCAAATTGATATTAGGATAACGAGCGATCATTTCGCTGGAAATATTGTTTTTTTTTAGCTATCAATATGCCGCCACCTTTGAGGCCAGTATCGAATTTATATATATCCTTTCTATTTACCATGCAATCAGATGGAAAATATTCTGCCGATTATTCTTAAAGTGATCTACGGCCCAGGTCCACCCATCTTAATAATATCGTAGTAATCACGAGACGACTCCAGTATCACGAAATGATTATATGAAAGGCTGCGATTGATGGTAAGTGATTTGTTGAAATCACTAAAAAAGATCATAAGGCTAATAATCGTAAAAAATTAAAAAATTACCAAGGTTTCAACCACACAGAAATATTGCGAACGAAGCCTATATAGATGCGTAAATTTTTAGTAGAAACAACCCTGCAAGATGAATTAATTGTAAAGGACACCAAACCAGGTCTCCCTTTACGTCGTTTAGTTTATCTAATAGTGCATCATCGTCAGTTCAAATGAGGCTTCCAAAACTAAAATTACCAACGTTTTCAGGTTTAGACATAGAGTGGCTCAGTTTTCGAAATTCGACGAATTGATCTACAAAAAAAATGGATCCAATTTTGAAATTTTATTATCTCATTTGAGAGGCGGTAAAGCGTTTTCATTAATTGGCCATTTACCTGTTTCCGCGCGGAACTATCAACTGGCGTGGGATAGCAAACATAAAAGATTCTACTATTTTGGCAGTTCTCTTCAGTCGTTCATAACGGACGCTGTAAAACAATACAATGTCCTTAAGGTAATGCCAGTCTTCAGCAAAATTAATGTTTGTTAGACTCACAGAATGTTCGGGAGTCCATCTAAAGTCATGCAATAAATATTCGTTAAAACGCCATCTGAAACGTCATCAAATTTACAATCGTACGGTACTTCTGAGTCTTACTCTGCTGGATCGTGTTCTCCTCAAAATATCGTGCTAGAAACAGTGGTTATTAAAATTAATTCAAAATTAATTAATTATGGATAGGGGTCACATTTTAACTTCATTCCACTTATTCATTTGTAACTTATTAAACATAAAAAACATCCAATATTGGAACAAGTGGCTGGGTTTGGTGTTGAAATTGTTATCATTCATCATAAGGTGCTCCTAACGATTGCTTCGCATTCACCGACATTTTGTGACTGAAATGTTTTGTGATTTCTGCAATTAATGGACAGTTGTTAGTAATGGAAATTGATTTAGATTTCAATTCACTACCGCATGATATCAAATTGGCAGGTCCACAGTTTTATTTACTAAGTCCAAGATCTGTTTAGTGAAAATTCGTTAAGGATAGGCAACCAAATTCCAAATTAGTAATATGGGAGTATCAAGTGAAAATGTTTGCAATCAAATTTCTTAACCTAGAGAGGCAGGTTGCCTCGTCAACCTAACAGTCGTCAAACTTCGAGTAGTGTTCAACAGTTCATCATCAAAATCACTGTCTCAAATTTCGTTGAATGATTGTTTATTGGTTGGTCCTACAATTCAACAAGATCTTTTGTCAACTATGCTTCGATTCAGGAAACATGATTGATTAAGAACTACAACGTATCTGGCGAGATAACTCTTCGAATCTTTCGGTTACATTTATGGTTTAGATAGCGCACTTTATTTAGCAACTAAAACACTTAAGCAACTTTCAGTGGATGAGCTAGAGTCGTTTCCAGAAGCTTCTATAGACTACATTATCGCCAGAAAAATTTTCTCAATTTGTAGGCACTCGTATTTACAACTAAGGAAAATCCTGTTGATCACGCGTCTCGGAAAATTTACTCAATTCGTGGACCGTTGCCACAAATAGAATTAATGGAAGTCGTCGAGTGATTTGTTTGATTGTTGCAAAACCCAGAATTCTCAATTGAGAATTCTCTGGGAGCGATTTTTGCTAGGAAGCATGTCAATAGTACCAGCAGTTTAAAAACATTATCGCCATTTTGATAAAAATATTCTTTGAGTAGGTGGTCAAATTGATAAGGCCGAATTACCGCACCATCAGAGAGATTCCATTTTATTACCACACAATCACAATTTTACTCAGTTATTGGTAAAATTATTGGATTGGCAGCGGTAGAAATTTATAACGGAAAATTTGCCTTGAGTGTATTCGGGACTTCGGAGCACGCCCCAAGTTCATCGAACAAGTAATGGGCCAACTACCATATTTTCGAGTGGAACAACCAAACAGGGCCTTCGCTATCGTTGGAATTGAACTTTCGCTCTAAATATAAAGGTTTATGTTTGTATATTTATATGTTTTGCCGTTAAAGCGTCGCATTTGGAAGTAGTTCATAACCGGTTGTCGAATAAATTTATAGCATGTCTCAAAAGATTTGTTGCGCAACGTGGAATTTGTTCCCATTTGTATTCGGATACAATGCAACAAATTTTGTTGACGAAGTAAATTGAAGGAAATGAAAACCTTATTTCACTCTCAGCAGTTTCAAGATGAGGTAGGTCCTTACCTACTGCAATATTCACTAAATAGTTAACCATTCCCTGCCTAGTCTTCTCACTTTGGAAGGTTGTGGGAGGCTGGTATTAAGACAACTAAATTTCACCTGAAACAAGCAATCTAGTTTTTTTTACATACGAATTTGTCACAGAAGCCATAAATGTACCACTACCAAAGCAAAAACGTAACCGGTAAAATAGTGAAATTGTTATCATGATTGTCAGCATAATGATAATTAATAGCAAACACTTTCCTAAGACCCAAATAAAACACTGGTAATGTTGAAAAACGAACTCGAGGTACACTGAATATAAGGCCATTTGCTTTGAAAAGCAACATAAAAGGATTAAAAAGAACCAAAGAGCATGTGCCCCAATTAGAAAAGTGGAGAACGCGGGCCAAACGTGGCAAGCAAAACACTACTATATTTAAGGCCCACCAGAAAAAAAACGTTTTAGCATTACCTAGGCAAACAGCTGTTGACACTTGCAACATGTACCACAATCAAAATTAAAAGATGAGATCAAGTCTAATTTAAGAACGAAAAAGGCTCCAGGAAATGATTTAATTCTGGCTAAATCATAAAAAACGTTTCCGATGAGGAACTCTAAATACTGGTTCATATAGGCCGATTTCACTAATTCCTGTCATTTCAAAATAATTTGAAAAATCAAAATTTGATGCCACCACATCAATTTAGATTTAGAAAAACTCTACGATAGAACAAGTTCATAACAGACAAAGTCGATGACGCACCTGAGAATAAGCTCCACTAAGCTGAGATGCTGCTTATCTAAGCAGTTCAAATTCTTTAATTTTATATCGCAAACCGAAATTTATATAATGAAAAGTTTTCTTTGGATCAAAGAAAATATCAGAAGCCATATCTTAGGGAGTGTGCTAGGTCCTTTATTCTACAACCTGTAATCTAGAGATTTGCCAAATAAAAAAAGATAAAGTCACAGTAATATTTACATCGACCTATAATAAATCGATCTATAATACATTTGTGATTATAGTTTAGGCAAAATTTTTTGATGTATTTAGAAACTATTGATCTGTAATATTCAAAATCACTCTAACAAAACCCAGTTTATATGTGTAATCCCCACAAATAAACAATTGTTTTGGTAACCCATTACACAAAACATATTGACTAAAAAATCCAACAAACTATAATTTTCGACCCTTATATGTCCATAAATAAATTTAATCCACCCCAACTTGTTCGCTCTAATCAGATATAGTTTTCGGAGGAAGAATCCAAAAAAATAAAAAATTGTAGAACATAAGCCTCAATGAATCACAGTAGAAGCACAACAAAAAAACATCACAATATTTACATAAAGCAAACTCATCTGTGCCCAGACTCATAAAACTATACTATGTATATATACAAAAAAGTTAATAATCAGCAGTAGTTTTAGTTGCACAACATAAAGATATAACCTATACAAAACCGAAAAAATTGGATGGGGAATAAAAATTCCAAAAAATTAAAATGATTCAGCATACGAATATACCCGCAGTCTTACCGAATTCTCTAAAACTGTTGCTATTGTAATATCAGTGGTTTTTAGTTTCAGCCACCGCATATATACCATCATCATCATCAAGCCAATTTTATAAACAAAAACTGATATCATTTTTTCGTTCGAGACTAGTCATAGTCGAAAACTATTTTCATTTTCCTCTTTTTTATTATTATTGCTCATCTCCATTTTCCATTAACATGTTTATGGAGGCAAAAACAAAATTGTTGTCATCTATTATTCTCCTTGATTCGAGATGAGCGATGAGTCACCTGAAAATTTTCTTCTCATATACTACATTATTTCGATCGAAACGGATTATCGATTATGGGGTTTTCCCCATAGCCCATTTTTTACATAATATGTAGGTTGACCTACGTAAGCGTATATGATAATGTTGGATAAATATACCAGAAATACCATAGACGAATTAATTACTTGTGTCAGTGCGTGTGATAAATAACAGCTGTGATTTGTCATCCATTACCGAATGCACATTACATTTTAAAATTTTATTTTTGGTCCATAGCCATCAAGACATTTACATCATCAGTAGTTTTTTTCTCTATTTATATATTGAGATGGTAATTTTCTGCCTGTATATATTTTATAGTAATTCCACCGCTTCAACAATATCGATTTTAGTTATTTAATTTTATTTGACCTGATGAGCTCATCTCATAATCGATTTTGTTGTCACATTACAAAATGTACAGAAATTAAAAAACCTCATTTTGCATTTTGCGAAATCCTAGGAGTAATCCAGTCCCATAAAAAGACCATTAACCAGTTTGATTTAAAGGGAAAATGAAATTTAAACATAAGTTCCACAATTTTGCAGTATCATAGTGATATACTAGGGAAAAGTTTCTGATTTTTTTGACAAAAAATATTATGTTCTACAAGCTTCAATAAACCAAATTAGTATAGAGCTAATGTAAATCATGTTTAGATTCCATTTTCTTGTCAATAAAAATTTGTATTTGTAATTTAACATATGTTCCACACATCTATACTTAATTTTGTATATGTTTCCTTCATCAAACGGTATAATTCAAACACAAATTTAAACATTAAGCTAAGATAGAATTCTAAATATAATCTCGGAGATATGTTCCACAAAAGCGCGACACAATATAACACAATACAATAAGTATGTTCTTAAATTTAAAAAAAATTATGTTCCAAAATCTTGAGCACTTAATCATTAGGTTATGCAATGGAAGATTTCAAGCTAGTATGTATGAACAATAGGTTGCCTAACTTAATCATTTGAATTTTAAATTCTTTTGGAGGTTGTAAAAATATTGAACACATGTTTCAGCATTTGTTCTATTACTTTCTGAAGTACCGACAGATTAAAATTGTGTTCCACAATTCGTTCTTTTCATTTCATCTTTGGTACAATATAAAAAAAACACAGAAAATCAAAAACCAAAACCTAAAATATTTAGATAAATCATGTTCCACAATGTAACGTGCGTTGTATAGTAATCCTTTAGCTATGTTTTATTGTGGTAACAAGATTCAGAAGAAACTAAAATGTACCGAAGTTGAAAAACCAGTAAAATTGTAGAACATATTTGTGACAGAACTGCAGATCAGTATACTAGTTTAGTTTGATGAAATAAACAACGTAAAGTACATACATTGTGTATGTGTATGTTTAAATCACGTTTTAAATGTGGTTTAAAGTTATGGAATAAACTTTAAACCACACATAAGTCCCACACATTTTCTGTATTATAGTGTAATATGAAGAGCATTTCTTGATTTGTTTGGCAAAATTTAAAAGATACACTTACACAGTAAATTCCACAAACTCTAATAAACTAAATTTATGATTTAACTTGCTTTAAGATAAGGACTATATTTACTTTAAAATGTTTTAAGCAGTAGAACCTAAATGTGTGGGTCACAATAAATATTCTCATAAATCAAAAAAAAGTTTTAAACCATTTAAATGATAAACTATGTTTCATAAGTTTCCATAAAACATGTTTTAAGTTAATAATAAAAATATATTAAACATAAGTTCCACATGTTTTCTTGAATGAATTTATTACAAATTAGCAATTTAATACTTCAGGAACTTTGTTTAGATTACATTTTCTTATATATAAGAATTTGAATTTGAAATTTAACATAAGTTCCACACATCCATATATATTTTATGCATGTTTTATCATCTTTAAGTATATTTTAAATAAGAAAAACTGTAAAAACGGTAAAATTAAATCTCAAATTTTAATATTAAGCTAAGATAGAAATAGATATACAAAGTTGGAAATAAGGTCAGCATAAATACAATATAAAATAAGAATACAGGAAAATCATGTTCCACATGATATGTTATTTTATTTCTTTTATTTCCAAGTACCGATGAATTAAAATTATGTTCCACAATTCGTACTTTTCATTTCAAATAATGAAACACAGAAAATCAAAAAATGGAATCTAACATATTTAGGTAAATCATGTTCCAACATGTAACGTAAATTGTATAACAATCCTATATAGTGAGTTAGCAACGATTCAGAAGAAACCTAAAAGACAACATGAACAGAAATTGAAAACACATATTTTTGTATTTGTTTGTCAAAACTCGAAAGGATTTACTTATTTATTATGTTCCACAAGCTCTAATAAACTTACGAGTTTACTTGCGTTAAGAGAAGAACTATACTTTGAGTAAAAAATAGCAACAAATTTTTATTACTTTTAATTTGAAATGTGAGAGTCTTAAAATGTCACCAATATTGCTTTAAGCAGTAGAACCTTAATGTGTTGGTCACTTTAAATATTCTTATAAAAACAAGTTCTAAACTATTTTAAGTTATAAACTATAGTCCTTGGTAAGAATAAATTACAAAATAGTAATTTAATATCGAAGAAAAATCTGTTTAGGATACGTTCCACACAGCCCTACATTATTGTACATAAATTTTACGATCTTTAAATATACTTTAAATGTGAGCGTATAAACTGTAAAATTTAAACCCTAATTTTAATATTAATCTTTGTTATAAATATAAATATATAATTAGAGATAAGGTCCACTAATAATATAATGATGTATGCGCCATCACTTTTTCAATTATTCTGTAATTATAAACTTATTTCAATTGAAAAAGTCATGATTAAATAGTTATACAATTTAGGTTCCACAATTCAATAATTTATTAATTTATCATTTTACCCATAAATTAATATTATGTTCCACAATTCGTTCTTTTCAGTTTTTATATTTATCTTAGATACCGTAAAAAAAACACTGAAACACAGTAAACCAAAGAACAGAATCTAACATATTTGAATTAATTATGTTCCACTATATTATGTTAACTGCACGTTTGATACTTTTTTTTACGTTTGCAACTATTCAAATTATCAAACTTTGCAATTGCATTTGACTGCCAACAATAATTAAAAGCATTAAAAAAATCATGTTCCACAGGTTATTTAAGGTAGTAAAATACTAAAAATTAAACTTTTACGTCTTGATTATTAGAAAAGCTTAGTTGTATCTTAAACTGCAAGTAAAAAGGTTATGCACAATTAAAACGTTTAGAAAATCGGGTAATAATACTAAAAAATTTATAATTTCATGTTCCACATTTTACTTTTTTAATGGTTTGGACAGAGTTTTACCCTAAATCAGGAAAACTACTCGGAAATATCTTGGTGAAATTTAAAGAACACTAATAAGTGCTAAACAAAAGGGAAGCTTAAGATATATTATTTTAAAGAGTTGTCTTTTCGGGGAGTTGTGGAATATTTAATGGCTTAACTTATGGTATAGAGGTCAAAATCGTTCCATACCGCGTTACAAGATCTCCCAGAGTAGTGGCCATACTAACCATTTTTTAACATTCTCCAGACCAAAGTTCTTAAAACAACATCCGTTAAATAAAAGAAACCATGATGATATATATCGACAATATTGTATATTGCACATAATCGAGTTATTATGACCAATCGTAACATTCATCTGTCATTCAACTGTTAAATACGAATAAAATAAAATAAAAAATAATTTTTGTACTTTTGCCAAAATAGGAACGTTAAATGAAAAACTAAAATCTTAAAAATTCATTTGAAATCATATTTTAGTTTTGCTTCAGTTATTTTAGCGTCGTTCATAAAATAATAAAAAAAAAATCATTTTCTTTTCAAAACACTGTCTGAATGGAAAAACTAAATGCTATATGTCCGTAAATATCGAGAGATACAATAATATACGTTACCAAGTTCAACGGCTATTTGAAAATGTGCACATTATATAAATAAACTATTATTATTATTGTTGTTGTTGTTGCAATATTTTATCTATTTTATATCCTTAATTATTATATAGACTGTCGTTATCCCAAAGAAATATATATAATTATAAACGTCTGACAAACAAAGAGAAATTTCTCGCAACGAAGTCCAATATGAGGTTTGCGCAAAAGTTTGACTTCACTACCTTATATCACCTTTAATACCATCATCATCATCCTGGATGCGGTTTTAACACAAAATTAAAATATTGTTCGCTTATAGTTTCCTTCCCCATCTTATTTCGTTGTTATGTCCTTAAATCAATTACTGGATATAAAGATGTATAAATAATTGAAAGGACATAATATGTATACACAATGAATGGCGACAAAGTAAATAAAAATAAAAAATTCTTTTGTGGTTCGTTTTCCTTTTTTATTTTATTGTTCCTTGTTCATTTCTTTAATTATACCGAATGACGACAATAGCAATACCGAATTGAGATAATTAAAATTTTAACCATGAATTGGGCCACATCCGTGTCAAACAAAACGTCAGGATTAATATTTTAAGGCAATTTTACGTTCAGCTTAGGATAATTTATGCATTCAAAGTAACACAAAACAATTTTGCATAACTTTAAGGTGTATAGATCCGTAAAGTATGCTACAAATGTAGAAAACAAGTGAATTTAATGATATAAATGGAACAATAGTTTCTATTTAAGGCATTGTGGTCAGACAGCATTCACACGTTAAAATTCTACCACAATAGCTCGCTAGTACCTATCATCTAAATAATACTTGTATATGTAAAAATTCGTTTAAATACTATATGGAACCTAAATGTATTCAAATTACGTTTCAATGAATTTTTTCATACGCCAACACGATACATTACATCGCAATCATTTAGATACATATATCAAATATCTAAATGAAATTATTAATGGTGTGTACACATGTCTTGTGTCTGAACTTCCTACACCTAAATACACAAATATTCTTAATAATCAAATTCCACATGAATTATATTTGAAAATGTCACATTTTCACATTTTGAGCGCGGTTGTTTCCTTTAAAAAAAAGAAAATTTTCAATTTTTCTTCTTGGATTTTTCACAGCATAGTAACATCAGGGTTTTTAAATTTTTTTTTTATTTATATTTATTTATTTAAGTAGAACATCCAGAGTATTTTCAAAAAAATAAAATTTGGTGCTGCTCGGTCAACGGCCATCTTGTGGCTGAGTTCGGTAAACAAACATAAAAACAATACATTACGTAATTAAAATAATTTTATTCGCAATATAAATAAAAAAAAAAACCGCCAAATGACAAACATTATTTATTATACCTGGGAGGATTAAAAATTGAACACAAACAAAAAAAAATTAAGGCTTGTGACCATAAGCCAAGCAAGTCAACAATAAACACAGTACACCATCGGATTATGTTTATTTTTTATGTTCTATTTAAATTTGTAATGGCCTCCCATAAAATATCAACATTAAAACGCAACAAGTGGGAATTATTGCAAAATAATTTTATGGTTTGGGTGTTGATGTCATGTACGATATACACCTGGAAATGACACAAAATTTGTTGCGGAGATAGATTTAATTTTTTTTTATTCGAAAAATTAGATTAAAATTCTGCAAATATCATAAATAGTTTTCAAATTGTGGAACATATTGGAAATCACTAAAAAAGCGGTAGCTTGCGATAGCTTGTGGTAGCGGCAAATGTTAGCACCATTATCGGGAAGATCAATAAGTTCCGGATCAATTTTATTTGTAAAACCCAATTATTGAGTTGATGTTAATGGTTAGTAAATCCTAAATAATATCAGTCCCGATGCCAATTCGAACTATATTTGACTGGAGTTCCGCCAAACGCTTGCAGTTTTCCTCCAAATGACCGTAGATTAATAGATCGAAAAAAAATGCAAAATATCAAACACCATTTCTCTGAGGTGGAGAGCTCTTTAAAAGTTAGTGTTTGCCCCCAGGAATCATTTTCATATGTTATTTTGTCGAATTCACACCGACCTTCCATATTTCTCAAAGTGAGGTCTTCCTGGATTAATAAAGTGTCATTTGGTTCCATTTTCTGCTAGAATCTGTTGGTGAACTTGCTGTTTTAATGCTTTACTAGTTCCCACAAAGTATGTTGGTAATTTTAACTACGTTGGACCTTCCCACCAGAGTGGATACTTGATGAATTGTTTGGAATTTAAGCCGCTTGAAGCACAGCAGCTCGATTTTTGCTGGCTGGAAGCTACGTGATGCCATTGGCCTAGGCTAGTTCTTCATTAAATTGTCTCTAATTTTGTAGGTCACAAGTGTTTTTTGATTTTGTGGTTTACCTTTTATCCAACCTAACACAGCCCTATAGTCAGTCTAGCAGTATGTTTTGTATTTGTTATGACAATCCAAGGCTGGATTCTCACTTTAACCAGTAGTTTTGATAAAAATAAGGCTTAATTTAACTCTTGCCTCGTCAGAGAGATTGTCTAATTTAAGGGTGCTACCTTTGTTTGAGTAGTAATGATACGCGTTGTGTTTTTTCAGAATTGTTTCAGAGTTCTTCTAGACTATGTACTCCCGTTAAAAGATTGTCCACGTACAAATCGTTTAGGGCAATTTGTGAACCTTTCGCGTATTTTGAAGAGTCGTCCAGAGCTTTTGTTGTAGAGTTCTTGTTACCAGATATGTTACGGAAGCTGTTACAGTATTTAATCTATACGTTAACCTTTTCTAGTTCTCAGAAGGTCATCGTAATATTAATTTGAATCTAATTCGGCTTTGTTGATTTGCCGGTACATTTTCTCGACATCGGCTGTAAAAACGTACCAATACTTCCCATTACTAAGTTTTATCGTTAAAGCACCCAGAATCGTTGGCCTAATCAACATCAACTCGTTAAGCAAGGCACGGAGCTCGAGCTAAGCTAAATTTTAACGCAGTCTCTCAAAATTTAGAGATAAATTTTGACATGTATAATTTGTTTTATGTCGTGTCTTTTGTTTTCAAATATTTTTAAAATTTTGGCGCTTTTGTTTTTTTCGCTGGTTTTACGTTTTGTCGGCGTTGGCTGGACATTATGTTTTTCATTTTCATGTTGTAAGCCGAAATCATCAATTTTGATTTTTGACATACTCCATTTTAGCTCAAATATATTACCGTATTTAAAATAAAATATCGAACTATGTACGCGTACGTAAAATTAAAACTTAATGAAATGTCAAAATTTCGCATTCATTTGCAAATAAATCGACGTGAAAATATTGGAAATTTCATAGTAGTGCCATCTATTATACAATCCGAAAACTATATTTTCCTTGTTATATTTACGTCGATCTGCGTACTGTTGTCGTTACAGTTTCCTGTTTGATGATCTTGCGATAGACAAACGTTACGTAGATTATGTAACATTGCCATTTGCTCGTATGGCTCAAGCCATGTTTCAATGCTATGTTATTTTAGACAGCACTCGCAAACCATGGATGTATTCTGTGAATTTGTTGTTGTTATACATGTACGTTTTAAAGGTTGTTGAGCTGGTATATTTCTGTTAACACCTATAGTTTCTAGAGATTAGAAACCGTTTCTCTATAAGAACTTCATAAACCGGTTGGTGCTTTGAATGGGTTTTGGATCAACTGGTGAGTTCTCTTGATTCATAATTCCATTTGTTTGATACTATCAAAACGATAAAGGTACTCCATGAATCGGTGTCTATTTCCTAATTTCGGATTTGGCAGTTGTCTCTTGTTGCTTCCAAGTTGGACAATTTTTTTTTTTAATTTTTCCCCTGCCCAAAAGAGCTAGCAGTGCGACCTAAAAGATCTTTTGTGCTATTGGGTTTATTAGTCCAAGAGCTTCTCCACCTTCTTAATATAGGCTAGAAAGCTGTTGCAGAAGCCAGTTTACGGGCCAATTTTTCTCCGGGGTCAAATGCCTCTCTTCAAAATAAAACCACCTTAGTATACATAGAGCAACACACTCACATAGTACGTGCTCTGCGATTACTATCTCTTCTAAACAGAGTTGGCACTCCGTCTCTGTAGACAGGTTCATTTTATTCACATAATATCTCAAGTTACAGTGACCTAAAAGAAAACTGTAGCAGCCTGTCGACCGTGCTAATTTGAATAGTGAGATTCTCTGGATTCGAGTGGTATTTGTTCTAATAGATCTGGAAAATTACTCGACCATTTCCGTAGCTAAAATCCCTCTTTACTTAGCAATGCTATTATTTGTTCCTGTTGTAGTTGTGCTTTTGACAATTTGTTGTCGAGTTTCGTTTTTGTTATCATTCACTGAACTCTTGACGACTCATTGTAGTTTTCTGAGTTAACTCCCGCTATACTCCTCTAAATCCATTTTGCTTCTCTGACTATTTAGTGACCTCTAATGGTTGAAACTTTTACTATTGATGTCCTTAGAATCACTTAAGCTGTTGTTGTACCGTGATGTTGTTGTACCGTCTACCACATGATGTTGTTGTACCGTTTCCACAACACACATGTGTTGTGGGGTATCGTCCAGGTGAATTTGTTTGCTGAAGTTCATTTGTGACTTTAGTTGCGCACCTTCTTTAATTCGAAGAGTGTGGTGTTTGCCTGTGCACACCAAACATTTGCCTTCTGTTAAACGTATTTTTGTTTTGATATTTTTGTGCTAAAGTATCTTTAGCTGTATCTACTTCTCTGAACAGGGCTCTCATCTTAAAGATCTGAAGCTTTATAATCCAGTTGAGTTCTGCTAGTTTATACGAAGATGGTACTGTTACCAGATGAGCTACGGGCCTTCTTTGTTGTTGATTTACCGGTATCCTCTATAATTGACATTGTAAATTATGACGTTTCAGGGTTGCATCTGACGGGCAATGATGTTAGTGTTGGTGTAATTTATTCGCACAAATCATCGATTAGGAAGTCGTAAGTCTCCGCTATCTTATTTCGTATTTGGAAATAAGGATGGTTTGGCTCCAATGATGGGTTTATTTTTCGGATGTTATCATCCATTGTGACATATTCTGAGTATAGCCACTTTAAATCTCTTAATATGTCTTTGTTTTCCGAGCAGTTCCGTCTTTATATTAGTTTGTGTTTACTTGAAGTATCTTTTCGCCTACTACATTTTGTTTTTCGGAACATCCGAGTTCATCATTCGCCGTCATTTTTAGACATTGTTGGTTCTTCTCAATTTGACCATTCCATCATTAACAGCAAGTTTAACATTAGGAGACGAACCAATTCAATGTTCATCTTCCGATTTAGAGGCAATAAGCATATCGTCGATGTAAACGTTGGATTTTTATCGGTCAAGTTTTTCGCTGAGGATATTTTTTTTTTTTTTTTTTTGATATTATGAAACATCTCGTATTTGTGATTCCTTCCCATCTTATCCTGAAAACAAAAATAAATCATAAATATTCTGCGCTCATGAGATCATTCAACTTTTTAAGCCTGCCAAAGAAAATACTATACCAAATACGATAAAAATATTATGCACACAAATGTATCCGTATAAAAATAATAACACGACACGGAATGAGGGGTGTGCCGTATTTGTAATGTTATTGAAATTGAAATGTTTTGCCAAAAAAAAATTCCAAATCAATGACATACCGAAGGTGTAATGTATTCACCATCGACGTTTATATCATAAACAGTCTAGACGATAAACGGCTTAATCCTTTTAATTAATTCCCCAAACGAAAAACATTTTACCCACCAATAAATAATTGGCACTAAATCATAATATTTTATGTATATGTGTGTTCATATAACATCGATCGACAGTGCATAAAAACAAAGCATAAGGATGTTGGCCACAGTTATAATATCGTAGTTAGTTAAAGTCAAAAAATCTATATGAGTTTTCATGTCCTTTCCTACATGTATATATGGTTATATATAGTTGTTCACACCGGGCGGGCTCGCTTAACGATGGTGTAAAGTTTATTTTCGATTTTGAATGACGCAAATTATTCATATATACATTACGAAATTATATTGATTTTAGTTGTGTACACATGAACAGGATTGTTTAAACTTTATAGAGGTGTGTTAACAAAGTTTTAGAGTGCACCTTTTATAATGTAAGCCGTATGTGTTATGCGAATATGTTCTTGGAAATTCTTTTGAATTGTTTTGAATTGTTTGGACTGTGTCCGAAACTCATGATAAATATTAGTGAATAAAATTTTTGACATTTATTTGAAAAATATTCCCCTACATTCCCAATTTTTTATTACGCTGTCCGAAAAGTATAATAATTGATTACAATATTTCCCCACCTTATATGTTGTTAAATTCACTTTTTGTGGAGTATAAAAACTATGAAGAAAAATTTAATTTAATTGTGTGCATTGTTTACTGAAATTGTCATAGCAACGAAAAAGTTTAAATTATTCTTATATGGTTTTTGAATGGTACTATTACAAAACCAAGTGGATTTTATATGTCTAATTGTATACATCCGAGTGTGCTGCGCGATGAGTTTTATTATAGAAAGTTTTAGTATTTGTCCAAAATTATCATATTTGATTTTTTGATTCGCCATTTTCGTGTCCGAATCGTGAAAGTGACATTTTGAACTAAATGTGGATATTATAAACAATTATTTCTTAACACAGACTAAGGCTGCTAGATTGTAAATTGTACTATACGAAAGTATAATTTTGAAACAGTATTTATTGTAAAATAAATCTATGAATTCTTTTCATCTAGTAGACAGAGCCTATTAAATCGGTCAATTTCGAGTCACGTGTACGAAATATTCCAATTAAAATCATTGTAAATCTCACCTATAGAGTTCTCACTTAAGTATGATTTAGGTTGTAAGTCTAAATCTTGTTGTGAACTAAAGGTGGATTTGTAATACACTTAAGCAAACTTATCGCTGTAGTGCTCGTTGTTTGGAGTTTCCTAATTTGTCCGGTTCTTCCTCCATGAATGGAAACTGAACAATGTAACGCCCACTTTCATCTCGCTTTGTGGTCTTTTGAAACATAGTTTCACATTCCGTGTTTGGACTGCTGACGTTAAGTTCTTAGACTTCCTCTAACTCCCAGAAACGATCCATACCTTTTTCCACCTTTGTCCCGCGATGAACTTTCATTAAATGTTGTGTGGTGGTTACTTTTGTTGGCCCGAAGATCACCCACCCGAAGCTGGTTTTGATGGCACTGGGCTTTCCTCTTACTATTTTGTTGCTGATGAAGTCACCGTAAACGTCGGCTCTCAACAAAATATCGATAGGGGGTGTATCAAATTGAGGATCCAAAAACAATAATCGGTTCCACTTGTTATTTCTTGATGTTCGTTTAATTTAGCGTTCTGGAACATCCAAGGTGATTTTTGGCAATACATATGCTTCAATTTTTAGCCTGTAAGAGGATGGGAAGTGTACCTGAAGACATAATTGCGGTTGATGTACTAGTGTAGTTTGCCCCGATTCCTGATATTTAAACGGTCGTTTGTTGAAGTGGCAGACCGAGACGTCAAACCGCTTCTTCTATAATCAGGGAGACCTGCGATCCCTGGTCGACTAAGGCTCTTAAACTGGTTAGAGTTCCACAAATTGACATACTCTTTACCGCAGCCGTGGCTAACAATGTGGTTTGATTATTATCCGATGTGCTGATAGTTACCTTCTTCTCAGGTTGTTGATATGGCTCGTGTAACAACGGGTGATGTCTGTCGTTACATAGAGTGCATGATGATCTTTCAGAGCACTGAAATGATTGGACTGAAATGATTGGACTCTGGTTTTGCTGCTCGAATAATGGATGTTTTTTGTGTCGTTGAGGATTCTAAAGACTGGAACCTCCGCATTAAAAATTCCATGCATTGGTCCAGTTTGTAAACTTTTCGTGGATTTCCAAGGGATGATTCATACCTCTCCAAAGTTTCTTTATCTACTCGCTTCATCATAATGTGTGCCACCAATGCCTCAAACGGGTTCTCTAAATTGAGATTTTCGATGTTGTGCATGGTTTCAACGACCGTGTCATGCAGGTTCCGGATTTGCGATGTCGTGGCTTGGTTTATGTTTGGCAAAGAAACTAATGTATTGAAATAGGTATTTGCCAACAACCGCTTATTATCATACCTAGTCTGCAAGATATTCCATACTGCCTCATAATTCTCAGCAACTGATGATAAATGGCTGATAAGTTTGGCGGCTGCCTTCTGAACGTGGGCTTTTAAATACCACATCTTTTCGGTGTTGGAAAGGTTGCCCTGGTGGATAACTTGCAGAAACAAGTCTTTAAATGGCGCCACTTTTCATATTCCCCGTAAAATATGGGAACTTCCAACCTGGGTAGTCGCATGTTTACAGCTGCTAAGGCTAGTATGCAGTGTCAATAAAGTTTCCTCTGCATTCCGGGTGAGCTCCCCGTAGACATCATCTACGAAATGTTTCGCAATTTGCTCCTCTTCGTCGATGTTGATCAGGATGGCTCGATGTTGCTGGTCAATTACCGCGAAATCTTTGTCAAATTTGGTCGATCTTCATTACAGCGTAACTCCGGGAACACTTGCCTGTTTCGCAGTCTACTTTGATGGTGCTTAACCGTCGATACAGGAGCCGTATATTGATGTTCTGCTCGCGTAGCAATGGTTGGTGTTCCTGGCTGATGGATAGAGACGACCGTGTCGTAGAAGCTTGCGAGGAAGGTTCCAGGGCTGGTTGATTAATAGGCGTAAATTTCTCCTGGCTAACAGGGGCGATGTTGATGGTTGGTTCGCCAATGGTATTTCCTGCCTTGGATGTTGAAGATGAAGATTTCATGGTGGTTCCTTTTCGTTCGCCTTTTGGAGGGTTTATTGGAGGAAGCATATGAGTCGCGTTGCACTCCTCAATGAAACGGTTGTAGACACAGATCAGATGATCTGTTTCCGTTCCAACAAATACGGATGTTCATGACCTAACTCATTAGTAGCCATTAGTTCTTGATCACCCGTGTAGCCATTAGTTCTTGATCACCCTTCATACACCGACCTTACGGATTGCTGCAGTTTCTCCCACTGGCTTCTGGTTAAGGTACTTCCTTCTCGTTGAAGCTTGCAAACTTGGGAGATGAGCTCTTGACCTCGTTGATTTTGGATGTTGATAAGGTCTTCCATTATGATGATAAATTTGGTTTTATAAATTGCGAATTTGGTTTAACGGAGTTTTAATGTCTATGTTTAAGGCCTAGACAACGCCATACTATTAGATCAGATGTTAAATATCCGGCTCGAAGGACCATGTAAATCTCACCTATAGAGTTCTCTTGAACAATCATAATAACTGATATAATTTCAGGCAAGTTGTCAGTTTAATGTTATTATGATTAGTTTATTTCTTACACGTGACTCAAAATAGACTGATTGTTATCTGCATAATCTTTTGTTATTTTAGAAAAAAAAATCATAGCAATTAACCGAGATAATTTGGATGTCTTCATTTTTATCAAATAAATGTCAAAAATGTGTATTCACAAATATTTTAAATGGGTTTCGGACACAGTCTTAGATTTAATTACCTATACACAGTAAAAATATACAATTTGTAAAAAAAGCGAATAAAAGCAAATTATATAACATTTGAATCAGTTAAACGAGAGAAATAATTTATGTAATACATCCTGAACGAGGTTCTTTGGGATGCTGAAATCAAAAACTTGGTATGCGGTATTGAATAAACGCGTCATGTTCCAAACTGGCTCTGTAGGACCACTGATGCAACGGTACATCGAAAATCTAATCGCCGTAATTTCAACAAATTGCAACGCTCTTGATAGTATATTGATCTGCAGGTTAGTTCGGCAATCATCGTAGTGACAAAAGGGTTAAGTAAAGACCCAAAGGTCTTTATTATATTGACAGTAAGCTAAACTTCACTTGAAATTTTGTGAAAATCCTTAAGGAATCATATTCAACAATTTCTAATTTTTTATTTCGTGATTTTTGATTAAGACACATCCGTGGAAGGTTCTTTCCATCTCTCTGATTGACGGAAGGTACAGCTTTATCAATTTCAGAATATGATGTTTTTGCACGCCTCTTTGACTACGTTGTATACTATGAGTAAAGGATTGATAATGGATCGGTTGTTGATGGTTGATGAGAGTTGGAACAGATATTGATGGTGCTGGTTGAACGTCCTCAGTATTGGTAACATCATTCGTAGAAATTGATTGGGGTTCGTCTATCAGAATCATCGCAACTGATCAACATCTCATGGATTGGTCTTGTTCAGTCTCGATAGTGTATGAAACAGGGCCTGTTAGATAAACTGTAGAACTTTCAGACAGTTTTCACAGCTGGTCGATCACTGGTTTGGTTTTGTGAACACGGATGTTTTCCGGGGGAAAATGCTCATAGAGAGTTTGAATTCGACGATTAAATAGGAGTTCGGCAGGTGATTTGCTGGTTGCAGTTGGTGGAGTTTCGTGAAGATGGAAGATGGTCGCTTTAACCATTAGCTCTGCCTCAGGAATTTCATTAATGGCAAATATCCTAACGAAAACTATTACACTGCAAGCAGCTGGTGTTGTGGCCAGTGAAACTCAATCTAACCAATTGGAATAGGAATCTATTAGAATGAAATAAGTCTTACAATGGTGAGGGCGATTGACACTTTATACAAAGACGCCCAACCTTTTCGATGCATACATCTAGTTTGGGCCACCATACGTAATTCCTTGCTAACGCCTTCATTCTTACAATACCTGGATGAGCAGTGTATAGAATGGACGAAATTTATTCACGGTGACATGGTGGAATTATTATCCTAAATCCCCAGAGGAGATATCCTTTCAGTGTGCTTACTTCATCACGGCGAATCCAAAATGGCTGGAACTCTTCAGAGAGTTTACTCTCTTGCGAAGAAATGGGTCTTTGGTTGTCGAAGCGTTACCTTTTCTTTAGTATAAACAGCACTTCCTTATCCTTAGTAACGATCGTTGTGCCTGAAATTGGAAGTCTACTAAGACCACCAACATTTCCCACATCCTTTCCGGCACGATAGACTAGTTTAAAGGTGTAGACCTTTAAAAAATGCACTACAACGAACCATTCTTGGCACCAGAATCTGGTATAAAAACTTGGAAGCGGCTTATAGGCCTTCACAATAACAAACTCTCGACCATAGAGAAAATTATGGGAATTCTTGACTCTCAATATAATTGCGAGGGCTTCACGATCGCTTTAATTATATCGTCGTTCAGTTTTGGTTATAATTCTCGAATGGTAAACTATGAGACCCTCCTTCGATCCCACTCGATGTGACAATATAATGGTATATTCCATATGGGGAAGCGTCACATACCATAGCTTCAATGGTTATTTCTCACAAAATGAAATTGGGATGTTGCTGGACATCAAGGCACCTTTAAGAATATCAAAAATGAGCTGCTCGACTAGTCCCCATCTGAGATCTAGTCACACAGCTGGTGCAAATGTCCCGCAAGAGTCACCTTATCTTGAATGAAAGAATGGTATAAAAGTTAATTAGGCCTAAGAAAGCGTGAAACTGTATCTTATCCGTCGGCGGCGGGGTGCGTTTAATGATGTCAATCTTATATTGCATTGAGAGGAGGCTTTCGGAATCAAATCGATTGGTTGGTACGCCCCAAAGCGTCGCGTGATGCAAACATGAAACCGTTTGGTATTGTTAACAACAAATGATTTGCTGATGGAACTGGTGTAATCTATAGTGGGCCGATTTGAATTAAAATCAGTCGAACAAGATCGAGATATTTTATTGAGTGGCGGTTATTTTTCAAATGGTTTGATGGAATGAAAACTAAAGTGAGAAACCCAAGTTTCACCAATATAGCAGTTATGGCGGAGCAAGTTTTTTGCAACACAAATTGTGCATTAAATCTGAGGGTAGTGAAGCTAATCAATTAATCTCGCACAATTTATGATCTATGAGAAGATAACATAACTATATAAGGCCAACGATAAAAAAAAAACTTCAAATCGGTCCAGATGGAAACAACACGTGTTGATCACAACTACGGCGAGCATGGTAAGCTCGGTGTAAAAGAATCCTTAAATACGAGAGATACAACTACACTATACCTTTTGGTAAAACATAAAATTATGCTGCCTTACTCAAGCTTATCACATTATGAAAATACATAATTTACATTTTAATTTTTGACATCCCTCGGGAGTCGCGTGCCTCACTCAAAATTTATAACCAGAGAAGACGAACAAACCAAAAAAAAAATGTAACACTCGTAAAGGTTATTTTCAATATATTCACCTACTGTGCATTATGTTTCCTAATGCAGAATACCAACGATATTTTGATATTTTGGTGGATGGATGATAGGTGGATGAACGAATCTAATCGTGTTAATTACATTCAAATATATTTATGATGGTTTTACAGTTTTGTATTAACCTAATTAGAGTTTGAATAGCCTTATGGTAGCTCATATATCTAATTAAAATTGTGTTAGGGGTTTTGACTTATGTTTGATAATCATAATTACAACATATATACAACATCAAATTTTTCTTTCGGTTTTGTGAATTGGGAATATGTGAATAGAAAAATTTTGGTTGGCTGAGTGTTAATTAGATTTTAATGTTGTGCAAGGTTGGGTATACACACACTCGTATAATACGTAAACAACAAAAGGATTAACAAAACATAATTTAACTATACTTCAACCATAATTATTTTAATTTTTAATTATTTTAATTAAATGTAACAATTTATTCCAGGAAAATTTATATTTTTTAACATTATTCTGCACGCTACATATCATTCCTCGAGCATATATTTCATATATCGATTAACAATCAAAAAAAAAAATTTTTTTTATTTATTTCCAGGCTATGATACCTATTTTCCATTATCCATGGTGCAAATAAATTTACCGATTGTTATTGATAATCCAATTACCGATATACCTTTGGGCCAATTCAATGCACAGCCATTCAATCAAAGTTTGACACCCACATTTTTGTATACAATCGAAAATAATGATAATGATTTCGTTGAGATCGACAAGAATACCGGCTTTGTGTGGATCAATCAACATTTTAATAAAATTACCAATACAACAACAATTGTAATAAAAGCATCGGATAAAAATCACACCACCAAATTACAACCAAGTCGAATGATTGTCAAAATAATTCCACAACAAGTAAAAATTCTGGATGATTTTTGTTTTGAATTTGCCGCGAACCTGTGTTTCTGGGATAATGTGCTGTACAAAGTGAAAGAGGAACAAATCATACAATATAAAAAAATTGGTGAAATTGGCCCGAAACCATTGTTGAAAATGTGTGAAAATTATTTTATCAATTATAAATTGTTAAATGGGACGGACTATGTGACGATACGGGATAATGTGATCTATATGAAAAAATCCTATGATCACGATAGTTTTAATCCGGGTGCTTTGCTACAGATACGAATGCAGTGTCAAGTGCAAAAGGAGCACAATTTTAATAAAATTGTTGAGAAAAATATTACGATTCAGGTGTTGGACGTAAATGATAATGGGCCGCGGATCCAAGACAATAAAACGGTCGAAATATTTTTAGATGATCCACATTTTATGCAGGTAATTGGTATAATTCATTTTACCGAACTTTTTTTTTAAATATCTGTTCCAGATAAAAAATTATAAAATAATATAAACTTTTCGCAAAAGTGGTAAAAAGTGTAGAAATCATAACATTTTTAGTACTTTTCCATATTTTTAAGCTTAAGACTACCACTAATGGATGTAATAAATCATTTAAACTACACTTAATTTCATTAACACTTCTTATAACTATCTAAAATATGATACAGATTCAAAAAAATTATTTAACACTAAAATCAAATGAAATAACCGTTAAACTAACAAAATACATCATTGTATAAGAACGTCTAGAAGATATACATTTTAATGCCCAACAAACAATAAAATTTACATAAATTCCAGATGCAAAATATATAGCTTTTGATAAAGGTAATAGTCATCTCAATCTGACCACTATTACGTAGGCTATTGAATTTTTCTTCATATTCGTAAATTTGCAAAGGGATCTGATTTTTCATGCTTGAAATCATTTGTGAAAATGTATGAATAGTTTATAGTAGTACTAATGCTGATGTTGAGAGCTTTTGATAAAAGAATCAATTAGATTATTGTAATGGATATTCAATACTTTTAATGAAAGTTACTTACGTTTTTATTAGTTATTATTCAACTCCGCTCTGAGTGTTGATTTGGGAATCTTATTACCCAGTCTAAAAAGAACACAACTGTTAACGTAGGGTTAACACACATACTCGGAACAGCTCATTACGTAAGGCAGATTAATGCCACGACTAGGAACCCCACAAATCACCTAATCAACAAGCGGTTGATTAGTGCAGTCATGAGGCAAGGCAGTTTGACCAGTCTCACCTACATCACACGACATCACACTACAACCACTACATCACACGTTTATATCATCACCCATATACGCAATCACATCACATACAATCAAATTGTTTAGATAAAAAATAACCCTACCTGATTTCCAATTACCACAAATGATGGCGGCACAATAATTTGTTCTAACTATATCCCGTCGTCACTTTTAAATATTCACCGACTGACTAACGTTGTTTTATACATTGTTTCAGTGTGACCATATTAAGGGGAAAAAAACAAGCCTACTAGAACTCATTAAAAAAAATGTTGTTTGTTTTTACTTTAGGAAATATAAATCTTTAGTTTTTTTTCATTCGATACAATTATTACATTATTTAACACCAAAATCAAATAAAATAACCGTTAAACTGATAAAAATGTCATTCAACTATCGTTACAAAGTCAAAGTGCAAAGAATGGTTAATTCTAAGCTAAAAGAGAAGTATTAACAAAAGTGCAACACTTTTTAATACTATTAAGTTGTTTTCGATGCATAGATGTGTGGTAACCTAGAAAAGCTTTGGCTCTGCATTGCTGAAGACATTTAACAAGATTGGCAGATATATTTAAAACCAATCAAGAATATTTTAGAATGTAAATTATAAAAAAGTGTGAACTTTAAACAAAAAGTGTTGAAAAGTGTAGATATTTTAAAAGTGTTACACTATTTTTACTTTTGATTACTGATGTATTTTCTGGAATTCGGACATTTTGCATTTTTGCCGTAAATATCACCGTTTTAACGGACATTTCATGTCGAAATTTTGATAAAAAGTGTCAGTTTTACACAAAAAGTGTTTAAATTTGTCGTAGTTATAAGAGTAAAACACTTTTAACACTTTTTGCTATTTTTAAATTTTGGTCATTGGATGGAACCCATATATTGTATAAATTCGTTTAAAAGACAACATATATTCATTATACCAGACATATTGCCGATTATCTCCAAAATTTTTCAAAAACATATTTTGAGTCTGTAATTGAGTGGTCAATTCTTAATCGTTCATAGACCTAACAGCTACTATAGAAAAATAAAAGCATTGGTAATTGTTTAGTTCCATTATCAAAAAACTTTAAAATCAAAAACTCTATGTCTCCACCTTTAATAGTGCAATGAACTTATAACATTATCTATATATTCAATTTACATTATTACAAAAACATTATATTGAACAATCCTTTTTCATCCTTTTCATAATATTTATACAATCCTCATATGTATGTCTAATTTTGTAATCAACCCCACTAATAATTATCCACTCTATATAGCTTCCTGATAATATGTATCCCATATTAAATTATTCAAATTAAGGTGTGCCTATGCTCAATGAAGGACTGTCGAATAATTAGCAAACCGATATTTATATACGGACGTCCCTATATACGTCAAAACTAAACAAAACCAAAAATGGGTCACACATATCAATTTCGGGCTATCTGTTCAAAGTAAAGATCTGACGACGACGACAAAAACACTAACAATTACCGCAGTGTAATAAAATGTAAGACAAACATTGTAAAATAGTTAAAAAGTGTAACACGATAGTTTTTGTGTTAACCTCACACACATATGACAATACGGCGAATATACACTATCGGCACACACATAAAATAAAATTTGGTTTGTTTGTCTGACACATAAAATTTTATTTCTAATTTCACCTAATTGATTAATTACATAAAATTATGCTGTCAAGATACGACTCGACCAATTTTAAAAAAATAAAAATTTCGATTTAATTAAAATAAAAAAATTCACCTCAAGTTAAACTTCTCTTATCACGGGTAAAATGTGATATACGAATACGGCGGCTATGGGCATACCTTAAATTAAATTTGTGCCAAAATCAATTCAATTAAAACTGTTAGGTGTTTGCCTTGTCTGTGCGTAAAATAATATTTATGAAACTGATTATGAAAATGACATAAAAATTAATTAAATCATAAACCAACGAAATTTTCCCGCCAAAAAAACATAACGACAAAAACAATAGAAATTTTGATTAATGATTAGAAATTCATTAAAAATTATTATCATGAGGTTGGCAAAAAAATTATTTGGTTGTGCAATGTCAATCATTTGTTTGTTGTTGTTGGGTGTTCTTGCCAAAATGCTGAGGGGAAATTGTTATGTATTCGTAATTGCGTGATAATTTCGATAACAAATTTTCCACTATGTATTAATTTTATTCTGATGTCTGATACCGCAATCAAAAGCTCTCAACCTCAGTATATATACCGGTATAAAATATACTTACATTTCCAGAAATCTTTTTTAACCAAAAAAATTTTGACAGGGCTTAGCCCACAAAATTTACGAAAAATGTAAGAATTGTCCATAAAACGCATAATAGTGGTCCGATTGTGATGACTGATACCATAATCAAAAGCTCTCATAGCAAAAATATACTTACATTTCCAGAAATCTTTTTCAACCAAAAAAAATTTTGACAGGGGTTAACCCACAAAATTTACGAAAAATGTAAGAATTGTCCATAAAACACGTAATAGTGGTCCGATTATGCTGACTGATACCTTAATCAAAAGCTCTTGACCTCAGTATAAATACTGATATAAAATAAACTTACATTTCCAGAAATATTTTTAAACCAAAAAAAATTTGACAGCGGTTAACCCACAAAATTTACGAAAAATGTAAGAATTGTCCATAAAACACGTAATAGTGGTCCGATTATGCTGACTGATACCTTAATCAAAAGCTCTTGACCTCAGTATAAATACTGGTATAAAATAAACTTACATTTCCAGAAATATTTTTAAACCAAAAAAAATTTGACAGCGGTTAACCCACAAAATTTACGAAAAATGTAAGAATTGTCCATAAAACACGTAATAGTGGTCCGATTATGATGACTGATACCTTAATCAAAAGCTCTCGACCTCAGTATAAATACTGGTATAAAATATACTTACATTTCCAGAAATCTTTTTAACCAAAAAATTTTGACAGGGGTTATCCCACAAAATTTACGAAAAATGTAAGAATTGTCCATAAAACACGTAATAGTGGTCCGATTATGATGACTGATACCTTACTCAAAAGCTCTCGACCTCAGTATAAATACTAGTATAAAATATACTTACATTTCCAGAAATCTTTTTTAACCGAAAAAAATGTGACAGGGGTTAGCCCACAAAATTTACGAAAAATGTAAGAATTGTCCATAAAACACGTAATAGTGGTCCGATTATGATGACTGATACCTTACTCAAAAGCTCTCGACCTCAGTATAAATACTGGTATAAAATATACTTACATTTCCAGAAATCTTTTTTAACCGAAAAAAATTTGACAGGGGTTAGCCCACAAAATTTACGAAAAATGTAAGAATTGTCCATAAAACGCATAATAGTGGTCCGATTGTGATGACTGATACCATAATCAAAAGCTCTCGACCTCAGTATAAATACTGATATAAAATATACTTACATTTCCAGAAATCATTTTTAAGAAAAAAAAATCGATTGTGTTTAAAAAAAAAATACGATATAGGTACCTCGGAAATCGACTGCTATTTCAAGGGTCTATTGACGGTTTTTTCTTAGATTATACTCTCCAATAAACATGATGACCAAAAAATTGAGACCATATTGTAAGATTTGCTAAGAAGTTCTAGATTGTTTTATAGAGAATATGACATCGAAATTACTCGTTATGATAAATTTACTCTAGGGTCCAAGGCAAAAAATTATAGTTCTGGATTTCAAATGTAGCAATTTGCTTTTCATCCGAATTAAATGACCATTTAAAAAAAATTTAATTGAATGATTATTCAAAAATATTGCATTACGTTGAAATAAAGGTTTGGCACTCGAACCTAGTACAACGATGTTTTATAAACAAAACTAAAAAAAAAAAACTTAAAATGTCACTATCATCAAATTTAAAATGATTAAAACGAATATATTTCACGTCCTTAGGAGACATAAAATAATAATTTTATATTCTAAATTTTGTTGTCTAATCTAATTAGACACAGTCGTTTTACCTATATAACATATATATGTATGTATATACGAGTATGCCACAAAAAAAAATTAATTCATTCTCTTGTAAAATATTAAATGTGGCAGCAAATACACCAAAAACAAAAAACAACACACCTGCCAATGTCACGTAATCCAATCCTTGAATTATTTTCAATAACACACAGAAAACAAATTGCCTAACTTCGTGCAATGGCACGATGGTAAATAGTTCGCGTAATTTTTCACATATATGAATTTTACATGATTACCACCGCTTTAATTAGAATATGATAATGAATCGATTACGCAACCACACACCACGTAAATCGATATTAACCTATTATATGGTTGTAACATTGTAATCAGATTGTTGATTTATCGCGATCATTATCACGGTTTGCAATTATATAATCTTACTGTAGAATGTTACATTAGATTGTTAGTTTACGCAAATGATTTTCGATTGTGTAAATAACATGATATCAGATTAAGGCCGTTCCGGATTCGAAAAAATCGATACTCAAGTATTTGAACATTATTTTATCATTAAAACTGAGTGGTTCTGTTATAATATTTTTTTTTTCTGTTCAAACATCTATCAATCATCTATAAAATGGATAAAGTGTAGCACTATAAAAAGTTTTGTACTTTTTTAACACTTTTTGTTGTACAATTATGAAAAGGTGTCAAAAGTGTTGCACCTTTAAATCGCAAGACTATTTATATTATAAATGTTTCCAACACTTTTGAAATTTGCTACTTTGATCTTTTTTTAAGTCATTAAATGTTTGACGCTCATCCACAAAAATATGTATGTATAAGGATAGAAATTATTATATTATCGATTAATTTAGCACGAAAATTAAATGAAACAACCGTTAAACTGAACATAAAATACCTTTATGCATAAAACTTAATGTTGCCACAAATCGTTTAAATGCTACGAGAAAGGCAGCGGTGTGCGGCTAGCTCTAGGTGTACAGCATTTATTCTAAAACTGATGCGAATACAGAGAAACGTTTTAATTGGTATTCGGCCACCGATTCGTTCTATGGTGAAGAAGGGCCCGCAAAAATAAATTCCAACGTAGTGGAATGAATGTGCTGCATCAACAGCGACTCTCTTGGTAAATGTCTCATTTGTTGAGCTATTGTAACTGGTTTGACTTGGCCACATTAGACACCTTCCCGGCTAACTTTGATGGCTAATCTTCTCCCCTTGGCCAGAACCAAGGAATATTGATAAAATTTTCAATCTGTTAGATTAAACGGCTAAATCCTTCATTTTCAATCCAACTTTCAGCCTCGGGAAATACTTAAGTTAAACAAAGTGCATGATTATTAATAATCCTTGTTCGAAATACTTGCTAGTTAGAGGTCTAACTTCCGTCGATAAGGTTGCGAGGCAACTCGCAACCTTATCGTAGAGCTGTCTTGTTTTAATACACTGTGATGCAGAAGGTAATAATTGGATCCCGGAAGCTCATCAGGCACGCAATGCAAATGTCCAAGTGTCAAATACTCTGCGATGAATGCCTTGTAGGTGTCGTGAAGTTCGTGGTTCTTTTATTTTATTGTTTCTTCAAATTGTAAAAACATCACAACACGTGAATCACCCAAAATGGAAGGTGGACGAAAAAAGGGAGCCCTACGACAAATCGATCTTTCCTTATTCGCGTGAATCTTGTGCAGTAACGATTTTGGATCTTTCTTCAATTTTTTCGAACTTTCAAAATCTTTTGATTTCATCACTGATAGTGCTAGTGGTGATGAAACTAAGAGAGACACGTGGCATCCAGAAATTGAAGAGTTGCTCCGTAACGAAAATGCCCAGATATATAATCCAACCCAAAGCTATGTTTTAGAGGCACGGAAAGTTATCGCCTCACTTTACCTAGCCAACTTTGAGTAAATCACAATACCATTCAACTCCCAGCAACATATCTATTTAGGGAAGGCTTTAGAAGGCCCCACAGTTCTCATGTAGTGCCCTCTACGACGGTAACCCATTTATTCCCTCTCTCACATATCTCTTTCGGTAGCCGGTTGGATAGATAGGTCGGGTAGGTTTTGGCCGCGGAGCACACTGGTTCACGCGTTTTGTCATCCTATCCATCCTTTCCACTCTCGGCGTCCGAGATAGCTTTTCCTCTGCCTCTCGTTTGGTCTTTAGGTAAGTGGCAATCGCATCGATTATCTGCTCTAGCTCAAAAATACCATTCAACTATCTATTCATCATTTTCGGAGTTTTGAAAATTTTTGATTTGTGACATAAATTTTCCAATTTGGAAAGGCAATGTTCGGAGTTTTGGATATTTTCGAAATGTGGCGATAATTTTACAATTTGGATAGGCTAACCATCATGTTCGGAGTTTTAGAAATTTTTGATTTGTAGCTTAAATTTTACAATTTTGATAGGCTACAACCAACATATTTTTCGAAATTTTGAAAATTTTCGAAATGTGAAAATTTCACAATTTTGATAGGCTAACCATCGATTTGTGACGTAAATTTCATAATTTGGATTTTGGTAATTTAAAAATTTTCGAAAAATTTCACAATTTTGTCAGAATTTTTTCACAGTTTTTTTCGGAGTTTTAGAAATGTGGCGAAAATTTCACAATTTTGATAGGCTATCATGATTTTTCGGAGGTTAGAAAATTTTTGATTTGTGGCGTAAATTTTACAATTTGAAAAGGCAATCATGTTCGGAGTTTTGAATATTTTCGATTTGTGGCGAAAATTTCATAATTTTGATGGGTTAACCATCATGATTTTTCTGAGTTTTGGAAGTTTTCGATTTGTGGGATAAATTTCACAATTTGGAATGGCTAATCATCTGTTTTTTCGATTTTTTCGATTTGTGGCGTAAATTTCACAATTTTTATAGGTTAACTATCAAGCTTTTCAGAGTTTTGAAAATTTTTGATTTGTGGCGTAAATTTTACAATTTGAAAAGGCTATCATGTTTGGAGTTTTGAATATTTTCGAAATGCGGCGAAAATTTCATAATTTGAATTTTGATTTGGAAATTTTCGATTTGTGCTGGAAGTTTCACTATTTTTGAGTTTTTTCGGAGTTTTGGAAATTTTCGAAATGTAGCTTAAATTTTTCAATTTGGATAGGCTTAATCATCAAATTTTTGAGGTATTTTGAAAATTTTCGAAATGTGGTGAAAATTTCACAATTTTGATAGGTTAAACATCAAGCTTTTCGGTTTTGGATATTTTTGAAATGTGGCGAAAATTTCACAATTTTGATAGGTTAAACATCAAGCTTTTCGGTTTTGGATATTTTTGAAATGTGGCGAAAATTTCACAATTTTGATGGTTTAACCATCATGATTTTTCTGGGTTTTGAAAATTTTCGATTTGTGGCGTAAATTTTTAAATTTGGATAGGCTATAACCACCATATTTTTTTAAAATTTAGAAATTTTTCGAAATCTGGCGAAAATTTCACAATTTTGATAACTTTCAAGCTTTTCGGAGTTTTAAAAATTTTCGATTTGTGCGTAAATTTTATAATTTGGATTTTGGTAATTTTGAAATTTTCAAAATATTTCACAATTTTTTCAAAATTTTTTCACAGTTTTTTTCGGAGTTTTAGAAATTTTCGAAATGGGGCGAAAATTCCACAATTTTGGTAGGCTATCATGATTTTTCAGAGTTTAGAAAATTTTTGATTTGTGGCTCAAATTTTACAATTTGGAAAGGCAATCAGTTCGGAGTTTTGGATATTTTCGATTTGTGGGATAAATTTCACAATTTGGAATGGCCAACCATCGAATGGTTGGCAATTCCAAATTGTGAAAAATGCATTTATGCATCATTCCTTCATCAATCACCACAAACCACCCAAACCAATGGGATCTATTTCATTTACCAGACAGACCCGTTTATAGGAATCCTTCTTTATCCAGCTTTCATCCATCATTTACGTGGAAATGAGTTTATAGGGATATTTTTTACATGGGATGGGAGAGTACAGAGACACCGTCAATCACCGGTGTTGGTTGGTTGATGTTTTAATGGCGCCATCGAAATTCGTCATTGAAGAATGAAACAGTTTATTCACCTGGTGTTATGCTTCTCTCCAACGACTCTTTTTCTAGTTCTAAACATATTTGAAACGTACAAATTTGAAAAAAAGTGTTCAAAGTGACACTTTTAACGAAAATTTGCTCCATATAAAAATTATAAAAATTAAAGTGGCAACATACAGAACCTGAACAAAATGTTACACTTTTAGAATTTTTAGAACTTTTCGACATCAGGTAACGATATATTTTAAATTATAAAGTTAAAGTTTAAAGCTTATTTAACAAAAAAAATAAAACTATAGTTTAAATGGAAAAGTGTTAAAAGTGCAACACTTTTTAAAAGATCACAATTTTTTAATACTTACCCCTGAAATTCGACACTTTTTGCTTAATTTAATCTTGCAACGTTTGGTAGAAAAATTATTTGTTCTTTAATTAGGATGGATATGAATGAAGCAACCGAGTATTTTCCTAATATAGAATTTCAGACAGTTTTACGGTTATTACTTATTAGAAACAAAGTTTTTAAAATATTCTCATTTTATCGTACATAAACATTCCAAATTGTTTGTCTGCTCAACGAATTTTATGTCACATTCTTTATTTTTTTTTTAAATTTCATCTGAATACATTAATTCAACTGGATTAAGTTTTTTATAGTCGCATATCCTGCAACAAATATATAATAATAAAAAGTCTGATACCAGACCAAAATAAATCCTTGATGTTTTAATTTATGTTTATGTCTATGTTAGTGGTATGGAGTTGGTTTTAGGCATCACCACAGCCAATGCAAATTTCATAATTCTAAATTGCGTTGAGTCGAGGATACAAAAAATTCATATTTACAAATTACAACTGTAATTTGTGTTGCTAATGTTCTACCCTCGAAAAATGTTGATTGCTTATATGTCTCAAGCATGACTCGTCGACAATATAATAAATTGATGATCATAAATTAAAAGAGCTTCAAGACATTTAATATTTAAATTTCACTTTTTGTTTTGTTTTGTTACAGAATACAACTGTCAGCCAAAAAAGTATAATGTTCCTGGACAATGATTCTATGTACGTTAATGGCAACATAAATTATGAAATTTTTAACGATACATTGGATATACTTGAACCATCGTGCACCGATTTTAATATCGATCATAACGGTTTGAATTCTAGCGTGCTTAATTGCAGTAAGTAGTTTTATTCGAATGGATGTAGTGAGTGGCCATTATCTAATGATGTATTCATATTTTTTTTTTGCAGAGCTTATATTTTCTCGAAGTGGAATACTTCGTCGATCACCATACTGTGTAATACTGCAAGCATTTGATCATACAGTCGAAAATACGAATCGTGATACAAATAATTCTGTTAATGCCACCGTTTGTATCAAGACCGATTTAAATAAAATCCACGATACCGAAAGTCCAAAGGCTATGGCTTTATTTTTGCCAGCCGCTCGTACCGAAACTAAGCGTGTTATATACGGAAATGGGATGAGTGGTCGTAAAAATCGGAAATATGTATCGGACGATGTATTGGGGGGCGGTGAGTCTACAACGGCTAAAAAATCAAATACAACTGCAACCAAAATAACAATTGATGAAGTTATTTATCCGGCTGAAGTGAAAGTTTATAAAACGTTTACAAATTTAACCCGAATTGCACAACCTCAAAATATGTTGGCCCTAATCAAAAATGTCGATATGAAGTTTAAAATTGTTCGTGACCCCACTAATTCATTTGGGGTGACACTACTGGGTGGTATTATTTATATTAAAGATGTGAATGCATTGCAACGGACGCTTGAGGCGATATACTAGTAAGATGATTTCACAAACCCATCTTGATACATTAACAATTTATTTTCACATTTACAGTATCAACATTTCGTATCCCGGTAATTCAATTACGATTGCTTGCCGAATTTTAGAACATCAAAATCAAACAAAAAATGCTAACGTGACTATATGCCCGCCACAAAACACATCAGACACGCATCCATATCCATCGTGTGCTGAAAAACATACGAAAAAAGATTGTCTGAAACATTGCGGACTAGGAGCCGTAAATGGATTGTAAGTAGGATACACATATAAAATAAACATATCAAATTGATTCAATAATATTTGCCCTCAGATGTCAATGGCGTGACAACGAGCTTGAACATATAACCGTTAAATATGCAACGTGTTCGCCCGACCTTGAAACGTGCCCAGATAAAATTTGCGATCCCTTGGAACAGCTAGCACATAATTCGCATAATCATATTTGTGCACAAGATTGTACCACAAATGTGTTCGGCCCATCAAATAAGCATGCGTCTGAGATTGGTATATATTCCGGTGTTGGGATTTGTAGTTGTGATGAATTTGCAAAATGTACTTGTGGGCCGCACGTTGAAGAAACCGTACCGAAAAATAAATCGAATCGTAATAAACCAAAAAATAAAAAAGAAATTGGAATCGTGTCGAACAGCACAACTAATTCGACAAACAGTAACATGACAATGGCTATGATCGAGTACAATACGTCGGCGAAACGTGCCAGCTTAGAACAATTCAATTGTGGCCCACCGTGTTTAGCTTTGGTCGTCGGTTGTCCACTTCTATTGATCATTATAATTATTCTACTGTTGATAACGCGACGCCGATTTGTACGAAAATGCAAACGAAAACTGGCCAATGGTGAAACACTTGGTGGATATATACGGGATGGGAATGATACCGAAATTATAAATGTTGATATTCCATTGGTGTCACTGTCGAACGAAACGAAATGCGATATAAACGCCAAATGGGAGTTTCCAAGAGATCGTCTGCAACTCGATTCAATGCTCGGTGAGGGAGAATTCGGTAAGGTGGTAATGGGGTATGCGGAAAATATAGCTGATAATTCAGGTACAACAAAAGTTGCGGTAAAAATGTTAAAGACTGGAGCTAATTCGGTTGAACTACTAGCATTACTGTCCGAATATCAACTGCTACAAGAAGTTTCACATCCAAATGTAATTCAACTGTTAGGTGTATGTACCCAAGGTGATTCCCCGTTACTAATATTGGAGTATGCACATCATGGTTCACTACGAAACTACTTGCGATTGAGTCGAAAATTAGAATGCGCAGGTATTGAATTCACAGACGACGTAGAACCGGTCACCGTTAAAAATATCCTTTCGTTTGCATGGCAAATTTGTAAGGGTATGGCGTATTTGACGGAAATCAAATTGGTGCATCGAGATTTAGCGGCACGAAATGTTCTCCTAGCCAAAGGTAAGATATGTAAAATATCTGATTTTGGTCTAACGCGCGATGTATACGAAGACGATGCATATTTAAAACGAAGTAAAGATCGCGTCCCCGTAAAATGGATGGCACCCGAATCTTTGGCCGATCATGTGTATACATCACGATCCGATGTATGGGCATTTGGTGTGCTCGCCTGGGAATTAATAACACTTGGCGCTTCACCATATCCAGGTATTCAGCCCCAAGATTTATATCATTTGCTAAAACGTGGCTATCGCATGGAAAGGCCCGAAAATTGTTCCGAAGAAGTATATTCAATCATACGATCGTGTTGGACAGACGATCCCAATATGCGACCATCGTTCAAATCGCTTGCCCACCAATGGGAAAAACTATTAGGTAGAAATGCAAAATATTTAGAATTAGAACATTCGGCCGTATCAAATCCGACATATGGTAGTGATGATATTTCGTCAACAATCACACCCGCATCTCAATTACTAAGTCTTCAGGTACCGCCTAACAATCCAGCCGACGAAGTTGACGATTTAACACATTTATGGTATCCACCACATATGAATTCGCGTGAATCAGACGAAATAAACGAACCAAACTCGAATAATTTCAACATTTCAAAATCATCATCGTCGACTATTAATACCGATAACACGGTAATACCAACGGGATACGATGCACCACGTCCCCTAATCGAAACCAAAACGATTGAACAAAAACTTCGCTACGAAAATGATATTACACTGCCGACTACAATAAATAAATCGCAATCGACCACCGATAATTCATCGATTAACTACACCAATAATATACAATTTAGGAAGAAATCGCTGCAGGACGATTGTAACAATAGTAATTTTAGACAGCAACACTATTCGAAGCCGGTTAAACGGGGCAAATCGTATATTGATATGTTGGGTGAAAACAAATTGATAAACGAAAATTTAGATAGTAAGGACGATAAGAAATTGTCGAAGGATATAACTTTTCGATTTTCGAGTTTGTTAAATTTAAATGAGCAGCTGTCGTCAACTGAAGTCGATAAATGTTAAAAACCAAATTAAAATGTTGGCAATATGTTTCGGTATCAAAAATATTATTTTATTAAAATAATTATGTTATAATCTAAACTATTAATATCTATCATATATATAATTAAATAAACTATAATACTAAATTAAAATATTTAAAAAAAAAAAATTTAAGTTCCTAAACGTTTGTTTGTAGAGATTAAAAATGTATGCCATTCCAAAAATTTATTTTGTATCTAGTCAAACACATAATAAAAAATATTATTATTATTTAATTTAATTTAAAAATTATAATTATAATTAATTATATCGGCACAATAATTTTTATATTTAATATAACCAAAAATCAATTGTAAATATTTTTTAACTAAAATTAATTTGAGCGTCGAGCTTTAATCAATTCTAGGATTGATTACAACAAATTCGATTAACTATTTATTTAATTTATAGATTAATTTGTTAATAATTTTATATTAGTCGTCAAAAAAGCTTTGCTGCTAAAATATTTAAATGTTTTCGTTTAGGTTAGATGTAAAAAGGATATATAAAAAAAAATATTTATTTTGTATAATAGAGGTAAAAAAAAATGGGGGGAATGAACGTAACGATTTTTTTTTAGTAATAAATTTATTACATTAAAACAAATAAAAACTAAATGTGACAAAAAAAAACAAAGTTTTAGTTTTACTCGGGCACAAGTAGATTGATATTGCCCCCTTTGATTTGCATACTTCCCATAAAGGATTCTTCATCACCGCGAATCGACAATTTTTCACCAACATATGATTTACGTTCGCCCATCATGGCGGTCCGTTCCCAGCGCGAGCTATTACAATTTTTACATGTGATTTTTGGTATACGATATAAGGTAACGGTACGATTACCACAATCTTGACACTTGAAAAAACGTTTTTCGGCATCGACCACGCGTAACGGATGGTTTTCAGTTTTGCACATATCACTGGCCGAAAATGCCATATACTTACAAACACGACAAATTACAGCTTTACATTCGACTTTAAATGTGTTTAGCATTTTTTCTTCCATCGCCTCTTTTTTCTCTAGTTTCGAAAAATATTTTTCCTCCGCCTCCAATTCCTTGTCCGTCAACAATGTTTGATGAGACGATGTCGCATCGATAATTCTCTTTATACGTTCTTCACGTTCGACATCGAGTTTTTGTTTTTTCGTTATGCCACCATCTTCGGCCATTTTATTCATTTCGATCGCTTCATTCGATTTGATTAGTTCATCGTGAGCCCGTTTTTTACCTTGTTCGGTGCCACGATGCTTTATAAAATTTGGATTTGATATTTCTAACGGTTTTTTCTTTAGAATTGCCAACGCTTTTGACCGACTTGCTTCAATTGCTTTAATCGTCTTTGGTGTTGACAACTCAATAGTTAAACCTTCTCGACTGAGTTGGGGACGTTTTGTGATGGATAGCATCGCTAATTGACTGGCAGCTCCAGGTTTATCTGGTTCCGGTGAACTAATCGACAAACTAGTATTCGAACCTCGAAGCATTTCCAATCGTTGTAAATCCTTTTGTCGTTGTTTAACACTACCTTCAACCTTAGCTGCTTGCACTTCTTTTCGTTTAACGGTAGCATAAGGCACAGCATCTTTTGACTTTGGTGTTTTAACATTATTCTGAGTGCCTTGAAAAGGCGATTGATAATAGTCGGACAATACAGTAAGCCGATCTTGATCTTTTGCTATTTGTTTTGGATTTTTAACTGCCCGAATTGCAGTATACATTTGTCCACCATAAAATACTTCATTTTTGCCCAAAACTTTATTACGTAAATCGTCCAGTCCCCGGCTAGTCACTTGTTTGAATCCGGTCCTATTTGCCGCATTATTGTACTCTTGTTTAACATGATAAATACAGTATTCGCACGAATTAACATTAACAATCGCATTGCATGGATCGCCATTTTTCTTTTTGCTACGACACTTGCCCAAATCTTTGGACAAACCTAAAATCATAACTTTCTGGGCTGTATCGATCGAAAGTGTTACTTCATCGCCACTGCTTCCCGGTTTTTTATCGAATACTTTTGGATTGAGCACCGCCACTATAGTACCATCTTGTGTTTTCCACAAATCTTTGTAGGCCGAACGAAACAAAAATACGGATACCGTTTTTATTTCGCCACGCAAATCACTCATCTTCCATATACAGTATTGATTACCATTTTGACTCGTCTTAATCGCAGTTTTACTTACAAGTACTCCGGCTATCACCCAATCACTGCTCAAATCAGACGTTTCAATGAAGTTTCGCAATTTGAAAAATGGAACCGCGGTTCGACCCTCCATTCGTTCTTTTAGCAATTGGCTCGATATTAATGGACGTGATATTCGCATACCAAATATCGGATCAATATATACATTAGAATTCTCTTCAATTTTTGCTTGACCAGCTTGTGGACGAATTTTTGGTCTTTGTGTAAAACTATGTGACAACTCCGTATTGCTTGACGTCGCCGTAAAATTTGTAATTTCACAATCGATAATTTTTTCTTTTTTTTGTAATTGATTTAATTTCAAATTTTGATTTATATCCTTGCCATAGTCATTGTACTTTTCGAGTAAAACATTTTTACCGGCTTCGTCGTCATCGTCCGAAGACGATTCAAGATCTTTGGATAATAATAATTTTTGAATAATTTCATTATTTCGTGCGATACGTTCGGTAAGTTCATCCGGTTTTGTCGATTGTGTTGCTTGAGTATTCGATTGGGTTGGACTTTTGACTAAATTCGATATTTCTTCTTCTTGTAACAAAAGATTTTCTAGATCTTCAATCTCAGCATCGTCCATTATCTGAAATTTGAAAGTGAACAAGTTTTATTCGATTTAAAGTAGTTGTGAACGAGGATCTTCGACACATTGGTGTGGGTGACACCACTTAAAGTTCGCTGTAAGATAATGTATCAAATGTTGCGGAGTCTAATCGTAGGCTGGGATCTCCTTGCTACCAACAGAGGTCGCTGATAAATGGGATCGAATTAAACTGGAGCTGAGGTCTGCTCAGTTAAAGCAAACCCCACCTACTATTCGTTTCCTGACTACGTAATCTACATTCGCGCCCACAAAAACAACCTTAACTATTCTACTACGACCACAGAAATGGGGCTATGCAATCAATGCTCGTTCGAACAGTACAAATGTCGAAATTCAAAGAAAAATATTCTGCACTGGATCACAAACCGTTAGCAAAAACAGCAAATTGCAGTCTTTACATACCTTCTTAAAAGAATTTATCATTTTGGGGGGAAGGAGGCCGGTTGGAGAATTCACAGCTAGTATATAAAGAACAGCATCCAAGGATCATGCCGTATCAAGGACAGCTTACAAAGCTGATCTTGGACTGTGCACACCGAGAAACTTTACACGAAAGTAACGTAGTAATTTAATACAGCCAGTAAACTGACACTTCATTCCGCCAATGTGAAATTAATTAAAACGCACTTAGAGACACGAAGCTGGCCTATGAGGAAATGGCAACCTTATTAACCCAAATAAAAGACCGACCGCCTTACTACGACGTGCAAAACGTCACGACAAGAACTCAGTTTGATGTCGCCAACTTCATCAGAGCTTAACCGCCTCTATTGCACATCTTTCAAGTCGAACACTCCAGGTCACCATGCCGATTGGAGCAATGCTTCGATTAACCACTCTATCACCTTCAAAGTGGATTTACAACACTACCAATGGTAAGTTGATGGAATCAGATCGACTCTATGAGACGGATCGAATTTTGTCAGAGCGCAGTAACATCAAAATTGTATCGAGATTTTCTTGTAAAACACTTTAATGTCGTTTGCAAAGACATGATATAGTATGACGCCGGATTTTAGATTGGTTACGAAGAATAAATCAAGATGTGGACCAAAAGGCGAACCTGTAATAAACGTGAACGGTAAAGCGTTTGTCTTCGAGTGTAGCATATTTGACGTATTTGTCAGCATCTACAAGCGCGTTCAAACTCAACGTTGGTGAGTTTGTTGACATTTCATCACTTCTTCTACTTTACGACTCATCCTTAACTAGTCGTCAGCTCACCTCAACTTTGAGTAAACTCTAGCCCAGTACAAACTTTGTTTAACGTACTTGTCCAAAATCAAGGGTCGCCACATTCTCATATGCTGGTTTGGGTCAAAGATACTCCAGATTTCAATTCATCGGCGATAATTGCCAAAATCAACAGACTCATGATATTTAAACGAGTTCATCAAAGGAAGGTCAAACGTGAATTTTGAAACGCTAACGCACGGAGAATTATATCTACAATGACAACGTTAACCGACTGCTGAAAAATACGACAAACGCTTTCATCCAGCTTGCCCATTCTTCATCACTGAACAATAAATCGATTACGACGAACAAAAACGCCTGGCTAGTATAGCTTGTGATGGGGACTTTGTAGTAGTGCAATTTCCACGTGACGGAATACTTTCTCTTAAAAATGGATATACCTCAACAGAAGAGTTAATCTTTTTAAAAACTCATATCCAAAAGTCGAATTCACTTCTTCGGATGGAAACAACAACAAATAATTCAATAGATTTTGAAAAAAACATCTATAGAGTATAACATCAGTGACCTACACAAGCAAATAATTCACCAATTGCAAGAAGAACAGCCAAAGTCAATATCTTATCATGATATTCACCAATACACTCTAGCATATGGAATGCTTGGCGTAATAATAATCGGTTGTCTTATCTATAACAAAATAGAACAATTTTTGGACATAGTTATTTATTATTTTGCAAAATTATTCTAAAGATTTATGAAGTAACCACTTATTCTCAAGAAGCGCTATTTTATCTTTTAAATTGGACAAATCACGAGCATGAATAATATCAGTAAATGTGCCCATTTGCGACTTAATACATTTAATAAGTTCAAACATATCAATTTCATCGTTAATTCGTTGAATATTTTTCCATTCAAACTCCTCCAGTTTTACTAATGCTTTGGTGATATGCTCATTTTCTGGTAGATGAGCACCATGAACCGCACTATCTGGTGCTGGCCCTAAAACATATATCAACATTGACGGCTTATTATGAAATAAATCTCGTAGAGTAATAGGAATATCTTCTGGTTTAAAGCCCGGTTTAACGCATGATTTTGGTGGTTCAGGCGGCGGTGGTGGTTTATCAGTAAATTTAGCTGGATCAACTTCTGAATAGATCATAAATAATAATTCCTCTAAATGCGATCTAATCGTTTCCATATCAGTAAATAGATGGCCATTCGTCGATTTTATCGCATCGATAAATTTTAATGTCCAATCCACTTGGGGTATCGTAAATTTCTTCCAATTTTTTTTGTCATTGTAAAATAGCCAAATCATAGCGATGGTATGATCGAGCAGAGTATGAAAACCGGGACATTTAATTAATAAATTGCCCTGTTGGAATGGACAGGTCACCACATTTTTCATATTTTCGTAATCTATGACTTCGAAATTATATCGTTGCGGTTTAAATTCGGCATATTCTTCGAGCAAACGAAATTCTTTACGTGTACGAAGGCAACTGTCATCGCATATTTCTGGATAACTACCACGTCGTGCCCGTTCATCAGCCATTTTGCTATCATTATATTCTTGTTGGCTAAAACTTATACGGTTACTGATTCGACTGGATCTTTTTGGAGGAACTTCCCCAGCTTGTTCACGCATTTCAACAAAGGACATCGACATTTTGAATCTTTTTATTTAATACTTTTAATTTAATAAAATTTTTAATTTAATTAATTTTAAATATGTTCACTACGAATTTTGCACAATAAAATCGGTACAAACTAAAAACAAAAAACTAAAATTTCTTAGGCCACTATGTTGGATTAGCCCGCTCACTAAAACGTTTCAAATTAAATTAATTTCATCGACAGTGAATTTTTTATTGATTTGATCGATATTCAAGTTCGCTCCGCTTGCGCAATCATACTCTGTTCTAATTGTTCAATTTTAACACGAACATTTGTTATATTTTTAGGAGGAACCGAACCGTTAGTATAGCCCAAATCAAGCTTGACGGCTTTAATTAATTCGAATAATTCGATTTCCTCTGTGATCCGATTTAAATGTTTCGCCTCGAAATTATTTAGTTTAGCATAAGCCATTTGAATACCATTTTCCCGTTTTATTTCATCGTCTTCATTTTGTGTGGTATTACTTTTTTCTGCGTCAAGTGCTATAGACAAATGTTCCACCATTTCGGGGACTCGACACAATAATTCCTTAAGTGTTTCGGGCAGGGGCGTACACGTTTTATTACGTTCGGGACAATTTATTTTACCAAATACACCAACGTCCTCAACGGGTGGTTTCTCATCTAGCAAATTAACATCAGTTCCCGAATATGTCTCAAATAGTAATTGCTCTAAATGTTTTTTTATCGTTACCATATCGGTAAAACTTTGGCCACGATCAGATGTAATGCCACCAATAAATTTGAGTGC
Organism: Tipula confusa; assembly: GCA_963556175.1. Lineage (NCBI taxonomy): Eukaryota > Metazoa > Arthropoda > Insecta > Diptera > Tipulidae > Tipula > Tipula confusa. The sequence goes on from OY744475.1 coordinate 46,906,921, forward strand.
CCATTCAATTTGTGGTACGGTAAATTGTTTCCAATTTTTTTCATCATTATAAAAAAGCCATAACAATGCTATTACATGGTCTAATATTATTGCAAATTCGGGACATCTTATTTCTAAATTATCAGCCAAAGTATTTGTAAATAGCATTGTTTTTAGCTCGTTATACTTGTACAATTCGAAATTATACAACTTGGGTTTAAATTTTGAATCAGGATCCTCATTTTCTTCGGGTGCAGGCTCACCTTCAGCAGGCGCACCTTCGGCATCCGCATCAGCCGGTGGATCAGGTGGTGGTGGTTCGGGATTAACGTCGATCGCTGCGCCACCATCTTCACCTGCTGGCGGTGCTTCATCAGCTGGTGGATCCCCAGCTGGTGGATTATCTTCATCCTCAGGATCATCTGGTATTGGCGCATTCGCTGCATCTTCTACATTCGCTACATCAATTGGTGCTACATTATCCGTTGACCCCATATTGTATTATGGTTAAATCAAATTTGTAAAAAATTTAAAACAATAGTTCACGACAAATTTTGTATATTGACTTAAAATTTTAATTGTTTCAAAAAATGTGTTCAAAAAAACATGGATCACTACAACTTGATTTATTCCCTTTGCAAAGCACCATGTGTTCAAGCAGTAATATAATGTCCAGAGGTAAAATAACTGCCAAATTGGAAGGTAGGACTTGCATATTAAAGTCGTGGATTCTATATTCCGAAGCGTACAAATGTCAAAAACGAGAATTGGGATAGAAAAACACTGTAGGAACTGTCCAACAATTCCAAGTTGTATTATGATCGTAAAAACAATTAGAAAATTTTAAACTGTATATATAATCTAATTCAGTCGTCGAAAAACTTTATTTATGCACAAAATAATACTTACAATAAATTAATTTACGTATTATCACTTATGTTTAACACCAAAATAAAAACAACATCAAAGAACTGTCAAATTCAATTTAAATCCCGCGAAAAACTGACCTACCGCACGAAAACCAGAGACATTTTTTGTACTGACAACTCCAGTAAAAATGGTAGGCACCATCTATTAGCGGTACCTAATACTTTTTAATCGGTAAATATATAAAATTACCACGTGACATGATTTATTTATTTAAAACAAAGTCATTCTGAATTAAAACGTGTAGTTAATTTAACACACTGTTTTGTTAACTTATTACAGTAGTTTTTACGTATATACTAAACCAATGTACTGTGAAAATACAAAATTAGCACACATATTAAAATTACGAACACACCCAAAAGTAATTTGCGCGCGGTTTAAAATACCGATATATGCAATTAACCGGTTCAAATGCCGGTCGTACATGTTTTCAACACACACACACACCGCGCCGTCGTCGCCATTTTTTTCTCGTTCATCATTTGTCAGTACTGTTTTGCCGTGTGTACGTAAAAATTGGGGAAAAGCATTATAGAAATTTTTTTTTAATTTTTTCAAAAAATTTTCTTTTCTTCTAAACTTAAAAAATCGCCAAAAATATAATTTGGGTGAAGGAAAGAAGATTTTTATCAAAATTGCACATTTTCGACATAAAAATTCATCACAAAATTTACAGTGTTTTAAATATAGATAGTTTCAAATGATATAACCATACATTGGAAAAAGTTTTTTTTTGTGATTTTCCATATAAAAATATACCGAAAAAATAAAGAAAAAGTTCATCAAGACAGCGAACAAGAAAACAGTAAATATTTTCGCGTTCAAATTTATAAACAAATTTAAGAAAGAGGTAATTTAACAAAAATTTGTGTGAAATTCAAACAAATTAAAAATTATAAATTTATAAGTTATGGTGAATGTGTGATATGCGACAATTAAAAATGAAGGTTTTTCGTCTTATCGTGTGTATAAATGAATATTAAGAAAAAAAAATGTGCTGCTCTGCATTTTCCTTTTTTTTTTTTTTTTTTTTTATTTTTTTATTTTTTTATTTTATGATTGTGTGTGAAATTTGTCATCATCAATTTCGACTTTAAAATTTTTTATTTTTTTGTATTTTCATTTCAAATCGAAATTTTGTTTGTGTCGATATAAATTCCTACTCAAATTGGGATTTAATTAATTAAAAATCTATAAATTAATTGTTTTTCCACGAAAACAAAAAAAAATTCATCGAATTTTGATTAATGTTTCATCGTCGTACTCTGTTGCGATTTATTATGGTGAATTAATATAATTTTATTACCTGTGTGGCTAGCCTAATTCTAATATTGTATATGTGTGTGCTAAATTCAAGTGAAATTAATTTTAAAAACATTTTTCATTAGTTTTTCGCGATTAATTATTATTTTTAATGTACAGAGTGACCACGCGTTTTTTTTTGTTCCCCTTTACAAGTGCAAAAAAAAAATACAAAATTTTCATTTTATGAATCCAATATACATTATTTTGTGATGTGTAATTTTCCTTTATTCAAAATTTTCTTTTTGTTTTTTAGGGATATAATAATAATATATACAGACGTATATGCTATACTCTCAAATTTTGTTTTCGTTCAAGAGGCCTTCTGTCAGTCGGTCAATCGCATCTCGCTTACATAACCAAAACAATAAACGATAAAAATAGTGACATGACCTTTTAGTGTTTTGTCTGTTAAAACCATCTTGGGTAAATTAATTGCACACATGATTGAACATAAGTAATTTTGTGTTCTATTTATTTAAATAGTGTATATATATATAGATGGGTTAGACTTAATGACCTTGAACTTGTAATTCAACAGTTTCAGTTGACTGGGTTTGTTTTTTGTATTGCACATGTGTAACATACTGGAGTTAGTCTAATTTGACACTGTATATATCAATTTTTTTTTTATCTAATCTATAGATTTGGTTAGCCACTTAAGACTTGTATCTTTGTTTTTATAAATGACGACCGCTAATCAATTTTTCCATAGATCACTAACTATGTGAATATGTCAGATTTTACTATTCAGATTTTGTTTTTCTTTAGAACAATTTGATTAAGCTTGTCGCTTTATCATCGTTCAGCATTCAGTTTTAAGTTTCATGTGGTATAGTTCTGAATGATTTATCATTTAATGCAACTTAGAGTAAAGATAGTAAAAATAATAAAGAGGCCATTGCTGGTTCATTAACACGGTAACAATCCGGATTTGATTCCTAGTTTGCTCTTCGTTTTCTACCCTGAAGAGCAATTCGCGACCTTTGTACATACCAATCCTGAGTATTCCTTTCAGAGATCTGTGATCGACTCGCAGAAGCTGTCCTAATGAATGGAGTGATAGGCTTGCTAAAAATCCTGGAACACCTTATATGTTTTAAAATATTCCTTTACCCTACCGCCAGTATTCTCTCCAATATTATGTAAGATATTAAAGTGAACTGTCAGCCAATCAAAGGAGGGCTATGTCGATAAAGTTTTAAATCGGCCACTTGTTGTCTAGAACAATACGAAAAGTAAAATCGGGATCGAAACCGCCAGCAATGGCCGGAAAATACCGGTTTAGAATTATTTAGTTGGTTCCAAATTTTAATTAAATTTGGTTTTTAAAAATGGTAAAACTGGAGTTTATGGTTATCCCGGGGGTTCAAAATAAATTGAATAAGGAGCACGTTGTATGACATGTTAAAACAACAGCTTTAACACATCAATGCAATTTACTTGGGAAACGAAAAAGTAAATAATGATGACTGAATTGTTTTTGGCCTGTTAACCGAACATACACTCCGTCTCACTTGTTTAAGGACACTTGTTTTAAACATCAAATTGTTTCTCCAATACTATGTATAATTAAATAAATTCTATTACATCAGAAATGGGCTATACTAAGAAAATATACCATACAGTAACTTGCAGTAAAATATCTCGTTTCTAAAATTAAAAATAGAAGTGTATAGGATATCAGTTAGTGATTAATCCTTGACATGTTTGCAATTATGACTAAAGGAAAGTTCTAAAATATAGTTTCAAAGAGCCCGAATTCAGGCTTTCAAGGAGGTCATAGTATCTGTTTTGCAGAATTACCTCAGTATCCCGTTTTGCAGAATTACCTCAGTAACATGGAAAGCTGAAAAAGGAATTGACAAGGGGGCGATTGGCAGACAAAGTTAAAGCAGCAATAACTTCAAGTAAGGCAAAAGTTAAAACAAATTGAAAACCTGCCCGTGGTAGGCCAGTCAGACCTTATCCAGCAGCCCTGGAAACTGGCTAGGATTCAATGGACCAATCATTCATTAATCTGAATTCAAAATGATTACAAAATGATCCGCAAACCCAAATATCGACTCGATTGGCTATCGTACACGGACACGAATTGGAAACTGGAACATAAGAACTCTTAACAGAAACATCACGATTAGCACAAGTAGAAATTCAGCGCTATAACATCGAAATATTAGGCCCTAGCAAAGTAATGAATGCTTTTCTGATATTTATAAATCTTTCTAACGGGACATCGATTAATTTTCCAGCAGGGCAATGCCCAGAATAATACTGCCAGGATAATCAAATGTGGGTTTAGAAGCCAAATGTTGCTTCAACCAATGGCCACTTAATTCACTCGGCTTAAACTTAATGGAAAATGTTTGGAGATTGCAATTTCGGAAACTCTACGAAAGTGGAATGCAGTTTGAGAATAAGGACGTATTAATTAATGCCATAAAATCATATTTGGGTCACTGTACAATTCAAACCACGAGAGACGTGGAAAAAAGTTTTTTTAAACAAGTGAGACGGAGTGTTTAACTTACACTATGGTCATGCGGCTTAAACTCGAGTTGGATCGTGTAATATCATAAACCAACATCTTACCGCTAAATATTCTTATTCAGGTTCTTCTCAATACAACGCTTCATAATCGCTTCTTGGGAGCACACTGCACGCCTTGACTCTAAGAACAAATCGGTTGTAAAATTGACAATCGCCCAAAATATTATTGCAATAAAATTAAATTTTCGAATTTCAAATTTAGATTTCAAACGTGGTTATTCGTTTAACTCTTCTTAATAATTAAAGCTAAGTATTATGATGCATGTTAGTTTTGAATCTGAAAATGGTGATACAAAGGTTATCTTAACGATTTCGATATCAAGCAAGCCTGATGAATAAGAAGTATGCATATATGAAACTATCGTTATCAAATATGAAATTATGGTAATAGTCTTAATAAGTATGTGTAATCGTTTTATACAATTTTAAGTCCCTGTGTTTGGGGGACACTCCCATGCCTTATAAAAAAAACTTCTAAACGAACATGTTATCCTTAGAATTTCATGAAAAGATCCTTTGTCTGTCGTAGGAGGCTATAGGTTGGATCGCTGGGCTTACTACCAGGATTATTAACAAAAAAATTGTTCTACTCGCTAAGAAAACCAGCCGCGTTTAGGCCCCAGTAGTGAGCTACGATTATAAATGCTAGTAAACCTGTTAATCATTTAAATTCATGGACCCACTGATGAAAGCCAACCCAATGATAAAGAGGTCCATACCGGAGCACGACGACAGAATAGTGATTGGTGACTTTAATGCTAGAGCTGGCAAAAATCAGACTGACTTATGTGAAAACATAGGTCCGTTCTAGCGATCGATAATGGTGTGATCGTACGCGATATCATTGTAACTAGCCCATTCTTTCCATGGAAACCAACCACCGTTGTGATTATGTGAACGCTCTATGGGAGGTATTAAAAACTACGGCTGTCAGTGCTACCCAGGCGACTTTAGTATGGTGAAAATTAAAAGCAAAAATTATTGGTTTGATGGGGAGTTTCAAATGGGAATTTCCAATGGTTTGATGGGAAGACTAAAGCGCCCGTGCTAGCAGAACCACCTAGAGAATTTGTAGACTAAAAAAGCGTGAATGGTGGAAGGCTGAAGTCCTAAGAGTACAACAATTCAGCAATGATCATCAAAATCTCGTGTTAGCGTCGATGCTTGGAAGGAGCATTTGGAAATAATGCCTCTTGGGTTGATTGCATTAATTCCGAGCTCTTGATATTCGGAGGGGATACTTTGTGGAACTGTCTTTTCGACCAATCCAACCAGGTTCTGCCATATGCAGGTAATATCTGTATAGTTGGACTGAATGGCAACGGTGTAAAAGAGCTCCTATCCACTTGTACGATTCTCAGCTTCCGTTAGTCTCAAAATCAATGAGTTCAAATCAAAATATATATATGATCACTGGTTTTAGAGATCAAGTCGTAATGAATTTTAGTAGTGGCGATCTTACATTTTAAGGAGTGACAAGATTCCGATACCTCGGGTCCATTGTGTTACACATGATAATTGTGAACTTTACGTCCACTGCTAAAGTCAAAATACCGAGAAGCTGAAATTGTACAAGGTGTTGATAAGACCCGATATCGTTCATGCAATCAAAGCACAGCGGGTACGCTGTCTCAAATGGTGCAAAGATCTCTGATGAGTAGCTTCCATTTGACAGGCGCAGAGGTCGCAGAACGACAAGGCTTTTTCGGGTTGACTAGAACAATACGAAGAACAAGCTATGGATCGAATCCGATGAAGCCAGACTATTGATTCGGTACAGGCCCGCAATGGTCTGTAGAAACCGTTTTATTTCTCATTTCTTTCTAAATTTTGTTTAATTTTTATGATTAGTCTTAGTCATTCTGCGATTATTTTAACTAAAATTTGCTGACAAGCTTTAGAAATGCATAATTAATTTGGTTTGTCCATGGCAATAGAAACTCGTTTATCCGGGAGTCTCAAGAGCGCAAGCTTTGCGGATATTTAAAAATCACGGTTAACCGTTTTTTTAAAGAATAAACATTAGAACCACTATTCCCTTAGTCGTGTCCCCTGTCACTTGGGGCTACAGTCAAATCTTGATATTCTCTTAGTCAAATGAAGCGACAATCGTCACTTATGGTGACAGAAATGGTATTACTATTCTCTTCGTAGTATGAAAAGTTGTTAGGCACAACATTTGTTCTGTTACATCATTTCGATCGACTAAGTGAATACCAATTTTCCGAGTGATACGACTAAGAAAATAGGGGTTTAGATGCGAATGAGACAGGGCACACGCATTTTGCAAACTTTTTCATAACTAGATCATTATTTGTAATCTAAAAACAAAATTGTTCTGTATAGAATATATCATAAGGACAAATTTATCTGATCCGTTCGAAGGTAAAGTTTTTTTCTAGTTCTTCTATGAATTACATGGCAGATGTCTTAAAGCCGAGTATTCAGCACAGATAATAGAGGCTTCCAATGAACATAGTTGAAATCTATAAACTTTGAATTTCCTTTCTAAGTCTGCTAGTTACAAAAAAAAATATTTTTGTTTCAATAAAACATTCTATAATGTAAATTACCTCGTCGCATAATCCACTAATTAAGAACAATATCTTATCTTCTTACAATTTATTTTCTTCTGTTTGTCTAATTGAAAACTTATATCATATCGTTAAAATAAAAAAAAATCTTTTAAAAACTAATAACTAAAATTGTCATATATTTTTGCTCTATAATAGAAATAAAACTAAAAAAAAAAAAATTGAAAAATGGCAAAGAAAATAGTAGAATTTTTAGAACACTTTGCTAATCTAAGAACAACTCCTTCCGCTTCAACAAAAAAAACAAATGAAAATCTATTGTTAACTACTACTAGTGATGAGGTAAAAATATGAAAATTAAAACTTGAATATGTTTATTTGTGTAAATACACGTATTTTATTTATTTAAATTATTGTTCGTCAGTCATTAATGCAAATTTCTTGATTTGATTTGTTGTTTGTTTTTTTTTTTTTTTTTTTTTATAATTAAATTACATTAATAATTTAATTTGAATTTTTTTTTTTTTTTTTTTTTTTTTTTTAATTTATTTCTAATTTCAGTGTTGCAACGATAGAGATATGAATGTAATTAATCAGAAAACTATACCACCAACTGAAAATGGGCTTAATCATGATAAAATTGCAATTCTTGATGCTGGATCACAATATGGAAAGGTATGTTGCAAATATTGTCGTCGAGTTCATTAATTCTTAAATTTAATCAAAGATACAATGACACCTAACCGAAATTTCATAAATAAGAAATGACGCAACCACTTTAATACGCTACTCTTGCAGCAAAATATATAGTAACGTAAAATACTTAGTATGAATATTCGTTTTTTTTAGTATGTTTACAAAAAATAATAAATTAGGTCAGGTCATTAACATACAATAGCATTGACCTAAATAATATAATATTTTATACATAAAATTTATATAATATAAAATATAATATGATTTTTGTTTTCTATTTTCAGATTATAGATAGAAAAGTTCGCGAATTACAAATAGAATCAGACATATTACCACTAGATACATCGGCAATTAAATTAAAAGAATTTGGCTACCGTGGCATTATAATTTCAGGTGGGCCAAATTCTGTTTATGCCACCGATGCGCCACGATATGATTCGGATATTTTTAAAATTGGTTTACCCGTACTAGGAATATGCTACGGTATGCAAATGATAAATAAAGAATTCTCGGGTACCGTACATCAAAAAAATGTTAGAGAAGATGGTCAACATGATATAGAAGTAGAACCAAGTTGTCCATTATTTTTGTAAGTAGTATATCATTTATAAAATATATCGAACGGAGAATAAAGAAAGAATTTATGTTATAAAATATTTTACTAAGTTCTGATACGATTCTCCGAAATTAAATTTTACATAATTTGGAACAACTTGATAAATCGTTAGATTAAGATTATTGAGCTACACCTCATTATACATTATTTATTTTTAAACTTATAATTACAAAAAAAAATAAAAAATTAATGCGAATGTTTTATTTTTATACAGTCGATTAAATCGAATACAAACAGTTTTATTAACACATGGTGATAGTATCGAAACTGTAGGTGAAAAATTAAAGGTAGCTGCAAAATCTAGTAACAATATTGTGGCAGCAGTATATAATGAAACGTTACGGATTTATGGAGTACAATTTCATCCAGAAGTCGATTTGACAACAAGTGGAAAACAAATGCTCTCTAATTTTCTTTATGATATTTGTGGAATAACACCAAATTTTACAATGCAGTGCCGAAAGGACGGATGTATTAAGTATATCAAGGACAAAGTAGGAAATAATAAAGTTTTGGTTAGTTTTTTTAAACAAATGTAATATTTCCACGGTCAATTTATATAAATTTCGTATTGTAGTTACTAATCAGTGGTGGAGTAGATTCGACTGTTTGTGCAGCATTATTACGAACAGCATTACAGCCGCAACAACTTTTAACCGTTCACATTGATAATGGTTAGTGAATTGTATATTTTGATAAAACTATAATATAATTTGTATGTATTCAACAGGATTTATGCGAAAGAATGAAAGTGAAAATGTAGTAAAAACCCTCCGAGATATTGGTGTCGATGTTATACTAAAATCAGCCTATCATCAATTTTCTAAAGGTACGACACAAGTAAAATTACCAGGTTCCTTATATAGTAGCGATACCCAAATGTTATGTGTTACCGTGAATCCAGAGGATAAACGTAAAATTATTGGCGATGTATTTGTTAAAGTGACAAATGATGTAATAAAAGAATTGAATTTAAAACCAGAAGATGTATATTTAGCCCAGGGTACACTTAGACCCGATTTAATTGAGTCCGCATCGAGTTTGGTCAGTTCAAAGGCCGATACCATTAAAACACATCATAATGATACAGAGCTGATAAGAAAATTACGAGATGCTGGTCGTGTAATTGAACCATTAAAAGATTTTCATAAAGATGAAGTACGGGTATTAGGTTATGATTTAGGTTTACCGGCGCATTTGGTTGAAAGACATCCGTTCCCCGGACCCGGTTTAGCTATACGGGTACTATGCGCAGATGAACCATACATTGAGAAAGATTTCTCTGAAACCCAGGTTATAGTACGTGTTATAGTAGATTATAATAATAAATTACAGAAAAATCATGCGCTTCTAAATCGAGTTGCGGGTGCTACCAGTAAAGAAGAACAAAAAGAATTGTGTCGAATTTCAAGTTCCCTTAAAATCACAACGACTGTATTACCCGTACGAAGTGTTGGTGTTCAAGGTGATAAACGAACTTACAGTTATGTTGTAGGCTTATCAACCGACGTTGAACCTAATTGGAACGATATGATGTTTTTGGCTAAATTAATTCCGCGTATTTTACATAATGTAAATAGGGTATGTTATATATTTGGGGGACCGGTTCAATATCAAGTCACCGATGTAACGCATACCCATTTATCAAGCTATGCTTTAGCACAATTAAGACATGCGGATGCTATAGCAAATGAAGTAAGTTAAAATTTCGTGGTAATATCGTTATATAAAAAAAAAAAATAAAAAAAATTATCTTGATTCATTTATAGATTCTCCAAGCTTCTGGATGTGTTAGAAATATTGCCCAAATGCCTGTAGTATTAATTCCTATACATTTTGATAGAGATCCAGCAAATCGATTGCCTTCATGTCAAAGGTCTGTTGTAATACGGCCGTTCCTCACTAGTGATTTTATGACAGGTGTACCCGCTATTCCAGGATCAGATAAATTACCAATACATGTAAGTACCATATAAAATGTTTAATGCTTATCTCGGATGGAACTTACATTCTTAGAGTACGTGAATATATTTTTATTTTATCATAACTGTGCTCTATCAAGAAATTTCCAAGATCAAAAATTCATACATTTGATAAATTTAATAAATTTCTAAATTTAAAGAAATATTTTGTATGAAAACATAAGTAAATCATCATAATTGGACAGTTTTATAATGTATGACTTAGATAATTCCATAAAGTGCTTTAAAGATTCAGTTAATTCTAATTAAATATAGTTATGGTTTTAATAAATGTTCTTTCGACTAACTACTAGATTTTTTAAAGTTTTAAATATCAAACGACCAATGGAGAAGTCTCTTTACTTTTTAATTTATGTTATCATTTTATATTCATATTTGAAAAAGTGTCTGATTTTAAGTTAAAATACTGTAAACATTTTAAATGATTATATTGGAAAAAATAAGTGCGATACACACGATTATAGCGATGTCAGAATAGTGTTGAATGAAAATCACCAATGAGAACAAACATATATTACCATTTTTTGTGATCAAATCACTTGATTGCTATCGGTGTTGAAAATGAACACAACTATGACCCCCTGTTGGAGTGCAGCATCAATGGTCCGAACCAACGTCCATGCCAGTAGAGGCTGGCTGGAGCAATGCAATGTGCAGATGTATATATATTTTAAGCGAACCTGTATTCGTGCGTCTTCGAGGACGTTAAATTAACCGCGAGATTTTTGTGAGCTTCGGCCCCAAAACAGATGGGATAGATTAAAGGCGGCTTCACGTATGCAGCTCGTGCGCGGTGCATATTAGTCGCATACCAACCAATCAAATCAACACATTTAAACCATGTGACAAAATTTACCAATCAAATCATTCGTTTGCGGAACAAAAAATAAATAAAAAACTATAAAGAATAAAAACAGAGTAAAAACATTTTTAACTTGGTTTTTACTTTGTTTTTATTCTTTATAATTTTTTTGTTTTTTATTTTATTTATATTTTTGTTCCGCAAACGAGTGATTTGATTGGTAAATTTTGTCACGTGGTTTAGATGTGTTGATTTGATTGGTTGGTATGCGGCTGATATACGCCGCGCACGACCCACATACGTGCAGCCGCCTTTAAATATAAAAAAATAAAATTTCGAAAAATCATTGTTAGATCACATAACTGGTATTAAATGCACTAAAATGTATCTTCTTGATCAGTTATCACCAATACTTTGAAAATTATTTTTTTTACTCAAATATCGGTAGGATTTCTTAACTATGACATATTGATATGTAGTTATAGGTGCAATATTTATTTATTTAATTAATCAGTATATAAAAAATTTGGTATTAAGAGGAAAAGCACATATGGAAACAATTAACAATAAAATTAATCTAAAAATTTGCATAAACAAAAACTTAAATTTTTTCAAAACTTCACTCATGTTACATTCTCCATCTTGAGCATGCGCTCATTCATGATAGAATATGCAACAATGGGTGAAATAATAATAATTAATAACAAAAAATTAAAATGCAACGTATATTCCCAATTAGTCAGCCCGATGCAAAGAGATATGTCACTAACAAAGAACGATTTATTTAGCAACCTACATATATTTTTGAGAATATCCATATTTAATTGAAGCAGCCAAACAAAACTACCTCACCATAAATAAACTGGGGGAGAAGAAAAAACATAAACATTCGCCTCATAAATTGGCTTTCCATAAACTCCACAACTTTATACGTTAGATTTCAAAAAGGCCTTCGATTCCATCAATTTTAGAATTTTGCTTCTTTCTAAATTTTTAAATTTTTCTAAACCCGCTCGTAAGCTTATTCTGAGTGAGTAAAGGAGGCAAAAGAGACGTCACACCATTCATGAACAACGTCAAGCAACCATATGCGAGGTTTGTGTATATTTGATTGACCGCTTGGAAACATCTAAGAAGAAAAAGTTATCAAAAGATGAAAAAAAAATGAGAATCTTGAAAAGACTTATCGGCTTCTGTATCACAAATCAATTGTTCATAGGCGGCAGTAGGTTTCCACACAAAAATATACATAAATACACATGGCCATCACTGGATGGAAGAACTAAAAATCAGATAGATCACGTAATGATCAATATTCGGGAATTTCTTATTGATCACGTATAATGATCAATAAGAAATTCCTCACATCATCACTACAAGATGTAAGAACACAATGAGGGGCGCAGATGTACAAAGCTGATAAATAGCAACTGATCAACTGATAAAAGCACAATTCAAGACCAAGCCAGCAGCTGTGAAACATTCGAAGGCAAATAGGAGACAATTTAACACAAATAGATTGAGAGACACTGAAACAAGAAACACTTTCAATGAAACGCTTCAACTTAATCTCCAGTCTGAAGTCAATCCGTATAGAAGAAAGATGGAACCAAGCAGAAAAAGCCTACATCAAGACTGCCACGGACGTACTCCGCTACAGAGAATACAATCGGAAACCTTAAATCAGTGATGATACATGGCAGAAAGTTGAGAAACGCCGTCAATTTAAGTTGCAAATGTGCCAACATAACACGGAAAAGGTGAAACGTAGATACGAGGAAACAGCGCGCCAAGTAAAAAAGATGGTAAGGAATGATCGAAGAAAATATACAGAAAGCATTCTCAAAGCTGCTAAAGAGGCAGCAGCAATCCAAAATATGCGAGCACTACACCAGTGTGTAAAAAAGGTCACTGGTAAAATTACAAACATACCACCTATAAGGGACGCTAATGGTCACTAACAACAGATAAAGCGCAGTTAAATAGATGGAAGGAATATTTCGAAGAAGACGTCGTCGCCGACCCCAAAAATCTCTAGTCATCAATTGACATCCATAACGAAACTAGCAACACCCATCCACCAACGGAACGGGAAGTTAAAGATGTCATTAATAGACTGAAGAACAATAAGGCCGCTGGAACAGACAATATAACCGTCGAAATATTCAAAGGAGATTCATGTACAACTGCAAGTATATTAACACCAATAATCCAAGAAATCTGGAATTCTGGGAGAATCCCACTGAAATGGAAAGAAGGCTTGATAATTACGATACCCAAGAAAGGTGACCTAAGAGAATGTAGGAACTGGCGAGGTATCTCCCTCCTCAACACAACAATAAAGGTACTAGCAATGATCATCATTGACAGAATCTCACCTACGATCAATGCAAAATTAAGAAACGAACAAGCTGGATTTAGACCATAAAGAAGTTGCTCTGATCACATCAACGCAATCCGTATCATCTCTGAGCAATCCAATGAATCGAATTCACCATTGTATATGCTCTTCGTCGATTTCGAACACGCATTCGATACGATAAACAGGAACACAATATGGCAGGCGCTTTGTGAAATGGGCATCCCAAAGAAATTAATTGAACTCATACAAGAAATGTATCGGGATGCTGGGAACCGAATTCAATACAACAGCAAACAAAGTGAAACATACTACAACACTCGAGGAGTAAGGCAAGGTTGCGTACTCTCACCAATGCTGTTCCTAATCGTATTAGACAGTGTAATGCGGAAACTAGATAACAAGTCCTCTAATGGCATTCAATGGGGGTTAACTGGTAAACGCAATGATTTGGACTATGCAGACGACATATGTTTGCTCACACACAAACACTCCGACATGCAGCAGAAAGTGCAACAGCTATCAGATCTAGCTAATGAATTTGGTCTCAAAATTAACATCAAGAAAACCAAGGCGATGAGACTCAACACAAATATAACCACACCGATGAACATCAACAATATACAATTTGAAGATGTAAATGAATTCGTATACCTTGGTTGCACAATAACGAAAACAGGTGGAACAGAAGAAGACATACACAAACGTATAAATAAAGCCAGACATACATTCAACATGATACACAAAGTCTAGAATACTTCTGTCCTGTCGCGCAAGACCAAGATACGAATGTTCAACTAATGTGTGAAATCGGTACTACTGTATGGGTGTGAGACATGGAAGCATACAGGAAAAACATACAGAAGCTACAGGTGTTCGTAAACAAATGCCTTCGACGAATACTTAAGTGCTTCTGGCCTAACACGATTAGTAACATCAATTTGCACAAAACAACAACACAGTCAGACATTAAGACCGAAATAAAGCGACCAAAATGAAGATGGATTGGCCACACACTGAGAAAGGCATCAAGTGATATAACGAGGATGTCATTAGACTGGAACCCGCAAGGAAAAAGAAAGGTTGGAAGGTCAGCAATGACATGGAAGAGAACGATGCTAGCAGAGGCAAAACAACTGGAAAATCATGGGCGGAAATTAAAGCAATAGCCCCAAATAGAGTAAGATGGTTCAGAATAGTAGGCGCCCTATGCTCCTAAAATAGGAGATACCGGAATAAAAATATGACTAACCGTTTGGCATTATTAGGAGTAAAACTGGTATAATCATCCATCGGAACATAATTAATTTGTTGTCTATTTTGAAAATATTTAAAAAATATTTTTCAATCACAAGAAAAATTATTCTTTCTTCAAAACTGTTTAATAATAAAAGTAAAAAAAAGTGTGCAGGTAGCACACGCCGATATATAAAAAAAAATAAATAAAATTTTGGATCTAGTGTGGTGTTAATAACATTCAAAACCATATAACAAAATTTTGAATTTTTTCGTTACTATGGCAATTTCAATATATCCCTTACACTAAAAGCTTACACTAATGGTTGTGTTCGTTCGGTAGTTCAGTTGTTCATTCGTTCAGTAAAATTATTTTGATGATTTTATGGTTGGTGAAAAAATCACTGAACAATTTATATCAGTTGACATTTGTTGTGATTATGTTATCTCTTTTATCTTATATTGCTTTGTCTCTTTTACTCTATGTTCATTCGGTCAAAAACTAGGAGTTGAACCAACTCTTGTGAAAAAAATACGTCATTTTCGAGTAATATGATTGGTTTAAAAATAAATATATTGACAAATAATGTTAAAAATTTTAACCTCACATTTTAGTTAAGATTGATTGTGATAGTAAAATGATAAAATAGTTAAAATAAAATAGTTATAAAAACTAATTTGGAAATAAAAATATTTCACCCCGACAAATTTTATTTCCCCAAATTTTTTTAATTGAATTGACACACACTAAATGGCACAGACCTTTAAAACGCGACCTAAATCTAATTTTTCTATAATTCACCACGATTCACAGAAAGTGTAACATAGGCTCTCCACCTGCCATTAATATCAAGTAATACCATTAATATTATAACAGTTTGCTAGTGGAGACTAGCAATAGGGCAGTTTTTTAGTTACAGTTTTTGTCGCAAAATGTGATACCGTAAGGGATAAATATTGAAATGTCATTTTTTTGTATGGGAAAACATGTTTACCCTATCGTTTAAAACATAAAAATTATAAATGGATATGAGGAAATTAAAGTAATCAGATAAGTTTTTTTCGTAAAGATTAATTATTTTTAATTAATATATATATATATTTATATTTAAATAAAAATATGTGCAATTTCATTTGTTTTTAGACCACAATTCAACAGTAAAGTTAACCATTTTTTAGAATAAAGAGTATTATTCATGTTAACAAAACATTTGTGGGAGTGATTTCGAAATGCTTTTTTATTAAAATTAAAAATCAAGGGAAATGAGAACTAAAAATGTAAGTTTTAGATTACATTTTGTTGTTGCTAACCGTCATATTTTGATAGATAATGTAAACTAATTAGACATACAATTTATCTAGTTATAGCGTAAAAATGATATAACATCAAATAATGAATGTTTTAATATAGAATTTTGAGTTCTTATACAAGTAGTTCTGTTATGAAGAAAATAAAATGTGCGTTTCATATAAAATGTTGAATTTGTTTTATTTTGAATAGTATTAAACGCATATTTAATTTTCTTCAGAAGAGAACTACTTATATAAGAAAGAACTCAAAATTCTGTATTAAAACTTTCATTACTTGATGTTATATTAGTTTTACGCTATAACTAGATGAATTGCATATATAATTATTACTCACTTGCAAGTAAAAATATGACGGTAAATAACAAACGTAACCTAAAATTTATTTTGTAAATTTCCCATACGAATATCACATTTCTCGTATTGTTTTTCCCTAACATACAATTGGTGGTGATCGGTAGAACTAATTGAAAAATTTCCCTATTAACATAACATTGCCATATGACTACCATCAAGTTATCTTGGTATACCTTGATGGTAGGCTGATCGTATACAAAATTATGAGATTTCTTTTTTTTTCCAAAATGGCGTCATATAATTGTATGTATATCGAGGTTATACTCCATAAACACTCACTTGTCCTGGATGATTTCTAAATGTCAGATATATCGTACATTGACCACACCATCCGCCATCTTTAATAGTTTAGTTTTATGGTACGATAATGGTAATGGTATGATTTAGTCAGGTGGAGACGTAGGGTAAAGAGAACAATGAACATGGACATGTTAATAGTGGTGAATATAAAAATTTTTTTTGTTCACGATGCTTGTTCATTTTCGAATACCAATCGGCATTAGAGAGTAAACAATCGTTGTGAACATATAAAAAATATAAAATATGAAACGGGATGAATCAAATTCTGAATACAGTAAGCCCCCGCTTTACGGACACGATGCGTTCTACGTCATCTGGCCGTAAACCGAAAATCCGTAAAATGAAGCCCGAAAAAATTATTATCATCAAAATTAATGAAATACAGCACCTTAATTATAAAAAGGATTAAAGTACTTTATTTAAGTAAAAAGTAAAAAAGTACTTTATTTATATTTAAAAAAACAATTCAAATAAAAAACAACAAAAATAAAAAAATCATGAATATCCTCTTATTAAAGTTTAAAATTTTTATTTTAAATTATAAAAAAATTCCGTCAAACGGGATCGTTTGGCGGAACTGCCATCCAAAGTTAAATCAACATGTGCATTGGGAACTAGAATTGCTGTTTTAGAAAAATATCGCAACAGCGGCGTCGGTTTTTCTGGCTCCAATTTCTTTCTCGGTTCTTTGTTAACGTTGTTGGCTATTAGTGGCTTAAGAGGACCTTAGTCTGTCTTTTTAATTTGGGCTTCAAATGACGAGTTAGTTAAATATGAATCTAGAGATGTTTGCTTTGATTTAACTTGTTCTTTGTAAATTTCTCTGTAGCAAAGAATATCATTCTGAACAAGTCTGGTTACTTGTTGGCTTCTTTCATCTAATGGATCAATTTCTTTAAATATATCCAGGCCTTCCTCAATCAAAGAAATTGCCCTTGACAACTTTTGTGTTTGTGTAATTTGTGGGCTCTCGCCTGGAGTTTCTGATTTTTCTAAATCACATTTTTCTTCAAGCACCATCAATAGTTCTTCGTTAGTAAGATCTTCATCATTACATTATCTTCTGAATCTACCTCATTCATACCTGCTTCATGTGCAATTGCGACAATCTAGTTTTGTACATCCACATTTAAAAGTTGGGAGCTGGCTGATGTATGATCTTGAACGCATTCTGGTCATAATTTCATCCACACTCCATCCATTGCTGATTCAGTAACTTCATCCCACGATTTTACGATGTTATTAATGGCATTCATTATATTGAATTTCTTCCAAAATTCTTTAATGGTTTCTTGATTTGGACCATCAATAGATTCAATTGGAGTTCTAAACGCTCGACGTAAATAGTAAGCCTTAAAATTAGCAATAACACCCTGGTCCATAGGTTGTAATAAAGGCGTCGTGTTTGGTGGTAGAAATATAATTTTAATGTGTTCAGATACCTTGCCGAAATTATGGCTGGGCGCATCGTCAACAATAAGCAATGCTTTGTTAGCAATATTCAGCTCAGCGTTAAATTTTGTGACAGAAGTTGAAAAATGGTTATTTAACCAGTCCTCAAAAACGCTTATTGTCATCCATCCTCGTTTGTTTGAGCGCCAAATAACATCAAGTGTTGATTTGTTAATGCCTTTGAATGCCCGTGGGTTCTCTGCGTGATAAATAAGTAACGGTTTTAACTTATGATCACCAGCAGCATCCCCTCCGACTAAAGGCGTAATGCGATCCTTAGCTGCTTTAAATCCTGAAGCTGTTTTCTCTTCTTTGGAAATGAATATTCTAGAAGGCATCTTTTTCCAGAAAAGACCCGTTTCGTCAACATTATATACCTGCTGTGGGGTGTAACCACCAGCATCGACTATTTTTTTAAAATCCTCGGGAAACAATTTAGCCGCTTGAGTATGCCACTTGCTGCTTCTCCTGTTGTTTTTAAATTGTGAAGAGAATGTCGTTTTTTAAACCGGTAAAACCAGCCTTTGCTAGCTAAAAATGGTTCAGACTGTGAAGATTCACCGTATTTGGCCACTAAATCTTCATGCAGGCTCTTAGCTTTTTCTTGGATAATCAATGTGGAAATCGGCATATTTATCTGGGATTGGTGGTCTATCCAAACACTCAGCAAACGTTCCATTTCTTCCATTACCTGACTTCTTTGCCGTGAAACACGTTTTGCCGTTAACGGTGTTACGCGTTTCTAAAGATTTAGCAATTTCATTGTTTTTTTCTCCGGCATCAAATCGTCTTAACACATCTTATTTAATTTTGTAGTGTTAAAGACTTTCGATTTTTTTTTACACACTTTTCATCAACACTTCCTGAACGCTTTCCTGACATATTTACTGAGTAAAAAAACTAACACACTATGTATGTACTTTATCAAATATATAAAAGCAAAATTTATAGAACAAAATCAAAACATTACTAAGCTTAACCGCATAACAAACTCGACTAAAATGGATTTGAGTAACAATAACATGTAATTTGTTGTAATATTGTAATTTGTGAGTTCCCCGAAATAGAAACTAAGAGAATTCGTAGATAAAAAGGATTTAATAACGGAAAAAGAAAGAGAGAAACAATTTATTTCCGTAAATGCGAATTTTTGGTTCGTATAGCGAATTTTGAGTCCAAATAAATTTTGTCCGTAAAATCGAAATTCCGTAAAGCGGGCGTCCGTATAACGGGGTTTACTGTACATTGAAGACGTAGAATAGTTGCGAGACGATTTTGACTTATTCGGTAGATGGATTCACTTATTCGGTATATAGATGCGAGATCTTCCTGAAGCTAGAAATTTGCAAAACGCATCAATAATGGGTAAAATCTCGAGTATTTATTTTGCGTTGCAAATGTTTACGTATTTTTTTTTTTAATGTATCATGAAAATTGGTAGCGCTCATATGGACATTTTTATAGAAAATCTGATGACTGTGATAATTCTTTAAATGCAGTATCAAATCGACTTTTTTCATTTCGTGATCTCAAAACACAAATTTAAAATAATGTTAAAATCAAATAATTTATGCTGTCATAAAGTATGCCATAATTTTTATTCACCACATTCCTGTTTTCGTAATCATTTCATCATTACGATTTCGAAAACAGCGTTACAAAAATTTTAGATACCGATAATTTTCGCCATAGCTCGAGAATAGCATCCCAGTTTATAAATTGTATTATGTGAAGTTGGCAAACTGTTAAATATCAATTGCTGAATCTGAAGAATAACTTTATCCTATTTACACAAAAAATATTTAGTTAATCCGGGATTTTATAAGTTTAATCCCGAGATTGCCGAAAATAAGATCCGTACAATATAAATCTAACATTTTTTTATTTTTGTTTTTTTTTATTTTGCATTTTACAGGTCATCGATAAAATGGTGCGAGAAATTTCATCCGTGTCCGGTATTTCACGAGTACTATACGATTTGACACCAAAACCACCAGGTACAACGGAGTGGGAATGATCTGTTAATAAAATAATTTTAATATAATATAATTGATAATTATTTAATTATATATATAAAACAAACAAAACAAAAAATATATATATATACAAAATATTTTTTTTTTTTTTTAATAAAATTAATTACAAAATTAAATTAAATAAACAGCAGAAACAAAAATATTAATTATAAATATAAATTTAAAAATAAATAAAAATAGACCACTTGTATATTTTTTCATAATTAACATATACACACATACACAACAACAAACACATGATTAAACAAAAATAACAATGTTAAATATAATTAATTATTATATATTTATATATATATATATATATATATATATATATATATATATATATATATATATATAATATATATATATATATATATATATATATATATATATACATATATATATATATATATATATATATATATATATATATATATATATATATATATATATATATATATATATATACATATATATGTAGAAAATTCTTATGTTTGAAACAATGTCCAAACAGATTTTTAATATTTTTATTATAAAAAAATTAAATATTTGTTTTGATTGGTTGCTAAATATTCTTTAAAAATCACAAGTTTTTTTTAATTCAAGAGAATTTTGATACTCAAGCAATTCATCTGATACTATGTTCTAAAAACAAGATTGTTTTCGCATTTGCCAGCTGTTTCCTGTTCAGTTACCTCATTGAAATGAAAAATAAACAAACACTTTTCTCCATATGTATAGAAATATATATATATATTTATATATATATATATATATATATATATATATATATATATATATATATATATATATATATATATATATATATATATATATATATATATATATATATATATATATATATATATATATATATATATATATATATATATATATATATATATATATATATATATATATATATATATATATATATATATATATATATATATATATATATATATATATATATATATATATATATATATATATATATATATATATATATATATATATATATATATATATATATATATATATATATATATATATATATATATATATATATATATATATATATATATATATATATATATATATATATATATATATATATATATATATATATATATATATATATATATATATATATATATATATATATATATATATATATATATATATATATATATATATATATATATATATATATATATATATATATATATATATATATATATATATATATATATATATATATATATATATATATATATATATATATATATATATATATATATATATATATATATATATATATATATATATATATATATATATATATATATATATATATATATATATATATATATATATATATATATATATATAATTAAAACTTGTCAAAGCCGGAATCGCGCGAGACGTAGTAATATTTCCGCCAAGTTTCTGTCTCTCGGCAGTTCTAATCCAAATTTTCTCTACATTAAGGTCAAATTTTATGTTTCAAGCCGCTTTCATAGAAAAATTCTGCAGAATTCTTCAGTAATATTTCTTCGGCAAAACATGACGGAATTAAATATTGTTTATCTTTTTTAGTAATAAATAATAAAATTCAATTTTAAGTTGGTATACACTTTCGGAATTTACTAAAAAAGATAAACAATATTTAATTCCGTCATGTTTTGCCGAAGAAATATTACTAAAAAAATTCTGCAGAATTTTTTCATGAAAGCGGCATCAGCGTAGCCAGTACTTACGTTTTTATTTATCCCGCCGTCTCCACTATAAAATTTTATTTCATGATTTTCATGATTGTATTTGTTTCTTTCAATGCATTAGTTCTGTCGTTGAAATTTCATCACTGGGCATTTTGCTTTCATGAAAATTATAATAGAAACTAGAAATATAAACAAAAAATGAAAAACAAATCTATATAGATATTTCATGAAATTTTTTTGAGAAATTTCAGCCTGAAAGTTTTCCGAAAGTTTGTATTTTTGTATAATATACACACGCATACATTGATCAAATTGATTTTATGAACGCAAATTTCTGTAAGATTTCATATTGGAGAAGGCGGGATATACATAACAAATAAAATCCTTCATCGTTGTTTGTTTTTGGTTGGCTAATAAATTTGTAAATGACTAGCAATTTAGACTTCGACAGAAAATTTAATAATTCTGGATCACTAGTATGAAGGATATTGTCAGGATATTATAAAATTAAAAAGCAAAATCGAATCAGATTTTTCCGAGTGCACATGTCAAAATCCGACTGCTATTTAGTTGACGAATTTTATATTCGATTAATCTTATTTTGAGCTTATGTGAAAAGTTTTTTGTGTTTCAATAAAATTAAATTTTAATAATAAAATTTAAAGTAAAATAACAATATTATATTTTACAAAATTAAATAATCAAACCAATATTATTTTAAGATGTATTTTTCTAAATTGAAAAAAAAAATCAAATCTAAAAAAACAACCGTCAAATTATTGCAAATTCGATAATCAAGTTTCACAATAGGGTAAATCCGTGTCGAATCAGAATGTTCGTTGGACGGAAAAATGTTTTTTCAAACATTTTGTAATTGTTTCTGTTTTGTTTGTGTATTACACAATTAAAAATAAAGACGACATTAAACTAAGATATCAAATACGAAAAAAATGGTGAATTAAAATTTGAATGGTATTTCTTTCGTTTTTGGTGTTTCCCTATCTAATTTTTTTATGAAACACGAAATTAAAACATTGAACATTGCATTTCGAAATCGATTCGAATTCCGCCTTACAAAAGTTATAAATGATGGAAATTTTAATTTTCGTTCTAAAAACGTGTTTCGAGTATGAGAAGTTTCCGGCACATCGAAGTTCCGGCTATATCAAGTTTTACTGTGTATATATATATACATATATATATATATATATATATATATATATATATATATATATATATATATATATATATATATATATAATTATATAAATATAATATATTTATATATCGTTTGTATTACTAAAAAATAATATATCAAGTTTCGTTATTTTTTTTTATGTTATCAATTCTATATTATATTTTTGTTAAATATTTTTAAACAAAACTAATTGTGTTAAACGAAAAAAAAAAATCCAAAACTGCAAAATAATAATTGAGACAAAAAACTTTTTAATTATTAATCATTAAATTTTGTTTCAAATTTATAAAAACAATTTATTATTTGATATATGTAAATTAAATTACCATTTACGTTTTTAAATTAGATTACAAATTATTTGCCTAAAATAAAATTAATTTTTTATTAGCATAAAAATCGAATAAATATAATATTTTTTTAGCGTAAATATCAAATATTAAAAATACATTTTTATTTTATAATTTTTTGCTGAGCAAAAATTATTTATTAATTTAGGTTTTTTTTTTTTTTTTTGCGAGCAAAGCTTAAATACATATTTAAATTATTTTTCTTTAGTAATTTATTTAAAATTATGGAATTTATATTGAAAAAAAAAAAAGAAAACAAAAGTAAAAAATATGTAGACAAATAAAATAATTGTGTTTTTTAAGTTTTTTAAATCATCCTCATTTCATCTTCCACATCCTTTACTCCGTCGTTCATATTAATTAAATAAAATATATATTTACTGTCAATTATGAAATTATTAATTAAATTATTTAATAAACATAATTAATCAATATACAGAAACGGATTATATACTAAAAATTGTAAATTAGAGAAAATAAAATTTAATATGATTTTTTTTTTTGTTTTTAATAATTGAAAAAATTTTCGATTTCTGCGTCAAACAAAATTGACTGAATATTTTTTTTAAATATAAAAATGATTTGTATAATGTTTTGTAAAAGAAAATTTATAATATTTAGATCAGGGAATGTGGGGACGAGATATATAAAAAAAAAAAAATAACAAAATATATAAATACGAAATACATTGTTTTTGAATGGTGGTGCCTCAATAATGAAAAAATATATGTTGTAAGTATGTTGCTAATTTTGTCACATTAACATTTTAAATATTCGCATTTCATGATACACACAATATGAAAAAATGTGTTAAAAAAAATAAAATTATTATAAAAAAAAAAGTCGTGCCCAATCTCCATTAAATAAAATTAACAGCACATATATATTGTATAATATTAATTAAGGTTTTTTGATGATTAGTTACATTTTTATTTTATTTTTTTTTATTTTTGCAATCACTTAAAAATTATACATACATATTTTTAATATTAATTTTACCAACCGGTTTTTAATCACTACCACATAATATAGTTTCATTATTATATTATATTTCTTTTTTTTACATTTTATTATTAAATATAATTTAAAATAAAAATCCTATTTTTTAATAAAATTAAAAGAAAAGAAAAAAAAATTAATAAATGCTATTGTGAATTTACGAAAAACAAAAAAAGGGGAAAAAAACAAATTTCATAAATTATATATATATTTAAAATTAATAAAAAAAAAAAAAAAAAACTTTAAAAACTGCTAATTACTAAATTATATTATTATTAATTTAAATAAATAATGTATTATTAAAAATAAAAAAAGTAAAAAAAAAACTTTAAAAATTATAGATAGAAATTTTTTATTTAATTTAAATTTTATTAAACATATATATATATATACATATAATATAAATCTTATAAATAAATTAATAACATATTTAATATTGGAAAGACGAATGATGATCATAATGTTAATATTAATGTTATACAGTTGTTAAAAACCAAAATAATAATTGAGAAAATATGAAGACATTTTTTTAATTTACAACAAATTTAATTTAATTATTTAGGTTACATTGTATTAGATAATTTTGTTTTGTATTAGATAATTATTCTATGTATATGTTAACAAAATTCAAAATTGTAGGAAACGGTTATAATTTTGATGACCACAAACAATTCGGGGTTAGTAACTCTTATAGAGTTACGTATGCCATTTAGAAAATAACTAAAAATGAAATTTACTAAGGATTTTAACTCCTATCTAAATATCAGCATTAGATCGATGGAGTTTAACTGAGATTTATCGGAGCGATCGAG
This sequence comes from Tipula confusa, assembly GCA_963556175.1. Lineage (NCBI taxonomy): Eukaryota > Metazoa > Arthropoda > Insecta > Diptera > Tipulidae > Tipula > Tipula confusa. The sequence goes on from OY744475.1 coordinate 46,932,419, forward strand.
ATTCTGGGGTTCTTTTTCATTAAAGTTGCATCTTTCTTTAACATGACATAAACCATAAAAATATTCCTGTTTGATATTTTAAGCATTGCAAATTATATATTTATACCATATTCTATATACTTATATATATATATATATATATATATATATATATATATATATATATATATATATATATATATATATATATATATATATATATATATATATAAACTGAAAATTTTAGCAATGTTTTTCTTCAACATTTCTTCGAAGATAAACTAACATGAATTGTCCATAAAACGCGTAATACTCTCGACCTCAGTATAAATACTGGTATAAAAGTCGTATTTTATTTGATTTTTTAAAACAACAATCCCATATATCGAATTCTTTTTTGGAATTGGTTGAAATCTTTCTCTATTGATGGTATTGTAATTCCAATTCTTCTTTTTAGTTAGTATCTCGAATACCAGGTGCGCGACATATCATATTTTGATTTCTATAAGTTAGTCATTGTTGTAATTTTATTATTTTGACATTCATTTTTGAGTTAACGATATATTGTTAAATCTTGAATGTGATTATTTAATCAGTATTTTAGTACTTAAATTATTTAGTATTGGAAAGTGAAATCATTTAGATAATTTAAATGAATCAAGATGAACTTTTAATAGTACAGACCATTGCCTTCTTGAGGAACTGTAATTATCAAATTTGTATTTAACAAATTTTGATTGTACGTTATTAAACGTAAGCCGAAATTGACGATTTAAATAATACTCACTATGGTTTTCTTATAACATTATTTATCTTTTCTCCGTTGCTTGAAATTATAATTAATTAAAATATTAATAAAAAATAATATGTTGGTAAAAATTTAAAATGTTCGATGATTACCAAAAGAAACTATTTGAAAATTCAAATGTAAAAATATACAACGTACCAACCTTTAAAAATAATATCCAATTCCAAAAAAAAATTAAAACCTATTTTATTTGAATTCCAAATCCAATTCCAATACCAAAATCAAATAAAATACGACTAAAATATACTTACATTTGATGAAAAGTAAATATAGTATTCTAAATGTTGGTAACACTGTATTGTTACATTCATGTATTAATATTGTTACTATCTTCAGTCTGTAAATAAAAGAAGACTCTGTCACTTCCGCTTTAGTTACAACAAGAGCAAGTTGTGTTTTATTTCGATACGACAGAAATCTGTGTCCATCAGGTTATCGGCCCAGAATTATCGAAATAAAAATAAGTGAGTAATTTCAAAATAAAAGTAATTATTATCCATCATGGTGATGTCAATAATACCATTCATCGAGAAGCTGAATGGCCGAGAAAACTTCAATAATTGGAGTTTTGCAATGAAGGCATACCTTCAACAAGAAAATTTATGGTCATGTGATGATAAGATGAAATTAAAAAAGCAGCCAGAGACACAAAGGCTAGAATCAAAATAATAACGATGGTCAGTCAACAGCACTATGTTCATATTCGTTCAGCCAGTACTTCAAAAGTAGTTTGGGAGCAATTAAAAAATGCATTCACAGATAAAGGATGATCAAGAGAGGTTGGTCTAATGCAAAAAATGATCATAACGGAAATGATTGATTGTAAATCAATGAAGGAGTACGTTACTACCATCATGTCAATTGCACAGATGCTAAATGATATTGAGTTTGCAGTAAGTGAAGAATGGATAGGCACATTTCTGTTGGCTGGATTTCCTGATTCATACAAGCCAATGATAATGGCAATCGAGAATTCGGGGGCTATTATAATAGGAGATTTTATAAAAACAAAATTACTTCAAGAAGTGAAAGTGGGAAAAAAGAAAATACAAGTCGAGTTTATGATTCTAATGAAGAGTTTTTGGCGACAACTACTTTAAAAAATAGGATTTACACATTAGACATGGAAAGTTCTAACATCCATACGTCATATTATCTGCCAAAGGATGTATAGTTGTGGCACAGACGTTTGGGTCACATGAGTGATGGCTATATGAAAAAATTAAATCTTATGAATACGAAAAATGTGAAACGTGTATCAGGGGTAAGCAACCCCGATTACCCTTTACAGATAGTGGAAAGCGAGCGAATGAACTATTAGAGCTGGTGCATGCAGATCTATGCGGTCCCATAGAAGAAGATTCGCTTGGCGGTACGAAATACATATTCGGCCTCGAAGATGATTTTTCACGAAAAACTTTCGTATATTTTTTGAAGTTTAAATCTCAAGTGTTTAACAGTTTTGTGGAATTAAAGAATTTGGTTGAAAACCAAACGAACAAAAAAATGAAAATTTTACGCACTGACAACGGAACAGAATTCTGCAATGAGATGGAGGATTTTCTTCGAAAATCCGGCATCAAACATCAGAAAATGACACCTTAAACGCCTGAGCAACTTACTCTCCAGTTGTCAGATACAGGTCGATTCGTTTCTTATTAACAATGGCAGTATGATTTAGAGATTCACCAGTATCATTTAGAGAAGTATGATTTAGAGATTCACCAAATGGATGCAGTCACAGCATTTCTCCAATCAGAACTTGAAGATACCATTTATATGGTGCAGCCAGAATGTTTTCAATGTGGTAAAATAGTTTGTTACCTTAAAAAATCACTGTACGGGCTTAAACAAGCCAGCGGCATTTGGAATCAACATTTAGACACTCAACTGAAGAATTCCGATATGACGCAATCATCAGTAGACACATGCATATACTTTAGAACAATAGCTGAAAAGATAATAGTCGCTGTATACGTTGATGATCTCATATTATTTTTCAATGATTTGGATTTAATGGCTGAGCTAAAGAACAATTTGATGAGGAAATTTCAGATGAAGGATATCAGTGAGGCGAAATATGTACTAGGAATGAAAATTGAAAGGAAGGAAAATTATCGATGTCAGGAAGGTTATATAAACGATGCTTTGAGAAAGTTTAACATGACAGATTGCAATCCAGTTGCGACTGTCCTAGATGCTAAACAAATCTTGCCTAAAGAGATGAGTCCAAATACGTTGAAGATAGTGAAAAGATGAAACATTCCGTACTAATAGGCAATAGGCAGTCTACTTTATGCAGCGCAAGTCACAAGACCAGATATTTGTTATGCCGTCAACAAATTAAGTCAATTTAATCAGAATCCAGGAATGGCCCATTGGAATGCTACGAAACGAGTGATGAGGTATTTGATGGGCACATCAAGTTTTAAATAGGAATTCAGCAAAAATAGCAATGCAGATATGATTGGATACTGTGATTCAGACTGGGCGGGTGATCCTGAACAACGACGATCAACTACTGGATATGTATTTGCGTTACAGGGAGGAATATCGTGGAACTCTAAACGACAAAGCACAGTTGCACTGACAACTACCGAGGCAGAATACATGTCTAAAAAGCTCTCCCTAAGCAGCAACATCACAGCTGTTCTAAACCTATGGGTCTAGAAAAATAAAAATACAACATTTAGGGGGAATGATGAAAAGTAAATATTGTATTCTAAATGTTGGTAACACTGTATCAGACAGGGGTTATCCCACAAAATTCTCGAAAACGTATGAATTGTCCATAAAACGCGTAATAGTGGTTCGATTTTGATGACTGATACATCAATCAAAAGCTCTCGACCTCAGTATAAATACTGGTATAAAATATACTTACATTTCCGTTAATATTTTTTTAGCCAAAAAAAAAATGCTAGGGGTTAGCCCACAAAATTTACGAAAAATGTAAGAATTGTTCATAAATCGCGTAATAGTGGTCCGATTGTGGTGACTGATACCTTAATCAAAAGCTCTCGACATCAGTATAAATACTGATATAAATAAAATATACTTACATTTCCGAAAATCATTTTTAACCAAAAAAAAAAAAAATCGACAGGGGTTAGCCCACAAAATTTACGAAAATGTATGAATTGTCCATAAAACGCGTATAGTGGTATAATTCTAATAACTGATACATTAATCAAAATTACTGGTCTGAAATATACTTACATTTCTGGAAATCATTTTTTGGTGAAAAAAGGGGTTACACCCGACTTTAAATGATGAGATGGTTAGTTCGGGAGGTGAGGTGAGGTTAGAACCATGATAGGCCCATTAAGCATACCACGTCATCCTATAGTTAAGATAAAAATATATAATCTCGGGTTTTTGAGATTAAGGCCAGTAAATTTTGGTGTTAATAGCGTTCGAATTTATCAAAGAACTCCACCGAATACTCATATAAAAAAACACCAAAAAGTGCCTGACCCTTTATTTAAAGCCAAACAAAATTATGTTTAAATTTTTCAATTTATAATTTTTATTTTATTTTTTATCATCATTTTTTTTTTTTAGTTTTTCTTTTCATTTAATTATTTAAATTTTATTTCAATTGTATTTTTTTTTTGTTTCATTCTTGTTTAATTAAATCGTGTTTTTTTTTCTTGTTTGGTTGTTTCTTTAATTATTACAGCAAAAATAAAAATAGAATTCATTTTTTTTTGTTGTTTCATAAATAAAAAACATCTACACACAATTACAGCAATAATAATTCTATACTGTTATTATTATTTTTTTAAATTTTAATCATTAATTTATTATAATAATAATTTTACTTTAGTTAATAATATTATTTCGTAATTTATTATTTAGTTTTGGTTTTTTTTATTTAATTTTTTATTGTTGTATTTATAAATAAAAATTGAATATAGTTCATAATATGGATATGATGAGGATGTAATGTGATCGGGATCAGTTATTTTTTTTTTTAATGTAAGAAGATATTATATGTTATATATATATATTATAAAAAATTGATAATTAGTTTACAAGAGAAGATGAAGCCCATATTTAATATTAAATAAAATATTATGTTTATAGTTTTTAGTGACCAATTCATTACAACCTCGTCCTTTTTCGTATATGAGGAGTGTTAAAAATTAAATGACCGAATTTGATTTTTTCAAATATAAAATGGTGTTACCTGTAATATTTTTTTTTATAATTTAAAATGCTAAAATTTCTAATTGTATTTTATAATAGTATCGGGTTATGTTTTATTTTAGCACTTTAGGTGTATCTTTAATCAATCCATGTACAGTATACATTTGATATGATGGATTTAAGACGTTTAAAATAAAATACACACAAATTATATATATATATATATATATATATATATATATATATATATATATATATATATATATATATATATATATATATAAACTTTCCTACGCGTTTGGTAATTGTTAAGGGACAAATTAAAGGTTCCAAAACAATTATATTTTTGAAATTTGTCTTTTTTATTTACTTTAAACATTAATAAGGTTTTATTTTATATATAAGTAAATTCGAAGCCATTAAACTTACAATGTGTGCCTTAATCGACTAAACTAATTTGAAAGTTTTTCCACTGACGATATTCGTATATTCCTCTTAATCATCATTTTTAATTTTGAATTATGCATTGCTGTACATTAACAGACAAAACATGATACACAATTAGATCTCGTCAATTTCCTAACAACATATACATATTAAAAAACGACAGGGTGGCAATTTTCACACATTGGTAAAAATATTAATATTCATCACATGTAGAGTGCAGTCTTTACTTTTAAGATAGTGAGTTTCAAGTTAATGAATCAAGAAAGGCACAGTTTCGAAACCAACATTATTCATCTAATTAATATCTTATTACAGTAATTAAGGTATATTTAATTTATTACGTTTTAGAATAAATTTAATGTTACTACGAAATTAAAGTTTTGCCACCCTTCAAATTTTTTCAGTACGATTCATGGGCCTGTGTGCGAGTTATAATATCATATTTAAGACAATAGAGACCAAAATTATAATCAAGCTAAATTTTCGTATGGTTTGCTTGAATTTTCCGGTCTATTTAAAAACGGAAGAAGAAAAACTTCAAATGAACTCTGTGCTAAATATATTTTTAAATAATAGTTAAGGATAATTTTATACTATTTTTAAACCACTTGAACGAAAAAAATTTCAAAATAAGAGAACAAGCTTCTGTAAGTCTTTTAAGTCTTAAGGCGGCTTTACAGTTCAATTTCTTCGTTCATTCATTCATTCAAACAATTTTTTCAACCAATTGTATAGCTCAAAACAGTCATGTGATTTTCTTAAGAAAATTTTCACAAGAGTTGGTTTAATTTTATAGTTTTGTTTGAACAAACATCGAGTAAAAGAAAAAGCATAATACAAATAAAAAGAGAAAGATACAAAGCCAAGCCATTTGTTTTGAAAAATATTATTTAACACGGAAATAATATGTATATTAACAAATAAATAACATATAGAATATTTTATTGCAACTAATTGTATATTAATTAGCAAATCACACTATATATTTATTGAATCCCACTATATTTATAACCTCACAATATGTTTTTCAAATCACAATATGTTTAACCACAAATAATATGAATGATGTCAAAAAATTTCAATTTTAAACAAAATGGAAACCAAATTGTTCCAATATTCGTTCTGATGATTTCACAAGAAGTGTGAATCGTCAAATTAAAATTATAGAATGAACGAAGAAAATTGAATGTATGAATGAACGAAGAAATTGAACTGTGAAGTCGCCTTCTCATTTCTTGTGAAATTTCAGAACGAATATCGGAACGACTTGATTTTCATCTTGTTTAAAATTGAAATCTTTTGACAACATTTATATTATTTGTGGTTAAACATATTGTGAGGTAATAACTATAGTGTGTTTCAATAAATATATATTGTGATTTGATAATTAATAGACAATTAGTTGCAATAAAATATTCAATATATTATATATTTATTTACATATTATTAATAAACAAATGGATTTGCTTTATATCTTTCTCTTTTTATTTTTATTATGCTGTCTCTTTTGCTCAATGTTCGTTCAAACAAAAATTTAAATTAAACTAATGTCGATTTTTATTGGTTTCTGTCAAAAAATCGAATTTAATTTTAATACAAATCTAAACACAAATAGCACGACTTGTTATTGTTTACATTTATTTTTTTGTTGGTATTGAAAAAATCTTGCTACAAATCTAGATTTCATAAAATTGCTCTAGATCAAAACAAAAATCAATTGTTTTTATCAAATGAAACTGCATATCTGTCAAATAACAAATCTAGATATGTCAAATATCAAAATTTAGACCAATTTTTTTCGCCAATGAAAATTGACATAACTCTTGTGAAAATTTTCTTAAGAAAGTCACATGACTGTTTTGAGCTATACAATTGGTTGAAAAAATTGTTTGAATGAATGAATGAACGAAGAAATTGAACTGTGAAGTCGCCTTTATGGATTAAGTTAACTTGACAAATTTATTTATTAAATTTATATAATTATAATAAAACCTTATTTAAAATTAAATTAAATTATATTTTTTATTTATTTTACAAAAATTAAATGGAACCTTGAAATTTCTCCATTACATTTACTAAAGCGTAGGATTGTATATATTATAGTGAGAAATACATGAAGCTACCAATTTAATATATGATATATGGCCGAAAGGCATATTAACATTTTCTACTTTTTCTTTCTTTATTGTTTAGTATTCGACTAAAAAAAATTTACTCACTGAATGTTTGAAGCAGAATATTTACGGACGAACCACATTTTTTACAATATCTTCGGTCTGTTTGGTGTAGAATTTGGTCAGGAGGTGTGATTGACACGGTTTTTATCAAAAGAAAATATGTTACATAGTATTTCTAAAAATGGCGGTTCATCAAGATGGTGGAACCTGCCCAGAGATGAGCTATAGCTAATTCGCACGGTTCTATAGAACAAACCGATCGAGTGTTGGGTATGTTGCATCAAAAATCGTTTGCCCAAAAAATATTTCCCCAAAAATGCTTTGCCCAAAAGATCCCCAAAAATCCCAAAATAATGAATTGAAAATATCGCGCACGTGATCTTTTAAACCATGACAGTATGCATCAAGTTAATATTAGTTTGATGTCGCTAATATATAAAATGCAATCGCATCCGATGCAAACGATGAATCTCCTCTTATCTTTTCCGCAAAAAATGAAATAAAACCCAACTGAAGATTGTATTTCTTATTTTATTTGTGAATCTGTCACTATTAACCAATTTTCAATTTAAAAAAATTAAAAAAGAAAAATTTGCATTAAATATAGTGAAGTCCAGCGAGGCAAAGATGAACCTATATCAAGAATGTATTTGCCGCATAACGAAACCCAGAAGGCCAAGTTAAAGTGAGTTTTGCAATCAAAGATAAAAGAGCTAACTTCAGTTCGTGACATCAATATTCCAGAACATCTGAGAATATTAGACGGGGAACGTTTTATTTTCACCCCTATTCTCTTAGTCGCATCACTTCATGTAATGTGATAACTATAACATCTCTCTTCCGATCGAATTATTCGGTTTCATGTTTGTATGTGGCAATTCCTTAAGGCCGAAAAACTAATGATATGAACTTTTTCCATGATGATGTACTTTTCCAAATTCTTTCTCAGAAATCCCTTTCGTAAAAAATAGAAGGTCTCCCAAAAAATACTTATAAAAACCATAATCGTTAAAATCAGTTCCAGATTATTTTCCTGTGACCTGTGAGCAGACTCGAAAAAAACCAGGAATAAAATTACATCACTGAAGTACTTAATATACGAGGAAAATTCTCGGAAATTAAGACGAAGTGACAGAAATGGGTTTCTCGTCGTATGAAAAGTTGATCGTCGCATCAAATGACATTTTTCGTCACTTGATAGAAAATGAAAGAATGCCAACCGTAAATTTAAAAATGACATTTTTCCTGCCACATCACTTCGATCGACTTAGTTTAGTCGATATGTGGCTATAAATATGTGATATAAAGCCAAAAATCGTGTTCAAACAATCCGAGATAACGTCGATAAAATCAAGAAGCAATCACAATATTGACAGCATCATATATAACTCGTCAGGAAAGTAATATCATAAAAAAGATGGAAAAATTTCAGTCTTAAAACTTTGTTGATTTATGTTTCTGGGAATCTAAGACAATTTAATAGACAAGAGTCAATTGCTGGTTATCTGGACGTCAAATAAAACGCATGGTAATTATATTTACGAAATGGTATAAATGTGGAAAAATGTTGGGAGTACAACATAACCATTTACCAACTGTATATAGACTTCAGACAGGCATATGACAGTATAAACCGTGAAAACTTATGGGCCGCGCTCATAAGCCTAGGAATTCCAGAGAAACTCGTTTCTCTGTGCAAATTAGCAACCTCTGGATCTGTATGTAGAATCGTAATTGATGGAGCTGTGTCAGACCCCTTTGAAATAACATCTGGTATTCAACAGGGAAATACACTCGCGCCTGTGCTGTTCAACTTGGCGCTTGAGTGCGTAGTGAGAAAAAGCAACATTGAAACTTCGCGCTGTATATTTAATAAATCAGGCCAAATTCTTGAATATGCAGATGATATCGTGCTTCTTGGCCAAAGACTTGGTTTGGAGGTGAACAGCAGCAAAACAAAATTGTTATCAACACCCAGTAACATCTCCATGGTAAATCTCGGAATTGGCGACCATAACTTTGATAGCGTCGAAAACTTTAAATACCTCGGATCAGTTATAACATCGTCGAATGATATGCAGGCAGAAATAATAGCCCGAATCGCTGCCAGACAACGATTTTTCTACGCCTAATCGAAATTATTGCCATCTAAACATATGTCGCAGTCCTGCAAGCTTGCACTTTATAAAGCACTCATAAGACCTGTGCTGGCTTTCGGAAGCGAGATTTGGACCATGACCTCTAACGATTGTTGATTGTTATCTACCTTCGAAAGGAAGGTCATTCGCTCAATCTCTGGTCCAATCAAAGTCGCAGACAACGAATATCAGGTTCGTATGAACCACGAGATAAGCCAACTTCTTGGAGGCTGCGATATTATCGGATTCATCAAATCCAATCGAGTTAGACAACAACGAATGACCAATAAAGTGTTCCATCAACAACCAGCCGGTGTTCGTCGTAGAGGAAGATCCCCGATTGCGCTAGCGTGACGACATCGAACAAGATCTACATGCATTAGGATGTCGAAACTGGAGGACGAGAGCGATGGACCGAGATGGATGGAGGACCTTAGTGCGGGCGGCAAAATTCCTTCATGGGATGTGAAAGCCAGAGAGAGGGAGAGGTATAAAAATCGTTTTGTTATAAATAATAATCGAGGGCATCCAATAAAGTTGGCAGAATTTTCGATGTTCAAGTAGAATATCTACCAAAACACACAACAGCGTTAATCCAACCTATGGTCTAGGGCATCATAGCCATTGTTAAGGCAGCCAAATTTTAGGAACCAATCTAGACCTTATAACCAGGTATTAGTTTTGAGCCTGTATAAAACCCGTCACGAGTTATTATGTACTAGCTAGAATAAGTCGTCTTAAATTTCATTTATATTATTCCCCGATTCTTCGAATTGTCCAGGATTGAAAAAATTTTGAGAATACTTAATAAAAACATTTATGAAAAAAAAAATTAAAGAATTATACAAAACCATTTGGTAAATTACCGAATTACTCCATTTCAAGGCTGACAAATTTGTTTCCCCATTATTTCATTTCAGATTACGCCGGACAGTGTGGAATAAGTATTTGAATGAACTTAAACATTTAAAATTGAATATAAATCGAAGCTAATTGAATTTATCACTAGTTTCACAACTACTTCATTACCCTCTGGTTTTTATTTTTGCAACCTTTTGTCTTATGCTATAAACAGAACCAGAGCGACAACGACGAGCGTCAACGCCTGTCAAATTAAAATACACTAAAAGCATAGTATGCTAACAGAAACATCGACGGTTTCTGTTAGCATACTATGCTTTTAGAAAAAAGCATAGTACGCTAACAGAAACCGTCGATTTTTTCAACGAAAAAATCGACGACGATTTTTTCGTTGAAACAAATTAGGTCTATTTCTAATTTTGTCGCCGGCGAAACAATGTTGCCAACTGTTTTTTATTTTTTTAAGTTGCCTTTTTAATAAAGTGCGTATTAAGCAGCCATGTTTTAAAAAATTGTATTGTTATTTTTATATCGCGATACGCTGACGCTTTTGTTTGTTCTGTTTACTACAACGATATCGCTGGCGAAATATATATTTAAACAACAACAACAAAAATATATTCGAAAAACACTGTTGAAACAGAAAGAAAAATTAAAAAATGTTGATATGACTTCTGGCCACATAATATTGGATTTGTAATTATTCATATATTTTTCACAATACATATAGCCAAAATATTTGTGCAAACCAAATGTTGTATTTTGAAAATATAATTGATTCGGCAATAAGGTTTTGACCATATTTTAAATGAAGTTAATTGGATTAGTTAGATTAAAGTATGTATCCACAATAAAACAATAAAATAATGATTTCGTTTCTGCAAATCCTTAAAAAATATAATATTTCCCCATTAGCTTTTATAACCTTTTTGTAACCACCGTTATTCCATTTTTCTATTTAAGAACTATTTCTTTTTTGTTCCTAATGACCATCTGTTATAATGTTAGTATTCTGACCAAAATTTTATTTTTTCAGTTCTATTTTTTTGTCTTCTTTGACGAAAGTAACTTAAAAATTTGAATACAAAATTAATGACCAAATGATTTTGCACCATTTTAAGTTTTAGTATTTGTTTAGTAGATACTTTGGCCTAATTAATAAAATTTACTTTATTTTAAAATATGATTCTGACGTTTATTTGCGAAGCAATTAGTTTTGCACAAAACAATTTACTGATTGTAAATATATATACATATTATATTTATATATATTATGTCGATTAAGATGCGCGCGCATATATTTATCCATTCATTCCTTTATAAAACCAATACATAAGATGTATCATTTTTTTTGTTATAAAAAATTATTAAACTACCATCACTACACATTTCCATAATAGCTATCATCTATTATCCTAAAATTTGTTTTATTTGTCATTCATTCCTGTTCCGAATTAAATAAGTGTCAAATTATAAAAATAAAAAACATGACCGTGATGATCCTTTTTTTTTTGTCCTCGTCGTTGAAATGATCTTAATATTTTTGTTAATAAAATGGTACAATCCATTCATATAGATGGACTTGTCGATAGGCTAAATAATATCCGTATAATTCCAGATTGCACCATATATTAAATTTTCTCTAGTCCCTAATTTCTAAATTATCTAAATTGACAATTTCCATACACATATTACACATATAATATTTTATATATAGAACAAAGATATATCAATTTCAGTCTTTTTTTTTATATTATGTTTTTTCTTTTAATTTGTTTTAATAATTCGATCAATTTCGTCGCTGTTTTGTAATTAAAAATAAAAAATTTAATAAGGATCATACTTCATTTAAAATTTAGAAAAAAAATGGCTAACTTTTTAAATTACAGTACTTTTATTTAATCACATAATTTTTCGGTAATTAAATTTTTTATATGTATATTTATGTTATATGTATTTATCATGTAGAATGTAATAATTAGGTTATTTATTAATAAAAATAAAAAACAGAAAAAATCAAATAAAATTATGTTTTTTATATAAATTCATCAGTACAAATAATTTACATGGATAAAACTGTTATTTTATGTTATTTTTGTAATGCGTATTCAATTAATTAATTAATTAATTATAATAAATAATATTATTTTATTTATTTAGATTTAATTTAATATTATATGTATAATTTATATATTTTTTTTTTTATTAATTAATTTTGAGTTTACTTTTCATGTCATTATAATATAATAGGGCGCCATATTTAAAAATGATTTTTAAACAATATTTATAGTAACGAAATAAATAGTTTTTGTATTTTTTTGCTTATCGTCGCGTTTTTTTTTATGTTTTTGATTGATATTTTATTTATTTAATTTATACAATTTAAATTTATTTAAAAAATAATATTATATTAAAATTGAGTTACTCTGACTATCTTTATTTTATAATTATGACACACGTTGCGTGTTGTGAGGAAGTGATTTGGATATATGCACAGAGTTAGTTGCAAGTAAAAAAAAAAAATACAAATTAACGATTTTTTGTGGTCTTAAGTACCCCATCTCTGACCACAATGCCGTGACCAATTGTGTGTAAAAATCGTTCGTTGGGCTGACGGCCTACAACTATCACCAACTGTAAACATATGGTCTGAAATATCTCAGTAAAGGGTCTCAGTAAAGGGTTCAGTCGCAATTGTGCTATGGCAGCGAATAAACATCAAAATATTAAGTAAATATAAATTAATAAATTTTTCTGTGTTATTAGCTTAATAAGCAGAAACTTTAAAAAAAAATATATATAGTTATATATAAGTATAGTTTTATTATTTAATTCTCGTAATATAATGTAATACCATGGTCTTCAAGTCGCCAAGTGTGGTAGATAAAACTGGACTAAGTTCACAAAGGTCAACGTCTGTAGGTGATTTATCATCAATCGCCACAACGTCAACCAGAACATTTAAAGGTGTGCAACATAGTCCAAAAAAAAGTGCAAACGAAGTAGAAAGCAATTTGGTATCAAATTGTTTGCTTCAAAATAAAAATTTTTGTGATGACAATGACAAAAGTGCAATGAATAAAAATAAAATAAAAAGTGCCGTGTTGTTAAAAAACAATAATACTAATAATGATGTAGGTCAGTGTTCTACACAGTTAGTACAACGGGGTATCGACCGGTATATTACAGTGCAGCCGAAAAGAAAGAGAAGCCCAAGAGCTGCGCTAAACACTAGCATCAACAAATTTACAAGGCTCGCTAGTGTTGAACTTGCTCATGGCAATCGTTTCTCTAGCCTGGTAGAAACAGAGTGTATCGAAGATACCACATCTGCGGACAAACCTAAAATTGAAAAACCGCCGCCCATTTATTTGAGAGAAGAATCAAATAAAGAGCTTGTAAAAGCTATTGACACCTTAACAGAGGGAAAATATTATATTTCTGCTCTTAAAAGAGGTAATATCAAAGAAACCAAGATACAACCAATTAACATAGACGCGTACCGTGCATTAATAAAATATTTTGACCAGGTTGGTAAACGTTACTACACTTACCAACTAAAGAGCCAAAAAGGTTTGGTCGTTATTATTAAAGGAATAGAGAGCTTTGTAGAACCAAACGAAATACATGATGCTCTCACTGCCGAAGGTTTTAATGCAAAATCGATTACAAATATTATTAACCGGGAGAAGATACCACAACCACTATTTCGCCTGGAATTAGAGCCAGACAATAAACCTATGAAAGGCAAACATTCAATTTATAACATAAAATATTTAATGCACAGAAGGGTAACCGTGGAGGAACCTAAGAAAAGAATTGGGCCAATACAATGTATCAAGTGCCAAGAATACGGGCACTCAAAAGCATATTGCACACTAAATGACGTTTGTGTTATCTGTGGCGAACTTCATAATTCAAAACAGTGCAATAAAAGGAAAACTGATGCCTCCGTATTACGATGCAGCAACTGTAATGGCAATCATACTGCAAACTATAGAGGTTGTCCCATTTATATGGAATTAAAACGAAGAATTAACCCAAAACAACGAGCAGAGCAACGCATGCTTAATTTACATCCAGCAGTTAAACCTGAAGTACGACCAGAAGTTTCATTCACCAACTTTCCAAATATAACCCATAACGCAACCGTTAACAGCAGCATGCATCAAGGTGTTTCGTACGCCAGTATTCTTAAAGGCAACGCTCCAAAAGCTCAAGTAACTCAGGAAGGAAATGTTACCACAGCCTTAAACAAGCTAACAGACATGATGCAAAGCTTCATGACGATGATGGAGAGAACGATGGACTTGATGATGCAAAATATGAACGTCTTAATGCAGATAGTTGTTAAAAAATAAACATGACCGTTCTAAAAATAGCAGTTTGGAATGCAAACGGCTTAGCACAACACAGAGCAGAAGTTCAAGCATTTCTCATTGAGCACAATATTGACATAATGTTAATATCAGAAACACGTTTCACTAAAAAAAACTATTTTAAAATTAACGGGTACTCAGTATATGATACTAAGCATCCAGATGGTAAGGCGCATGGTGGTACAGCAATATTAATCAAGAGGCGATTAAAACACCACGAACATACAAAATATGAGGAACAACATATCCAATCGACCAGTATTTGTTTAGAAGAGTGGTCGGGAAAATTTATAATATCCGCAGTATACTGTCCACCAAAACATGCCATAAAAAAAGAGCAGTTCGTGAATTATTTCAAACAGCTGGGTAAAAAATTTCTTGCGGGAGGCGATTACAACTGTAAACATGTTCACTGGGGTTCAAGACTAACATCGCCGAAAGGCAAACAGCTATATGAGGCCATGGAAGAACAAAGTTTGGATTATTTATCAGCTGGACATCCAACATACTGGCCCACGGATAGAAAAAAGATTCCTGACTTATTGGACTTCTGTATAACTAAAGGCATAGCACGCTCAAATGCAAAAGCCACAGATTGCTGTGATCTGTCTTCTGACCACTCACCTATAATAGTAACAGTTAGCACCGATGCCTTAGAGTCGGAAGCACCCAAACGTCTAACGAACACACGGACCAATTGGAATCAATATAAAAGATTAGTAGAAAAAAATTGTCGACTGGACATCCCACTTCACACCCAAGCAGATATTGATGTAGCAGCTGAACATCTAAAAGATATAATGAAATTAGCCGCAGAGAAGACCACGCCTATTATGAAAAATTCCGAAAAACTTAATAAAATTTCATTTAATATCCAGGAACTCATTCGGGACAAACGAAACATACGTCGGCAGTGGCAACAAATAAGATCACCGATATTAAAATGGAAACTAAACCGTGCAATAAAGACTCTAAAATTCGCTTTAAAAGAGGAAAACAACAAACAGACACAGAATTATTTAAGTGAGCTGTCCGCAACAAATAAAACAGAATATTCATTGTGGAAGGCAACGAAACATTTAAAGAGGCCGGCAAACCTAAATTCACCCATAAGATTACCAAATGGGGATTGGGCAAGAAGCGATGTAGAAAAAGCCAATACTTTTGCGTCCCATTTGGAGAAAGTGTTCTCTCCACATGATCCAATGAATAATTTCAGGCTACCAGAACAAAATGAAAATGATTCCACCAATAAACCGATAAAGTTTAAGTGGAAGGGGGTCAAGAGCACCATTAACAATTGCATTAACTACAAAAAAGCACCAGGGTATGATCTTATAACTGGAAAAATGTTAAGAGAGTTACCAGACATATGTATAAAACTAATAACATACATATTTAATGCAATCCTGCGAATTTGTTATATTCCTCAAGAATGGAAGATTTCTCAGATCACAATGATACACAAGCCTGGAAAACAAGAAACTCATATCTCGTCATACCGGCCAATTAGTATGCTACCCACAATTTCAAAGCTGTTTGAAAAAATGTTACTTACAAAACTAAAACCAGTTTTAGAAGAAAAACAGATTATACCAAACCATCAATTTGGATTCCGGAATCAACATGGCACCATAGAACAAGTACATAGAATTGTAAATGCGATCAAAGCTACCTTCGAGGAGAAAAAATATTGCTCTGCTATTTTTTTGGATGTTGCCCAGGCGTTTGATAAAGTCTGGCACGATGGCCTTATTTATAAAATAAAAGAGATGTTACCAAAAAATTTACACCTAATTCTAGAAAACTACTTGCTCCAAAGGCAATACCTAGTTAAGTACAATGATGCAGTCACTACTTTAAAACCCATACGCGCAGGAGTTCCTCAAGGCAGCGTTCTCGGACCTGTCCTATACTTACTGTGTACAGCCGATTTGCCAACTACAAACCAAGTATTGATATCAACATTCGCTGATGATACGGCTATTTTGGTATCAAACAAAGATCCTGAAACGGCCTCTAGGAAATTGCAAAACCATTTATGCAAAATTGAAGATTGGCTACGTACATGGCGAATAAAAGTAAATGAAGAAAAATCAACCCACGTTACATTTACGCTGAACAAGTGCAACTGTCATCTACGGTGGAATTAAATGGTGTCATTATACCGCAGCGAACTAAAGTTAAATACTTAGGTTTACATCTAGGTAGGAGGCTGACATGGAAAGAGCATATAGAAACGAAGCGCCATCAAATAAAGATAACATTCTCCAAAATGTATTGGCTAATAGGCAGAAATTCAAAATTATCTCTAGAAAATAAAGTTCTCCTATATAAATCAATTATTATGCCAATATGGACATATGGCATTCAACTGTGGGGTTCTACTAGTGCATCAAATAAGGATATTCTGCAAAGATCTCAATCCAAAATACTAAGGAATATCACAAATGCTCCTTGGTATATTCGAAATGCGAACATACAAAGAGACCTTGGTGTTAAAACTGTGAACGAGATCATCAGGGAGTACAGCACGAAGTATTTTTCGAAACTAGAATCACATCCTAATGAATTGGCTAGGGATATTTTAAAACAGCCGAAGTATAGACGACTACAAAGAACAGATCCACTTGATTTAATGAATATATTATAAAAAAAAAAGTTGGTGTATAATATAGACTGTTATATAAATTAAATAATTGAGCCCATTAATAATAAGTATTAACATAGGTTAAGACTTAAAAAATGTAAATTAGTTTGTAAGATATGCGTACTTTTCGTTAGTTTCTTTAACTGAAAGATTCGAAAATAAAGCCATTGGCAGTAAAATTAAAAAAAAAAAGTAAAGGGTCCACTTTGGCCTGAAATGCTGTTGGTTTTTTTTATGCTAGTAATTTATTTCATGTTTTAATGGTTTTATCAACAGTAACGATAGGATTCACGTTCTGTTCTACAAAGCAACTGCTGAGATGACACACAAAAGCTAAGAACTATAATTTTAACTATCAAAGAAACCTATTAGAAATAGTTGTAAAGGTAAGGACTTTACGTGCAATATGGTGATCGGACTTATCGGACTACGGAAATGTTGGCCAAAAAAATCAACAAAATCGTAAAACTATTTGCAACACTGAATCATTTGTAAGGAGTTCTTTTGAAAACAAAGAAAAAATGACGTTTTTGTTTTAATTTTCATGATTTCAATTGTGTAGGTTGAATTTTAGTTTCAACCCACACAATTGTAATGAACTAAATGGCGCTCATGTTTCTTTATCGAAAGATTTATTAAAATTAAATTAAATTGTTTTTGAAAATTAACATACACAATTGTGTATTCAAGACAAGACAATAGTGAGATGGTAGTCATAGAGCTGTCTAGGGTGCTTTTTTTGCAATATACCGCAAAAGAGATACGATTAATACGAACATTGGCCGGCATTTGAATGTGTAGGGACGGCTAGAAGTTGCAGGTTGGAAACTTGCAAATCTCGAACTCGTTTTCGATTCCAAAAATTTAATATTTTTATATGCTTATTCTGATAAGCATGATAATTGAATTGAAAGTGAAGTAAAAAAAATAATAAATTGCATGTGCTAAAGTTGAAAGCACACAATTGTGTAGGTCGCATTTTCCAAACTTCAAATCATTATTTTTTACAAATTTATTGATTTTCTGGTAATTAAGTTAATTCTGAATCATTCCGAGCTTTCCGATGTCTTGAAATGAACCTACACGATTGTGCCACTTAAACTATAATTTAAAATTTTGTATAGAAAAAAAATGTGTAGTATTATGCACAAATGCGTAGTTTAAACTTATATTTGGACATAAATCAACTATTGTCATTGCTTTGTCGTAATCGTATTTTACCTACACAATTGTGTAGTCATGATTCGAATGAGATACCAGTGATAATTTTACTCAATAATATGACGAACAGAAATCAAAGGCCAATTAACATCCTGAGATGAAATGACGGGATTGTAAATTGAAATTACCACTAACTAACCCAGCTCTTCGTCTTTAAGCTACTAAATTAAAGGGCCAATAAATTAAATCAATAACAAAATGTATCTGATAACAAAATGGTGGTCTTACTTACCAAACGGTTCCATAACCGTTTCATTTTAGAAATTAAAGTTTAGAAGATCCAATAATTAAAGTAAAATTTTAACATTTCAGCATTATAAATATTATTACATTTTTGACAAGTTAAGTAAGAAAAAAGTTACATCCATTTGCTTGAAGATATAACCTAGAACCCAGAAAATTATTCTAGAATCGTGCTCCCAATACTGATAATTTTGATGATGAGCTAGAATTTAGATTTAACGTTGAATTTCGCATGACAGTAATCGTAAACAAGAGTCGCCAAATAGTCTTCAGCCTCAGATGACGAAATTTAAAATTAAATTCGACATTGTGTTTAAAGTTTAAATCATTAAAATGTTTTAATCGTTGATTTATTTTGCTCCCACAACATTCGAATACATACCGACACAACCTCACTCCCCTCATTACATCACGCTGTCATAAATTATATTTTATTTTATTTATATATTTGTTAATTATAATTCATTTATTTATTTATATAATAATTTAATGTATTTTCGTAAAAACTTTTTTTTTTTATTTTTGTATTTAATTATTTTAAATATATTATAGTAAAAAAACAAATCATAAAAAAACATACATTTTAATTATTCAATAATTGTTTTAAAAAATAAAACGTCTAATAATTAATTTAATTAATTTCAATTATGTTTTTATGCAAAAAAAAAAATCTAAATTTTAATTTATAAAACAAAAATCAAACATCGAAACTAGAAGTCAAAAAACAAAAAATCAAATTCAAATATTTAATTATTTTATATTTATATTTTAATTTTAATTAATTAATTTTTTTAATGCTAATTTAAATATGCTTTTATTTTATTAATTTTATAATATTATTTTTGTTTGTTTTTTTTTTTTTTTTAATTTTTTATTTAGATAAAAAAAGATATATTTATAGTAATAATAATAATTAATTATATAAATGTGGTTTTTAATTAATTTTATTTTTTATTTTTATAATTTATTATAATTTAAACTTTAAGTGCCATTCGCTTTAGGTAATGGCCGCACTAAATATAATTTCTCACCTTGTTTATTTGTGTAAATTGGTGCTCTTTGGTAATGATCAACTAATTGATCGAGGGTATGGAATTTTCGTTGTCCAATGCAATACATTGCATTTTCAACTTGAACACGAAAATGTTTATTACGTCCGGGAGCTTTTAAAGATACCGAATAATCGCCAAGCTAGAATTAAATTTAAATAAAAAATATATGAAAATATCTATGGTTAAGGTTATGGTTCAAATTTATTCATTACATTAGTTTCACTGTCCCTAATCAAAAAGTCTCCATCATGCCCATGCTGGTTGAGTATTGTATCACATTGATTCCTTGTTATTGCACCATAATACCAACTTTTCCCGGTTAAATTTGGTCTTTCGATGCCACCACCTCCTCCTCCACCGCCGCCGACAACACCTCCTCCGCCGCCGCCACCACCACCACTACCTACAACACTTGGTACTGCCGCACTATTGATTGGCAAAGGTGGTTGCGGTAATGCAGGTTGATTAATTGAATTTGTCATTTGATTATTTCGGCGATCCATCGAATCATTTCCTGGACCTTGTGAACCGCTTCCACCACTTCCACCTCGATATGGTTGTGATAAATATTCGGATAGTTCTTGTAAATAATTTCGTGGTACTAGCCCAATAAGGCCGCCTTGTGCACGTGCCTTAAACCATTCCGGATCGGATGCCGGCCGATCAAGAATTTCTAATCGATCACCCTTTTCAAACGATAACTCTTGATCATTATTTGAATTGAATGAATAAAGTGCAACCATAATATCAATAACATTTTCGGCCATCGCATATGTATGAAGTGTTTCGTCGGCGTCACACTCCTCTGTCGTATAATTACTAGGGAACCAGCCTACATTGTTACCGCTTTGTCCACGCCACCAGCCATCATTCGATTTTTCGAGTATTAAAATCCGAGTACCTTTTTGCAGTGATAATTCATCGGCCTGTTGTGCTTGATAATTATATTTAACTATTGCAGTTCCAATAGCCTCTGATGGATCAGCTGGTAATCTACGTGCCATTGTTGGACTTTCTACTTGTCGTGATGGTGAACAATTTGGCAGAGTTTTTGAGCCCGAACCTTTTTTCACTTTTTTTTTAATACTATCGAATAGTGATGGTTTCTCTTTTTTAACATAATTACTTGGTACATAACCTGCTTGATTTCTATTATTTTGTACACGCCACCAATGCTTTGAATCATCTAATAACATATACCGTTCATTTTTTCTTAAGTCTAATTCTTGAGCACTTTGGGCCGCATAATCATATTTAGCGACCACATAGCATACATCTTCTTGTGTTTTACCTGTTAATAATTTAGGGGAAAAAAATGTTAAAATTTTATTAAAATCATATCAAGGGCAAGAACGTTGTTCAATTAGGAATTAAATTCATTACAACAGGAATACATAATTTATTCATCTAAATAATCGTTTTGTGCAACTGTCACTCTACAGTCAGTCATCATTAGATAACTTAAATAATACTGATTTAACCGTCATTTCGTAACAATTGGTGTCAAAAGTGGGATTTCGTAATAAGTAAGAGTACGTGAACAACACAACAGATAAAAAGCGAACTGATTTATGCGGCAAGATTTAAATGATGATGCATTCTCGCTCGCACAGCGAGGTGGCAACCAACAACAATATAACGGTTGAAAGTTTAAAAGGATTACTGAAACCACCTACTTTATATTGCGATACACCGTCTGAAAATTTAAAGGTGCAGTTCCAAGCTGCGATACAGCACAATGTTTGAACTAGCGAAGAACAACTTAATGTACTAATCCTGGCCCTACGAGGAAAAACAGCAGATGTGTCATGAATCATGAAGGACATTGAGTTGAAAACCGGATAGTCCCATGTCATGGAATTATCCAAAAATTCGGCAATAGACGACTAACACGTGTAGAAAGCCTTCAAGACCTCGAATGGTAAATCACAAACTTAGCCCTACAAACATATGCTAAAGTTCCTACAGTTGTTCTCAACGGTTTGACAGTGAGAGATGTCCATCTTAGATTTTACCTAAGAAAGAACGCCAAGGGAAAAAACATAAATGAAATATTGGCATCAGCATTGAAATAAAAAGCACTCAGAGCAAGTTTGCCCGCGGTTTCCATTAAACTGCGGAAGTTGGCCGTTGAAGATATTGCTCAAATAAAAGCAACTAAGAAAGGCTGGAAGCCCCACCCATGGGCGAAAATATTATCTATGCCAGGATAGATTGTAACCCTGGGGAAAGTAAGATGGGAAAAGTGGAACAAACCACTGTTAAAAAAGGGGTTATTATGCGGGCGAACATTGGTAGAACTCCAGCCAAAAATAACAGTGAGATTAATGAACCTCAACAGCTCATCGACAAACATAAAAAAGTTATAAAAAAGGAACAGTGATTGATAAGATCGAGCAGGTCAACTATATACCAGCGATAAAAGCATTAGAAAAGGTTTGCAATCAACGACGAAGAGTTTGGAAAAGAGACTGCACAACATCGTATCGATACAGGTCATACAACTCCAATACGGCAGGCATCGCGACGTCTACCTCTAGCAAAACAACAAGAGCGTGAAGAAAATGTTGCGTTTGAGATTGAGCAATCTAACAGCCCAAGATGTTCGCAGTGGATAGTTATCCATTGCCTAGAATTGATAAAACTCTGGATCTAAATCTTTAGTACATTTGATCTGAAAATTGGATAGTGGCAAGTAGCGATTTATCCGGAATAAAAAAAAGTCATGACTTTTGGGTTATGCAATGATCCTGCTACATTTGCACGATCGACGGAACATGTTCTGCGGGGTCTAAATTGGGAAATCGGGTTATTTAGACAATATTATCGTATTAGGACGTACATTTTAGAAGCATATGCACAATCTCTGGCAAGTCCATAATGCAATCAATAATAAAGTAAATTACCTGGACCACATTGTATCCAGTGAAGGAGGTTGAACTAATCCACAGAAATTAGCGGCAGTAGAAGAATGGCCGACTCCAAGAAACATACATGAAGTGAAGAGATTTCTGGGACGGCACTCGTATTATCGACGACTTGTGCCTACCTTCACTCATGGTATGAAATAAGTGGGAAAATGGACAACATAGTCTAACAGACCAAAAAACGTTCTTGGAATATTCCTTGACGTATCTGTAGCTAAAATATTCGCAACTATTGTCACAAATTATGCCACACTTCAAAAGAGTGTGACCAAAGTGTGCTTTTTGGACCCACACTTCTGGAACAAAGCGTTCAGGAAGTTGCTCACAGTGCTATAAATAAAATGACTGATTGGTGTTGCATCTTTAAGATCCTTTGCCAAAACAATAATGATCCAACTTAAAGGATCGCCCAGCAGATAAACTTTAATGATACCCAGAAACAAAATTGATTTTAAAAGGTACTATAACTCTCTTCGAAGAAATATATAGTGTCAAGTTCCCGCAAACAATCGACTCTAGACTGATAATAAGAAGAATATTGTTGGGAAATGTAAACCAGGAATAATCCTATATTACATATTATGCAACTAAAAGTGGTGTAGATCAAATAGATGGCGTCGCATTGTACAGCAAAACGTAGAACACTCTGGTGGTCATAGGCTATATTTTATAGTATTATATAGGTTGCCACTCTTGCTTCCTACATATATTTTCTAAAAATAATGCAGTCCCAACCAAAAATACACACAGGCGACGTACATTTCTGCAAGATTTAAGGATTTAGCAATACCGGTAAATCTGGGATAGAGTGCATGTTAGGCCGCACGGCTACTGCTACAGTAATGTTGGCTCACCGAGCAATTGGCACAATGGTTAAAGCTGCGGTGTTTGGGACGGCAGGCACCGTGTTCGAATCCCAACGGAGGAGGGTTGCAAAAGGAATTTTTCATCACCTGATTATGATCGGTGATGATGAAGAACACAACTATGTACCCCTGTTGGAGTGCAGAATCCATGGGCCAAACCGTCGTCCATGTCAGTCCAGGCTGACTGTAACAATGCAATGTTCAGATGAATTTAAAATCGAACCTGTATTCGTGCGTCCTCTTTTTGGCTGGTCACGGTATAAGGTAGGACGTTAAAAATTACCCGCGAAAGAGTTGGGAGAGCTTCGCCCCAGAAAAAGATTGCAGTGTTCAAAAAAAAAAAAAAAAGTTGGCTCCATCAAAATTACATAAAATATGCTCACATGTAGGAAGCTATCATTTTCTTCGATTTCTGCAGCGGGCATTGACTTTAATACATTATCGTTTGCTACCGAATGTTGAACCAACGTTCTCCGAGACTATCGATGGTTCTGCTCTTAATAGCGGAAACAAATACATTTTTTTATTTTTTCTGTGTATAACGATGGCTTTAATTCGCCCGGCAAGTGGGCGGGTATTAGTGTGCTAATGGAAATCGACATGGATTTACCTTTCATATCGATAGTAAAGCATTTCCCTGAACTTTCTTATCTCTCGATAAGGACCTTCGTATGGTGAAGTCAGATCGATTTTGATCTTGTCCATAGGAACGAAATCATTATCACAGTTCGTCAAGTCGTTGGGAATAAATTTGTTGTTTTTAAGAGTGTTGCGAGTATTCTTGGGTACGACGTTACCCAACATCGTGTCGATGTCGTATTTTTAGAGTGTAATACAAGTTCTCCAAGAATCTTGAGTTATTATCCGTAGACAACATCCGCTGAAATACACCCGAGATCAGTCTTGATCGACGTTTAAATGTCAAAGAGAATAAATAAAGGCCAACGAGTTCAGTGCTCCAGTTTAGGGTGATCGATCGAGCATATAGACGGGATTCTAACTGGCGGTGGAATCGTTCCACCATACCGTTCGCCTAAAGATGGTATCTCGTTATCAGTACCGTGTGACAACCTAAAAGTTTTGTTAGCTCCTGAAAAAGATTGCTCTCGAACTGACTGCCTTGATCAGTCGTTATGTCAAGTTGGACTGCAAATCTTTAGTTATAATGGCCTATGAATGCACGTACTTCACGCCAGCGTGTGCATCTATCCACTATCGTGAGGATATAATTGTAACGGTCCGATGGGGGGGGGGTTAGAGACTCAACAAGATCCAAATATATGTGTTCGAACCTGCCACAAGGTATCTCGAAGTGGCCGCACCCGGTTCGAGTATGTCAACTAATTTTAGATTTAGCCTGATATTCATGTGATCGAGATAAAGCATTTACTACGGTAAAGCAAAAATCTACCTTCGACGAAATACCAAAAATGCTTGATAGCAGTGGATTAGGATAAATTCTCGGTCAAAGGTAGAATATTTTTTCTCGGTAGGGGATAGTTTACTGGAAAAGAATCCGATAAGATGCCATTGTCTACTTATAAGTCTATTGTCTACTAATTGGCGCATTCTCCAGGAGATTTTTTGTTTTCACAAAAGCTGCTTTTTAATCAGGAGTCCATTCGACGTTTTTATTGTTTTTCACATTACCCTAAGAACATAAATATTCGTGTAACGGAAGCTAAATGTTTGGCTAAATGTCAAATAAAGCGATGGTAATAATGCCCACGAAACGCTGCATCTGCCTAATACACGTTGGTTCAATGGATAGTTCTGATTTGATTTAAAGATGTACATAATTCATATTTGGATGGCTTATCCTTAATTCGTAGTTTGATAGTCATTCACAAATTTGTTTGAGATAGGCCAAATGTTCGATCTCGTTCCTGCTAGCCACCAGTATACCATCGATACATACGTAAACGAAATTCATTCCTTTCGTGACGGCATTCATGAGACGATGAAATGTCTGCGCTGCGTTTTTCAGACCGTAAGGTATTCTCATGAATTCGAAAAACCCGAAAGGGATGATAATCACGGACTTATAATGTCTTCTGTAGCGATAGGTATGTGGTGGTAAGCGTTGGACTAAGTTAATTTTTGAAAAGATGGTACAGCCTTGGAGATAATTAAAAAAACTATGGATATGGGGGATAAATATTTATATTTCCTAAGAGAATGCTACGCTGGAAGAACTCGGTCTACACAACTTAAGTTGTATCATATATTCTACCTCGTTTCTCGTTATTTTGTGTTTTCCGAATTCAATCGTCTAGAATAGAAACATGATAATTGACCTTGTGTCACGTTCCAATGTACGATCCGAACTTGTGAATGATCCGAAAAAGAAATGTATGTCTAAAATCGTGACGTAAACCTAAATTCAAACATAAATAAGTACTTATGGGTGTACCATTAGCAGCAACCAACAGACTATCCATATCTCTATGAGAGTTGGGGGAATATTTGAAAGGTATAACCGACACTTCTGCTCCGGTATCGATTAAGAAGCGTAGGTTTTTAGATAGACATGAAACTATTAAGCGCAGTTTGGTTGCATCCCACTTGCCGTCGCAAACAGGAGAATGACTTAGTATCTAGTCTACTACGAGAACTGCCCCTATTACGATTAAATTGCGATCGTAGCTTATCGATCGATTGTTGTAGACTTTCTAAAGTTATTTCTGTATTCGATGTCGGAGTTTTTACGACATTACTGCATACAGAAGATGATGACGGGCAAATAATATTTTCCCATATTTTGTCGGCTATTGTGATCAAATCATTCATCGAACATTGATGTTACATTATCGGGTAGATATTTGAGCCATATTGTTTTCAACAAATCAAGGTTTAGTTGTCACAGTGGTTTGCCCGAAAAAATTGTGATGGTGATTGGTTCCCCATGCCATGTGCCATCGCTATTAAGAGCGGTTCTTCTACATAGTTGTGACGTTAAATACTTTTGTCTTCTACGGTACCTCTGACAAATTCTGTTTTATAGCCTTTTGCATTTTGAAAGAATAACGTCATTTTATCAGTTTTTGGGGCCATATCTTGAATGATGTTTTGTTTTTTCGTTACAACTTATTTCAAGAACGGTTTGAGTTTTGATATTGTACCAATGAAATTGCCTCATTTCACTTCAAAATCTCACAAGACCTCTATTATACGCTAAATAATTCTACGCCAGTAGTTTTAAAATACTCCTATACAGATAACAGAAAGTTTAATCACACCAAATGTATTACAAACACACATTCATGTATTGTTAATACATAATAGGTTGTTGGAGGATTATTAACATGACACCTCATTCGCTAACAGATGAAAACAATTATGTTTAAAAAATTGTCGATATCGTGCCATTCTACTAACCTAATCGAACGATTATAACAGAATTATATTAATAGAGCAACAGCGATGCGATTAAACCATAAAACAAAATTTTAAAATGGAACAATTTTGAGACGTGCTATTATACTCGTATAATATTATGTACTCACCATGTTTCATATTGCCCGCCATCGATTTATTATTTATAAAATTAGAATTATCGTTTGAAATATAAATATTATTATTATCGTTAAATGTTACGCTTGCTGTCCTTGTATGCTGTTGATGATGGTGATGATGTATATTTTGCTGGTTCTGCTGCTGCTTATTTTGATTCCATAAAATACCATCAGTAGTTGGAGTTGAAGAATTTGTTTGTAATTTATTTGTTGATGTACCGCCAGTCGTCGTTGTCGAACCAGTTTTATTATTTGTTGAGGAAACGGGGATGCTTTGCACACACCGAGGCTCAAACATAATTACACTCTCTGTCTTATGACAGAA
Source organism: Tipula confusa (assembly GCA_963556175.1). Taxonomy (NCBI): domain Eukaryota; kingdom Metazoa; phylum Arthropoda; class Insecta; order Diptera; family Tipulidae; genus Tipula; species Tipula confusa. The sequence goes on from OY744475.1 coordinate 46,960,159, forward strand.
CAATTGTGTAAACTATATTCAATTATAATGTTGTTGAGCATTTCTGTAAAAAAAAAACAAAAGAAAAATATTAGGATTAGATGAAATTTTAATAAAATTGGGAGCAAAACCGGAAGTAGCCAAAACCACGACAATATACAATTTCAAATGGTACCACACCGTAATTCACAGCTCACGTTACAAAAACAAATTAAATTTGTGTATACAAAAAAAAAATCTTTACACAACTCTAGCCTATAAAATGGCAACCACAATATAAAACACCGTTTATAAATAGTCCTGGACTGCAGATAACTATATATCTAAAATTTTGCTTAGACACATTATTTTGTTAATTTTTACAACACATAGCTAAAGGTTTCTTTCATAAAATGTTTGGAGCCGAATAATAAAGAATACGACAGCAGAGTAACAAAACAGAAATCCGTCAAACTTAAAATAGATTTTCGTTACTTGATGATGATTTTAATTTAGTTTAAAATTTATTACAGTAGCCAACAGTTCTTTTATATTATATGACATGTTTGGTGTGGTGCACAAACGAATAAAATACGAAAACAAAATTTGTGTATGCACAAAATCATAAGAATTTTATTAAACGTACATCCGGATTTTTTTTTGAATGTGTCGTACATAAATTAGTTTCGGATCGTGGTGATTTAATTTGGAAAATTTCGAATTTCCTCGAGGGACCTTTGCAAATAGGTCTGTTTAAAAAAAAAACTACTCAAATAAAAACAATTTGTATGCAATTCTATCCAGAAATAATATTTTTTTAAAAGAAATTTTTGGATAATATCCAAATTTATGGAAATTTCTAAAAAATAAGTATAACTTTTTGACAACAGCCAAATGCTAATTTCATTAAAATCATAAGTTAATTCAATAAATTTGAAGAATGATAGAACATTCCATATTATAAAGGGTGGGCCATCTATCGGTTTAAATTTGAACCACCGGTTATTTCGAATCTGGCAATACTTATGTCATTCAATTGTGTCACAAAATTCAGTATATTATCTCCACTGAACGAAATGAATCGATTTACGCTTAAGCAACGTTGGGATTTATTGCAAATTTATTTCCAAACCAAAGACAATTGGTCAGAAATTGCAATAAAATGTCGTGCAAAATTTGGTCGCAGAGAAGGACCAACAGTGTCCGGTATACGCATGTTTATTGCTAAAGTTCGTGAAACTGGTTTCATTGTTAATGCGCTAATATGTGAGCGTGCTCGTACAGTGCGTACACCTGAAAATATCGAAGCTGTGGCTGAAAGTGTGTTGATGAAAATTCATCAACATCAACTCGTCATCGTTCACAAGAATCGAATATTTCACGCACCAGTTTACGCCGAATTTTGCGAAATTCGGTATGACGCCTTACAAAGTTCAATTGGTTCAAGAGTTAAAGCCGCATGACCATCCGCTTCGTTTTCACTTCGCTAGATGGGCCAACGAGAAACTGCACGATTATGTCGATTTTACCAAAAAAATCATCTTTTTGGATGAAGCTCATTTTCATCTTGGTGGGTACGTTAATAAGCAAAATTGCCGTATTTGGGGCACAGAAAACTCACACGTGGTCTTACAGAAGCCAATGCACCCATTGCGAGTGACTGTTTGGTGCGGCTTGTGAAGCGGAGGCATCATTATCCCATATTTTTTTGAAAATGAGGACGGCGCAACCATTACGGTCAATGGAGACACCTATCGCACCATGATAACCGATTCTTTTGCGCCCGCTCTTTATGGTATTGATGTGAACGATGTTTGGTTTCAACAGGATGGTGCAACTTGCCACACATCTCATGCCACAATCGATTTTTTGTGTCAAACGTTTGATGGCCGTTTAATTAGCCAAAATGGTGATGTCAATTGGCCGGCAAAAAGCTACGATTTAAAATCGTTGAACAAGTGTTATGCCGACACACTAGAGACAATTGAGCATTTGAATGCCAACATTCGTGATGCCATCGCCGAGATACGACCCCATACACTCGAAAAAGTGTTCGAAAATTGGTCCGATCGAATGGGGTACTGTGAGGCCAGCCGCGGCAGCCATATGAATGAAATAATATTCCATCTCTAACCGGAACCATTGTACTTCACAACAAAAAAATAAATTTGGCAAAATTTCAAACCGTTTTTGTTTTATTGTATTTTTAAATTTAAACTTTTAAATGGCCCACCCGTTAGTTTGAAGATATTAATAAGATTAATATCTTCAAACTAACTACTGCGCGAGTCCAAGCGAAATGTGGCTTCAAACTAACTGCGCGAGTCCAAGCGGAATGTGGCTTACCGCTTCGGCCACATTAGATTCATTTTAAAGAATGATCCCCCTCCATCATTCAAACTACTGGAGTCAGCTCCAGCAATGAAAATTTTATATCAGCCTCAGAAGGAGTTACAAACGACGAGGAGGCAGCTCAGAGCAGTAGCGCTGTAGATCATTCTGTTCCCGATGCCTCTTCGTCGGGAGACCGATCATTGGATCTCTCCGTAACTCCTAATTTGGCACCGGTAAAAACAAATAGGATGACCATACAAAGGGCTGTCCAGGGTAGACTAGCCAAATCAACGACACCAACTTCGAGAGTTAAGCCTAGAGGCGCTCTAGGGATTACTAGGAAATGTGGTAAAAACACGCCCTCCCCGCGAAACAGTCGGCTGATAAGCAGTCAGCGGTTAAGCAGCCAGAAGCGGAGAGCTCCTTACCCTAATAAGTAAGTATGGCTGGTACTATTAGGGTACTACAAGCAAACCTGCATCATGCAAAAGGAGCCTCGGATGCCTTTTGCAATAGATTTGCTCAACAACATTTAACCCTTGGCCTCATTCAAGAATCCTGAGTAAGTTGGTTTATGATCGCATGGAATCAGTTCCCTGAACAGCAATATTTGTTTCATCTAATATTAACGTTCTTCCAATTCCAGAGTTCATCACTAACGATTTGGTTGCAGTAATCCTGGAAGTACCGACTAGCAGGGGAGTGCAGGAGATAGTATGTGCCTCTGCGTACTTCCCTGGTGGCTCGGTAAGCGTTCCACCTGTAGTTGTACAGGATTTGGTGGATTACTGCAACCTAAAAAACAAACAATTCATCATAGGCTGCGATGCCAATGCGCATCATATCATTTGGGGTAGCAGCAACACAAATAGTCTAGCCCTACTTCCATTAACATGATTCGGCAAGAGGTTTTGGATCTCACTCTGTCGAGTCATTTCATTTCCAACTCTGTCGCAAACTGGCATGTATCAAATGAAGCTTCATTGTCGGACCACATGCACATCAAGTTCGATATACCGGTAGTGATCATACAGGCGGCAAAGCGTCGTATCCCTGATTTTACAGATTGGAAGACCTACAGGGATATTTTATTCATCAAAGGAGACATGCTGCCAATATCTTTGAGTTTAATTAGTGACCTAGAAACTGCAGCTTGTTTGTTAAATGATGTGCTCCTATCTTCTTGCGGAAGCAGCTGTGTGGCGCGTAACGCCCTAACAAATTACAATACTGAACTCAGGCGTTCCAAACGCCTTACATGGAGGAAAAATTGTGGTAAAATCGAGGATATACCTACAGCTGCTCGCAATCTTGCTTCAAGTGCACTTTCCGGGCTGCACTGTATGCAACACAAATACAATAACTAACCCTATATATGGTACACATATGGGAGCAAATGTGGGTTGGGTTAATAGATTATCCGATAAGCTTTTTATTCCGGAAAAAATCAAATGGGCCATTAACTCCTTTCAGCCATTCAAGGCTCCAGGCGGAGATGGAATCTTCCCAGCCCTTCTCCAAAGGAGCTTGGATTTTACTACCCCTGCTCTGGTAGCCTTATTTAGAACTTAGTAGCCTTATTTAGAGCCAAGTCAATGTGGTTTTTATCCCAAAGCTTAGCAATCGGCCAAGTGAACTCCCTAAGTCCAACCAAGCTATCAGTCTTACATCATTTATTCTAAAAACTATGGAACGACTGGTAGATCTTCATATCAGAGACTGATTAACTGTAACCAGACCCCTTAATCCTAATCAATTTGCCTACAGAAAAGGCAAATCCAAAGAGGGTGCGCTGCATCTACTTGTTACCAAGGTTGAAGCGGCTTAGCGCTCGAAAGAAATTGCGTTGTGCGCTTTTTTGGATATTGAGGGAGCTTTCGACAATATTGGATACGACTCAATTACTAGGGCAATAACCCGTAGAGGTATTGATGATCCAACTATCCACTGGATTAGCTCCATGTCGGCTAGTAAGAAGATTACATCGAAATTAGGCAATGAATCAGTCACGGTTACGGCAGTAAAGGGATGTTTACAAGGCGATGTCCTGTCACCTTTGCTGCGGTCACTCGTGATCGACGAGTTACTTGATGAGCTACATCTACTCGGTTATGATGCCATTGGTTATGCGGACGATTTAGTTATCATAATCTCTGGTGGGCATGAATGTACGATGTCTGACAGCAAGCAACAGGCCTTGCTTGTTATTTCGAATTGGTGCACTAAAGAGGGCTTTTCGATAAACCCTAACAAGACAGTCCTGGTACCATTTACCAAAAGATGTAAATTGAACTTTGTTCAATTAGTCTAAATGATATTACTATCAGATACTCTAATGAAGTCAAATATCTGGGTGTTGCCCTAGATAGGAAACTGAATTGGAACTCTCATATTAAATCAACTATCGAACGCGCGGTCAGAGCCATGTGGGTCTGTAGGCGTATGTTCAGCAGGACTTGGGTCCTCAGCTCAAAAATGATTTACTGGATGTACTTCATGATAGTGAGGCCAATTATAACCTTTGGGTCCATAGTTTGATGGCCGAAGGTACAGCAAAAAGTTATTATGAACAAGCTTACCTCATTGCAGAGGCTAGCATGTCTCGGAATCACAGGTGCTATGAGCACCTGTCCTACGGCGGCAATGGAAGCCCTCATCGCACTCACTCCACTTCATATTTACGTCAAAAAATTAGCTGCTACTTGTGCAGCTAGATTACAGCTGGTGAATCAATATAGTCATGATGATCATATGGGTCATCTGAACATATTGAATGAACTCTCTGATTTGGATGTTTTTTAGAGTCCCGAACGTGATGCCCAAGGAACTCTGCTTTGGCAGAAATTTCGGGGTAACAGTCCTTGATAGAACCATCTGGGATACTGGTGGACCTCTTATGGAACCCAGCAGCCTAGTCTGGTTCACGGATGGATCAAAAATGGATAGTGGAGTAGGCATTGGTGTCTTTGGGCCCAAAAACTAAATATCGAAATCCCTAGGAACTTATCCCAGTGTTTTTCTAGCCGAAATTCACGCCATCGAAACCTGCGTCTCAACTATTATGACTAAAGGTCTTAAGGGCGCCTCCATTCACATTTTCTGCGACAGCCAAGCAGCATTGAAAGCATTGGCTTCCAACTGCCTGGATTCAAAGTCGGTCAAAAGCTGTTATACACTGCTACAATCTCTCTCTTGTCAAAACAAAGTTCGGTTGTGGTGGGTACTTGGTCACAGGGGTATCACTGGAAATGAGATAGCCGACGAACTTGCGCGGGCAGGCTCATCAGCTACATCAATTGGCCCTGAGACTTTCTGTGGCATCCCGTGGGTCTCAGTAGTCTACAATATTAGTAAATGGGAAAAAATGCAGTGCTTGACCTATTGGAACTGTATTCCCGACAAATTTGAACAAAATGAACCTGTCCACAGAGACGGAGTGCCGATTCTGTTTAGAAGAGATAGAAATTGCAGAACACATACTATGTGAGTGTGTTGCTCTGTGCACACTGAGGTGGCTTCATTTTGAAGAGGCATTTGACCCCGGAAAAATGTAGATTGGCCTCTACAGGCAGCATTATCGCCTTTATTAGGAAGGTAAGGAAGCTCCTGGACTAACAAATCCCAATAGCACAAAAGATCTTTCAGGTCGTAGTGCTGGCCGTTTTGGGCAAGGGAAAAAAACGAAGAAGTCAAGCTCAAATCAACACAAGGATTTCATGGTATAATATTAACTAACCAAGAGACAGAACCATTGCGAGGCACGAGCAAATGAAAAACAATCTATCGTCGTCATCGGAAATCGTTACTCAGGAAACTTATCTGCAATCACCATCACATTGTATTCTTGAGTTTATCGAAGATATATGAATATGATAGCATCATCAAAATTTAACGAAGGCATTACCATGAATCTGAAGTGCTACATCATTTCCAAGTTGACTTCCAAATTACTCACTTGCCATTTTAATACCATTAGATGGGATCATCTGGAAAATCTACCGTCGGCTGAATCAACATTTCAAACAACAGGTTTTATTGATAAACTAATTGGAAGCGACCATTTTTTCCATATTATACGGAACAAAATGATATGTTGAATGCTAGCTACTGGTGTTGCTCAAAAAACACTGAAACACTGAACACTGAAATTTCTACTCAACACTTGTCAACCAATGAAAATACCAGGTACAAAAAACATTATTAGAGGAATATAACCGCCAGTAAAGAACGGTTCGGTGTTAGATTGCCTTTTAGAATCGAAAATCCGATATTTGGAACATATATAAGTGGCGCCTTGAAACGTCTTGAAACCATAGAGACCAAATTTAAGAAAGATACACAACTTAAAGACGCATAAAGGCGCTATGGCTATTAAAACTATTAAACCTTAAACGCATCATTCAAGCTGGTCGACATGTAAACAATAAGGAAACCTTCGAATATCACACAGATAAAGAAAAAACTCGAGCGATAAATCCATCCGGATAAGAAATCCGAAAGTGAATGTCAGTGGACACTCGTGAAAAACTACTTCTGCATTGAACAAAAGTAACAAAGAAAAGAAAAGCAAAACTATTGCCAGAATATCTTAGACAAGCTGCACCCAACACGAGTAATGATAAAACTCAGCGTAATGAATAATAAAATGCAACCAGAATATATTGAGCAAGTAGCCAGGACATTTATCGGGAAACGCAACCACTCAGGTACATTAAAGATCCTAAACCAGAGAAGGTAAATCAGCCAATATCAATGCTTTTATAAAAACTACCACCGATAACAATTACAAGCTATAGTAGCACTAAACAATGATGTCTGGAAGGGAAATGTACCAGACTCAGAAACAATCCCAACACTAACCATTAACCTTAATGCTGACAAGTTTCAGTGACATACTTATGAAGATTAGAAAGCTAGACCAGTTAGGGTTATGTCTAGAGGGCTACACCATACCTGTGAAAGCAATGACATAATAGCAGAGTTGCAGAATATTATCAAAAAACACAGATCGGAAAGCGATAAAGACAGCCGCATAAACTTCTACGCATAATCAATGCTGTGTTTAGTTTAAGATACTTTCTAAGGCAGTGGAAGGTAGCAGAATTTAGACCAACAGAGAATAAAGCCAATAATAGAGGATAATGATCTTATAAGTGCTTATCAGTTTAGATTCAGAGAAAAACATTCGACCCTAGAGTAAGTTCACAGAATCACAGATATTATAGAACGTACTCTAGAAACGAAAAGATATGTTCAAGCCTCTTCTTGGATGAGGTACTAGCATTTGATCGTATATTGCATAAAGGATTAGAGTATCGAGATCTTCCCAAAGAGTATTATGAAATTCTGAAGTCTTACATAACCGACAGGCATTTTTGGATAAAATATGAAGAGCTTAAGACAATTTCAGCAGGAGTGCCGCAAGGACGCGTTCTGAGCCCATCTTGTACCTCCTGTACATACGAGACATACCATCAACGATAAGTATCAACGATGTTCACCATAAATCGATTGAAATAGTATTAAAGAGCGAGAATATTAACGAAACTACTAGTCGAGCCAAAAGCCTTATTACAATTTCAAAAAGGCGGACATTATTAATATTCATCCTTATACCTTGAACGTATTGACTGGATGAAAGAATTCCACAGCAACAATATAGATGATAATTCAGACAAATTTTATAACATCTAGGTATGGAAATATATATATCCGTAACACTGCGACAAAACTTCCACCATGGAATGACGATAAACTGATTAATTTGAAGAACAGAAAGGATCACGCCTACAAAGAAACATAATAATATGTATTTCGATGCTAGTAAACTAAAACGTGAATTCAACCAAAATTTCGAAGTCTACTTTGATCCAAAGCATTTACAAAACGAGAAATTAACGGGTTTTCGTACATATATGACATTCACTGAAGAGAATTATCCGATAATTCCGCATAAAAAACGCAAAATCCTATGCAATGGAAAAAACCAAAAGGAAACTTTATCTCAGGTGGACAGCCAAAAGTAACAAAAGTAAGAACGAACCAGGAAAATTTATACACTGTGGTCATCATTACCCAGTAAATTATAGAGATAACCAAAGAACTGCAGAGAAATCATATAAGTAAGAATTAACAACTTAGGATGCAATCCTACCGAAAACAAATCCTTCTAAATAGCGCCAAAGTAAAAGAAGGCATAACATATGCACAAATGGCTAAGAAGAACGAAAATATCAAGACAGTATCGAGTCGGGAAAACCATGTCCTACAAGAAAGAAGCTAAATGCTATCAGTTCACATTTGGCTGCGCAGAACCTAAGACTAGAATCTTTGGGCGAGCTACCGAAAAAACAAGAACAGAGACTAGGGGCATTCGAAAATACATCGACGAACCAAGACAAAAAGATAACGGAACCTATAGAGAAGTCATTGACTACCTTAATTTTAGTCCATACATACTTAACAAGAAAAATAAATGATAAACTAGTTCAAGAATTGCTACCTGAAATGCAAATAGTTTTGCGCAACGCATTTAAAAACTAGAAGTATTTTTAAACACAAAAAAAAATGATTTTTCCTAATCTCAGAAAGTCACTTTACTAGAACCTCGTATGCCAAAATACGTGGATACTAGTGTTCAAGCTCTGCATCCAGTAGAAAGAGCTAGAGGCATGACAGCAATATTTACTAAGGATAATATTAAACATCATGAATAATTGAAAATAGAGAAGGAGGCTAGGCAAGTAGCTACCGCTTCTGATGAAACTAGAAATAATAAGATATCAGGAAGACTACATCAAACTTCTTAAATCGCATGGCAATAATTTTATTATTGGAGGCGAAAAAAACGAGATTGAAATGTGAGTTTCACTCAAGTAGAAAGCCAACCTACTTGCCTATGGATCCAAACCAAACTCCTGACTTTCTGGTTTTTTATATATCAAGGAGTATTTCTGAAAATTACTTAGCAGTCGAAAATTAAGATGGGCTATCATCAGACCATACTCCTGTTTTAATGACAATAAATGGTACGGAAATATGAAAAACAAGCTATCTAAGACTAACGAATAGCCAAACAAACTGGGGATACTTTCGGCATCTAATTGACACAGATGAAGTGAAATAGTTTATTAACGAAGAAAGAAAAGCTCGTAAGACTTGGCAGAGAACAATGAGACAGTAGATAGCTTCCTTAGTAACCTTAGTAATACGTAATTTGGCACGGACTGTTTCCTGTGGAAGGCGATCAAAATTTTAAAAAGACCGCAAATGCAACTGCCACCCATAAAAATGGCCGATGGAACTTGGGCTCGCAGCGATAAACAAAAGGCTATATAGTTTGCTGAACACCTATAAAATACCCTTCACCATTGAGCAAGCGGATAATGAATATTTACCAGCTATAAGCCAAATAGACGAGGTATCTTTTTTACCAGCTATTCTAAAAGAAATCAAACAAGAAGTAAAAAACTTCGAAGATAAAAAGGACCTGGATACGATTTGATAACGGGTCAAGTAATTAAAGCCCTACCAGAAAAACCACTAAGGAAACTAGGGGTACCGGACGAAACCTGATATTTTACAACTGGATTTGACGAAACAGGATAATTCAAAACTGTATATTTTAAAACGAGATAAGGTACAAAACGAGATATGGTACAAAACTGGATATTTCAAAACAGGATATTTTGACATGTGATTTAAACTTAAAATGATTTTTTAGGAAAGTTCTGGAATATGGCCAATTAGGAAGGAACTCGGCGAGTTCTTAACCGATTATGATGAAATTCGATATGTAGGATGAAAATGTTGATGAAAATTAATTAATTTTTCTCACATAGATTCTCTAAAGTGAAGAAAAGTTATATTAAGTAGAAGAATAAAAAATAGATGAAGATAAATTTTCCTGACAGTAAACTCGAGCAAGTCAATGATTATTTTAATAAGATGAGAAAAGCAGCAATTAAAAAAAACCATTAAGTGAAGGAGAATTCTATCTCCCTGCTTAAAATTATTCAAGTATGGCCTTATTGGCCATATTCCAGACGTTTTCCCAAAAAAGGTTTTAAAATCAAATTTAAATATACAATTAAAGAAAAAAAGTGAAGGAAAATTCTATTTCTCTCCTTAGAAATATTCAAGTATGGAACCTTACTGGCCTTATTCAAGAACTTTCCCAAAAAATCATTTTAAAATCCGATTCCCATCCTTCATATAGAATTTCATCACAATCGGTTAAGAACTCACCGAGTTCCTTCCTAATTGGCCATATTCCAGAACTTACCCAAAAAATCATTTTAAAATCACATTCCCATTCTACATAAAGAATTTCATCATAATCGGTTAAGAAATCACCAAGTTCCTTCCTAACTGGCCATATTCCAAAACTTTTCCAAAAAATCATTTTAAAATCCCATTTTCTTCCTACGTATCGAATTTCATCAAAATCAGTTAAGAACTCGCCGAGTTCCTCCCTAATTGGCCATATTCCAGAACTTTCCTAAAAAATCATTTTAAGTTTAAATCACATGTCGAAATATCCTGTTTTGAAATATCCAATTTTGAAATATCCAGTTTTGTAATATATCTCGTTTTGTACCTTATCTCGTATTGAAATATCCAATTTTGAAATATCCAGTTTTGTACCTTATCTCGTTTTGTCAAATCCTATTTTGAAATATCCAGTTTTAAAATGTCCAGTTCTGAGCGGCTCCCGGAAACTAGAGCACATAATCAATGCTATTTTTAGTCTAAGTTATGTTCCGAGACAGTGGAAAGTAGCGGAAACCAAAATGAGTCCAAAGCCTAATAAAACGCTAAGCGACGAAACACCGAAAACGCCAATTTCTTTACTAACAACGTCAAAGATTTCCGAAAGAAAGTTTCTCGAGAGGTTAAAGCTGACTATAGAGAGCAGAACGCTTATACCAGCACATCAATTTTGGTTCCGAGAAAGACACTCAACCATAGAACAGGTACATAGGATCACTGATACAATAGGAGGCGCTAAAAAAAAGTATGCTGAACAATATTCTTAGACGTAGCCCAAGCATTTGATAAGGTTTGGCACCGTGGTCTGGATTTTAAGCTTAATCGAAATTTGCCAAAGCCATGAAATTTGAATTGCTTAACTCTTACATCAATGTTGGAATAAATTCCTAACTGACAACGCACAACAAACTACTGTTATATAAACAAATTTTAAAACTTATCTGGCCGTATAGCCAGGTACAGCTTTGGGTCTGCGCAAAGACAAATACAGTTGCTCCATGCTACATTAGAAATGACAACATCCATCGTGATGTAAAAATGGAATACGTCAGCTATGAAATACAAAAATATGCAAGGAGTCATGTACTGCGACTACAGCAGCATGGATCACTGCTGGATCGTACCAATGGACCGAAGCACTTGGACCTAGTGACCAAGACGCGATACGTTTTGGGAGTTGTGGCCTCACACTTGAAGAAGTGACTGATTTCTTCAGGAATTTGACAAAAATGCATGTCGACGTTCATTAAATAAAATTACAGTGTCATGTAAATGGCCTGACAAATAACAAAACTAGAAAATTCAAACAATCTAATCATATATGTACATACATATATGTAATGTGATTGTAAGTAAAAAACATAAATATATAATTAAGCAAAGAAATCTGTTTCTCTTTAAAAAAAAATGTACCAGATAAGATAATTATACATTATCACACGTCATAAAGACAGTCTTGTCCAAATAAAAAAGTTGGCATACCCAAAAAATCAGATTATTTGTCTAACAAGTCGAGTTAAAAATATAACATATGATATAATATTTTGTGTTATTGTTCAAATTTTATGTGAATTCTAAGATAAAAATGTATATCTTTCGACACAGTAAAAATCATTTCCAGATGATATCTTCTTTCGAGTTTAAAGTTAGAAAATTATTTAATTATTTGGGATTTTCGCCGAAAAATAAAAACACAATAAAATTATGCGGAAGTTATAACATATTTATATAAAAACACTATGGGTTGTGTTATCAAAGTATACGGATAATGTTAGATTTGCTGCTCTCGTCATCACAAAACAGTTCCGAAAATTTAATTATCTCATTTAATAAGCCGAATGCTAATAAACAAACACTATGTGTCACTAATCTTATTAAAACGCGAGAATAATAAAAAAGAGTAAGACGATTTTACAGGCCAATGCTGTCCCTCGATTGGACTCGATCCCGAGCTTGCTTTTCGTATTTTTCTAGACACCCCGAAGAAAGCAGAGGAATCGTACAAGTGGAGAGCTAATTGCAAAAATGCCTGATAGCTTGTTCTTAACTTTACAACATTGTGACTGCATTACTGTCATTAACGTTCATAATATATACATAAGCTCCCGATGGATTGAGTCATAGGCTTGCTGGAAATCCAAAAACATCCTCCTTGGTTGTCTCCTACAATTTCCTTCGCGAGAGGAGCGTTTCTCTCCATTATTATGCAAGACAGGAATTTGTATGCTGTGCAAAGTAATAGTTGTCTTTTTTAAGAATAGAGCATAAGGAAACCACTTTCCATAAATATATTCGTTGGACAATACATATTTGATTGTATTTGGCATGCTCTAAACTAAGCTTACTCTAAAATCTTCACCAATTTATTCCCAAGCTTCAAACATGCGCCAATTTTCAAATCCGAAATTTCGTATATTGCTTGAAAATATGCGAACATATTTTGAACTATATGATTCCTAATTGGGTTTCGAATAGATTGTGGCTTGAGATTGGTCATTGTAAAACTTCAACATCATGCGCTTTTAGTAATGAGCTGAAAAGTTTCATATGATTTACTGTGATTAAAATTTGAGATTTAAAATGGCGGACCTTCGAGCACTAAGACGCATTTTAAAGAATTTAGAATCCGTTAATGCTCAAGGCAGTGAATTCCATCATGATGTGCATATAGGTGACATAAAAACGCGTTTAGCAATGTCGAATGACAAATGGAAAGATCTGCAAGGTATCAAAAGGTCACTTAGTGGACAATTTAATGACGCTCAATTAGAGATAGTAAGAGTGAAACGATATATTTTAAAACAAAACAAATCTTATATCAAAGTGAAATGAGGTTTGAAACGGTGAATATATGCAAGAAAATATGTCCATCAATGATTTGATGACAAATAAAACTCAATTTGTTCGTGAATTATCGCTACCACGTGTCAATATTCCGCCCTTATAGGAAACTATGCGGAGTATAGTTCTCTTTCAAAGACCTTTTTGAAAGTTCTATCGATAAAAATGAAATTACGTCAAAGGTACATTAATTACAGCATCGAAAATTATTATTAATGGGACAAGCCTATAATTGCGGAACCTAAAGAAGCTTGGGCTCATGCTTCGCCTATTCAAAATTTTCCATCTTTGCATGTTTATCGAATTTCTCAACAAAAGAAACGACACATTAGAATTTATTAACTACACTCAAAGGCAAATACCGTCAACATCCAAAAGGGTCGATGCAATGACTGATCCACAAAATTTAGCAATCCATCTCATATTGACTTGTTGATCGGAGCTGATAAGTTTTTTGAAATTACGAAAAATAATCAAAAGCGATACGAGTCATTAATTTTAAACGAAACTATTTTCGGACGAATAGTTTCGGGGGAACCACAATCAGTTGATAATGAGGGAATTAAAGCATTCTCTCCTACACATCCTACAACGTTAATAAATTTTCACTAGAAGAAATGAAATCGGACGAATTGGGTTACTCTTTACAAGCCGCGACTATCAGATTCCGGTCACTAGAGCGTAAATTGGCAGCTACCTATGTGACGCGTATATAGATCAAATGAGGGAGTACATGTTTGAGATACCGGCGAATTACAAACACAGCGAAAATGATTATTTGCCTCATCATACTGTGACGACGGAAAGCAGCAGTACAACAAAGGTCCGAATTGTGTTCGACGGATCTAGTAAGACGACCAATCGTGTCTCCTTAAACGACAAATTAATGGTAGGTCCGACAATACAGCCAACGCTACGAGACATTTTAATTAGATTTAGAACCAACAAAGTCGCATTGGTTGCCGATATAGAGAAGATTTATCGGCAGGTTTTAATATCAGAAGAACATCAAAAAAATCAAACAATTGTATGGCGAGAACGGCCTGTTGATACATTTAAGAGTTACCAGCTCACTAGGGTCACTTGTTGTCTCGCATCAGCTTTCCTCGCCATTAGGACAATACAACAAGTTGCGATGGGCACAGAAGAAGACAAAATTAAGCGGTGTATACTCAGTGACTTGTATGTCAAAAATATATTGAACTGATGACACACAAGCTGCTACATTAAAAGAAAGAATAATACACACACTAATGACAGGTGGATTTGGTCTAAGATAGTAGATGTCAAATGTAAGCTGCGGTTATGTGATATGGGTTGTGATGGAATATCCTCTTCAAAATTCTTGGGCTGCAATGTCATCCAGCGAATGATACCTTCACTTTCAAAACACAGCCAGAAAGAGAAAAGGTGATCCCCAAACGAAAGCTTATTTCCGAAGCCTCCCGTTTATTTGATCCTCTTGGTTTCGTTTCACAATCTATCATTTTAATTATAATATTGTTTCAGAAGTTATGGCTCCTTAAATTAGATTGAGACGACAAATTACCAAATGCAATTGAAGAGGCATACGCCAGGTTTCGAAGTAATTTTGTGTGCTTTGAAGACATATCATTACCGAGATTCACGGGACGACCTACAGATACAAGGAATCGCGAATGCAAGTGGACTAGCTTACTGCGCAGTGATATACAGCAGGACGATTAACGGAGATAGAAGCATCACAGCGCATCTATTAAACTCAAAAACAAAAGTGACCCAGGTTAAGAAGGTTTCAATGCCGAACTGTTATGTTAATAATGCCGATTAGAACTATGTGCTCACCTACTAACGAAATTAATGATACGTTTTGAGATTCAAAATCCAATTTTTGAGGCCAATCCATATTACATCGAGAAAGGAGAGGGGACGAACCAATCTATGGATACATATGGATATTCTTATGTCTATCTGTGCAAGCGATTCATATTGAAGGTGTCACTGATTTTACCAGCGAAGCTTTTTTGGCCGCGCTTAAACTTTTTGCTACCAGAAGAAGAGTACCAAAACGAATCGACATTGATAATGCCTCTAATTTTGTTGGTGCAAATCGCTTCCTTGAAAAAGCGTGTAAGTTAATAAAAGATATTAATAAAAACTATGTAAATACAGAATACTTAAGTCGAATTGCTATAGAATGGCATTTCATTCCACCAATGTCACCTCACTTTCGCAGGTTGTAGGAGGCGGCCGTGAAGTCGGTTAAAAAACATTCTTAAAACTACTCATAACATCAACGTTTGAAGAGATGCCTACCTTACTCTGTCAAATTGAAAGCATATTAAATTCGAGACCTGTGTATGCTTCGTCAACACATGATGATTATGAGATATCGACTCCTGCACATTTTTTTATTTTTTTATCGCGACATATGAATCATCGGTTCTAGAAATAGGCATCAATTCAAGAGACCATCGGTTATCCAGATGGCCAACAATACAACGAAAAGGATATAATTGTTTTGGAACAGATATTATTTGGAATATCTAAACAAACACAACAACGTCAAAAATTGCAAAAAATATAAGACAAGATAAAAATCGGCGATATAATATTGATGAAGGAAGAAAATACTCCGATATGTAAGTAGCCATTAGGTCGTATTATACAAGTTCATCCTGGATCTGATGGTATAGTGAGAGCAGTAACGATAAAAACAGGTCTACATTTCAACGTCCAGTAACAAAATTATGTAGGTTGACGACGAGATCGTCAGAGGGCGGAGTATGTTTACGACGACCCACCACAAAGTAAAAACACCACAAAGTATCAGGTGTGAATTACCCAATAGAGACTACATCATCATGTATTTTATGGTTTTTGTAATGTAATAGAATAATATTATACGTTGTAATAAATAGTACTAAAAACTAATTTTCGAAGATTTTGATTGTAATGTTTACTAATAGATGTCACTTTTCGTTATATAATTTAAAATAATTTTGTTGTAAACTAAAAAATAAACTTCACTTGAAGATTGAGTCAAAACATAAGGACCAGAGAAAAAGGGAATTAAAAGGACATATTGAATAACTGCTTGAAAAATCATAACTGGACTGAGATATAGTGTATTACACAGGAAACACTGGATACGGCGTCATCCAAATAACGCAAATAAGTCCACCCGGTTACACAATATTACACAATTTTTTCTGATTGCTTAATGAATAAACGCAATTGATATAATATTTATTTTAAGCCCGATATACACGTGCAATTAAATTGCGCAAAAAAATAAATTGTGCAAGTTTTATGTACACACTATCAATTTATTTGCGCAATATTATTTTTTCGTTGTTCGTTTATTTAATTCGAACTTCAGCAAGTTACTATATATAGTAACCATTTTTTTTATCGGATGACATTTTTATGAAAACAACCATTGAACTTGTGCAATTATATTAAACTAACATACATACGTTCAGGTTATTGCGCATACTAAATTTTTATTCAAATTTTTTCATCTTTTTTTTTATTGTGCAAACTGAAAAAGTAGCGCAATATATTGTGCAATATTTACATCACACAATTATATTACGCAATTTAACTGTACGTGAAACCGGCCTTTATATTTGACGCCTCTCATCAAATAAAAGGTGGGCCATCTATCGGTTTAAATTTGAACCACCGGTTATTTCGAATCTGGCAATACTTATGTCATTCAATTCAGTCACAAAATTCAGTATATTATCTACACTGAACGAAATGAATCGATTAACGCTTGAGCAACGTTGGGATTTATTGGAAATTTATTTCCAAAACAAAGACAATTGGTCGGCAATTGCATGAAAATATCGTGCAAAATTTGATCGCAGAGAACGACCAACAGTGCCCGGTATACGCAAGTTCATTGTTAAAGTTCATGAAACTGGTTTCAGTGTTGATGCGCCAAGACGTGAGCATGCTCGTACAGTGCGTACACCCGAAAATATCGAAGCTGTGGCTGAGAGTGTGCGTGAAAATCCATCAACATCAACTCGTCATCGTTCTCAAGAATTGAACATTTCACGCACCAGTTCACGCCGAATTTTGCGAAAAGAAATCGGTATGACGCCTTACAAAGTTCAATTGGATCAAGAGTTGAAGCTGCAGGACCATCCGCTTCGTTTTCACTTCGCTAGATGGGCCAACGAGAAACTGCACGATTATGTCGATTTTGCCAAAAAAATCATCTTTTTGGATGAAGCTCATTTTCATCTTGGTGGGTACGTTAATAAGCAAAATTGCCGTATTTGGGGCTCAGAAAACCCACACGTGGTTTCACAGAAGCCAATGCACCCATTACGAGTGACTGTTTGGTGCGGCTTGTGGAGCGGTGGCATCATTGGCCCATATTTCTTTTAAAATGAGGACGGCGCAACCATTACGGTCAATGGAGACACCTATCGCACCATGATAACCGATTTTTTTGCGCCCGCTCTTCATGGTATTGATGTGAACGATGGTTGGTTTCAACAGGATGGTGCAACTTACCACACATCTCATGGCACAATCGATTTATTGCGTCAAACGTTTGATGGCAGTTTAATTAGCCGAAATGGTGATGTCAACAGGCCGGCAAGAAGCTGCAATTGAACACCATTGGACTATTTTCTGTGGGGCGTCGTTAAAGACAAGTGCATGATTGTTAAAGACAAGTGCATTTGACGGCCAACATTCGTGATGCCATCGCCGAGATACGACCCCATACACTCGAGAAAGTGCTCGAAAATTGGTCCGATCGAATACTGTGAGGCCAGCCGCGGCAGCCATATGAATGAAATAATATTCCATCTCTAACCGGAACAATTGTACTTCACAACAAAATTTGGCAAAATTTCAAACCTTTTTTGTTTTATTTCATTTTTAAATATACATTTTTAAATGCCCCACCCGTTATATTTAATCTTAAATTTTTTAATTATGAGCAGGTAGTTCTAAAAATTGATCGTTTAGTCGGTCGTAAGAACTTCCTAATTTCCTCTTTATTCGATACTTTAGTTTCTCTTTTTTTATTGATTTAAAGGAAATAAATAAATAAAATAAAAAAATAAAAATATTTTCTGGAAGGTGAACAAGGTGTGGGTATAGTAATAACGGCTGCTGTAAAGAAAGCATTGATGGAAAGGAATCCAATAAGCAGTAGAATAATGGTAGAAATACTCAGATTTCATTCAAAAATAAGAAAAAACCATCCATGTACATGAACAACGAAAGACCAGCTATATGATCAGCTCCAATCACAGTATCCCGAGCGTACAGAAACTAAAGACGCCAAACTAAAAATTAGATAGATACAGCAACCAAGATTGCCTTGGATGAACTCGGCTATACATGGAACAAAATCGAAGAACACCGTCTATTTAAGTTATAAATCCCTTTGTCCTGTTTCACAGGACCAAAATACAAATGATCAACTTGTGTGTAAAATTTGTCATATTGTCTCTGTGTGAGACATGGTAACATTCGAAAAACATCATTACAAAAATCGAACTGCACAGAATCATGAAACAGTTGGACAATGAAATCGAAAGAAAGAAATTGAGGTAGACTTCATACATTAATGAAACCACCATATGATATAACAAGAATTTCATTGGACTGGAACCCGCAAAAAAAAGCGAAATCGAAACTTGAGATAAAATAAGGAAAAGAAAATGTTTTAGTATGATTGTTTAGCATATTTGACATATGCCAGCCACGAATATAATCACAAAGCTACCGGGCAATTAGCCCAAATTTGTGACAGCAAAATATCTACTGTATTAATTGAGCATTTATTCTAAAAAACAGAACATTTTTGTCAGAACCACATATACACTGCGCCAAAAAAAACGCAACACCAACATTTTTCGATCTTATTTTTAATCACTTGTATCTTTGAAATATCGCATATAAAAAAAAACATTGTTGGTGGTAACTTGACGAAAATTTTCACTTTTTTGAGTAAAAGAAAAATGTTCTAATCAAGAAAAAAAAATGTCCACACATTTGAAAAACAAAATTAGGTAAGTTGCAGAGACTATAAAACCATTCAAAAAAAATGTCCACACATTTGAAAAACAAAATTAGGTAAGTTGCAGAGACTATAAAACCATTCAAAGGGCCTAGCAAAATTTTGATGTTGCTTTTTTTTTTTTGGCGCAGTGTATCTTTTTTAGCGTTTTAGCGCTTTGAACTGTACTTTGAAATTAAATGTACCTACTAACACCATACCCATTATGACATCATCATTGATAAGAGAAACCCCATACATACTAAAAATTATTTAAAAGCTAAAATATTCAGAGAACATTTACTTAATAATTGTGATAAGAATTTTGTGGTAACCATCAACCAGTAAATTAACATTAAATATTTCAATATGTACACTTTAAAATTATTATAGTAATTGAATTAGGTACATAGACTTATATACGTACACATATACACAATATAACTTTGTATATATATCTACAATGTACATATACTATAACTAAAAATTTAGAAAATAAAAAATTCTATCTACATTCTAATTTTCAATTAAATTAAAAACAATTCATATACTAATGTGTATATGTATGTGTATATATAGAAAGTATGTTGGTAGTGACAACAACTCTAGTAAAATCATAAATTATTCGTTGTACGTACACACGACTAAATGAATATATGAATTAATGTACCTACATACATCGTGTATTTACTACCATCTATCTGATTATAAAAAATAAAAATAGTAAAAAATCTGGCATAATGTGATCATTTAAAAAGCTACACCAACCATCGAGTACAAATAGAGATCTCGGTTCGTTTCTTAAATATTAGGGAAAAATTTTTTTTGTTTTTTTTTTTTATAAATTTCCCATGTATATATATCCAAGGTAAAGGAAGGATTAGTAGTGAATAACGTAAATAGTGAATAAGACTTCTCAAATTATGCGCGGGCCTTGACAAACCATGCATAAATCCATAAAGTTCCGATGAGCAATGCCAATTAAAGTACTTGTAAAACACGCATAAGGCTGTCACATTACGCCTATGAGAAAGAGAATCCACTTCAGATAATAATTTTACGTCCTCAAAGATTCGAGATGCTCGGTTTTGGACCCGATCGAGTGCAGCCAAATGAATTGTCGGTGCTTCAGCCCAAATATATAAATCTTACATCATTGTAAAAATCGAAGACATCTGGCTGCACCAATTACTGATTTGTTTATTTGTTCAGCACAAGATATTCTCTTTGATATAGTTAAGCCGAGAATAATGTCAAATGTGTCAGACGAAACCAAGCTGGGATCACTCCTGTTGGCTTCACCCCATTCAAACATAGAATTGAGATCTCGCGTAAGACGATCCTTCATAGCCATTCTTTCTACGAGAACAGCGTTTCGCGATGAAGAAGGTAAACAGTAAGAGGTGGAAAGTGTGCTGTCATCGGCGTAGGAGTTTATTGGATTGAGAGTTGCTGATAGATCATTGATGAAAAATAGAAAAAGGGTCGGAGAAAGGACGGATCCCTGAGGAACCCAAGCGTTTAAAAAATGTGGAACGGAACACCATCCACCACCACTTGGATTTTGCGACAGAGAATATAATTCTATAAAATTAACGAACCGTCAAGACGAACTGCCTTCAATTTGCACAGCAAACCGTTGTGCCATATCCATTCCCGTAAGAATGTCAGTCGAAATACAATCCGGACCGGCTGACTTGTTTGCAAGGACTTTAACGACAACTCTAGATCTGAATCTAATGCGACTCATCGACGAGCTGACAAATCGGGAAAGTTACATTATAATTAGCTAAATTAGAGTTTAGCAGTAGAAAAAATATTGTCCCCATCCTTCAAAGGTGGTATTGATGATTTCCTACTATTCAAGAACTTTTCCTCTACTTTGCGAGCAAAGAACCAAAAGGTCTGATTGCTATTGTCCTGCTTTAGGACCTGCCGCAACTCTTCTCGAACTTTTCTTTTCGTAAATCTTTTTACCTTGCGACACTAGCGTTGACGAGTTTTTAACAAATTTGCTGTGAGAAGCTTCTTTATTGGCCGTTGTTGTTTTGCAGTCGTGATTATGGCAAGGATTGGCTGATTTTTTTGGCTTAGAAAGACGAGAGACTGAAAGGAATGAACTGTGAGAACTATTCCCGTGAGAATAACAGTCGAGACCAGAATGGTTGCACTATCAATATTATCGAAACCAAAACAAGAATGCCATTTCAACTTTTGAAAGATTTTGTTCATTTCTACCCAATCCGCATTTTTTTAGTGCTATAATTAATTGGGGGAAACATTCACTTGGCATGACCAGTCATTGGAAATTCCACCGTAATAAACCGATGGTCATAGTTTCCCAAAAAAGAAGTGACAGAGATACATTATTTCTCCGTTTAAAATGTGAAAAACATATCAGAAGGAAGGTGTACAAGCTGTGTTAGTTGGTTTAAAGCTGCAAACATTTTGGCCACTTCACCAGCCGGTGTAACAGACTTAGAATAAGGAAGCCATTTGTCATAGGGGATATTGGAATCACCTGCCACAGTAATTTCAGCATTTGGTCATTTCTGAAGGATGCGCTCAATGGAGTCTAAATGAGTATCAAATCCAAAATGAGCGGCGCTTTTTGCTATATTTAGGCTGCGATAAAGACCACATAGGAAGAGGGGTATTTCAAAACATGGATTTTAACCCAAATAAAGCTGAAATCATTATTCGTACTTTGGCCTAAAAAGCAGAGAATGCAAAAAGGTATGTCGTTGCCGACTGGAGATGTTTATAACAGATTGCGGAGCAGTTGATAATAAATGTGACTGTCTTGTGCTACTATTAGTTTGAATATTTACTACCGAGAAAACAAACCAATTCTGTCATTATTTACATTTCTTTCTTTTCTTTCCCCCACAAAAAAAACCTGACTATCGAACGCCTGGGATAGTCTGTCATAATTAACATTCCTATCCAATCGGATTATTCGGTTTCGGTTTTGTTATATATAACACGGGTGTACGGTGATGTCTGGTATTCCGGGAGTTCCCGGTTAATTAATTGTAGTGCCATATTATTATGCCGCTTTCAAAATGCGATAGAGCTACAGCCTAGTTTTTCATTTAAGTCATCCAGAGTTAGTTCATTCAGAGGATTCACTTTTGTTTCTTGATCTGTCTTAACTTTTAATCGATGTTTGGAAATCTTAGTTCTGCCAGCTTTTTATTTGTCAAACTTTGTTGGTTTGTTTCTACTAGTTCTTATTCTTTTTTAAAATCAAATAAAGGGTGTCCCAATAACCAGTTCTGATTTGATATATCGGTTATTTTGGCTCCGGCAACACCGGATGTCATTCTTTCTTTGACGGAAACTCAGTATATTATTTTTAGTTGCCGAAATGAGTCGCTTCACAAAAGTGGGAAATGTTGGAAATTTACTTCCACAACAAAGACAATCAAAAAATCACCTTTTCGGACAAGGCGCATTTTCATCTCGGCCGGTTCGTAAACAAACAAAATTGTCAAATTTGGGGATCGGAAAATCCGCAAGGATATGCGGAGAAGCCAATGCATTCATTGCGTGTTACTGTTTGATGCTGCTTGTGGCGTGGTGGCATTATTGGGCCGTATTTTTTCGAATATGAGGCCGACGCGACCGTTACGATCAACGGAATCAACTACTGCCACATGTTAACATCTTTTTTGTGGCCATATCTTGAAGATATTGGTTTGGCCGACCGTTGATTCCAGCAATATGTGGCGCCATGCCACACATCGGGCGTTGCAATACTGAAACTACGTCTAAAATCGATGGCCGCATTATTAGTCGAAATAGTGACGTGAATTGGCCGGCAAGGAGCTGTGATTTAACGCCTTTGGATTTTTATTTGTGAGGTGCCGTAAAGGAGAAATTAACAATCCACCAACAATTGACCATTTGAAAGCAACCATTGCCGAAATAGATCCGCACACAATCCAAAATGTGCTCAGAAATTTGACCGGCCGAATGGAGTACGCCAAGGCCAGCCACGGCTCCTTCATTTGAATGAAATCATTTTCCATAAATAACCAGAAGGATTGTACTTTCAAACAAAAAAATAAATTTGGAAATACATTAAGCCGTTTTTGTTTTATTAAATTTTTAAATCTGAACTTCTTACTGGGACAGTAAGTGTAACAAGTGTATTATTTTTTTTACTATTTTGTAAAATGCTATATGATTACAATCATTTTAGAACCTGGGAAATTGACAGTTACTTAATTAAGAAAACCAATAATCAAATTATTCAGAAATTCGGAAGGTTCCAGAAATTTAAAAAAAATTTAAACCTAATAATGCTGCAAAGAGCCACTTTTAAAGCAACTTGATTTAATTAAATTTCCCTATAAGCATGCCTTTCAAATTATTACAACCAATTTGGTGATAGATATACTATACACACGATAGCGTTAGAGAAAGTAACACGTCACGCCTATTCAAAGTTGATTTAAGTTAAGTTAAATCATTGCCGCGAATTGCCTCCTTTGTTCCAATTATTTTCTGCTCTTTAAGGTTATAATTATATATGTATGTACTTACTATTTGCTCTCAGCTTAAGAAACACTATAATAATCCTAACGTGCTGAAAATAAAAAACAAAATATTTGTCACCTTATACAACTGGCGTATCTAATCGAATTTTAAAATAGTTACTCTAAAATAGTTAAAACTCTATAATTATACCAAAAACAAAAATTTAAAGCAAAAAATTTAAAATTAATTCACAAATCCACTTCATTCATAAAATGAGAACATAATATTTTGAAAACTATTTTCTTTCAAAACGATAGTATGTATACAATGAATGAGCACTTCAATACAAAAACGGTATGGTGCTCGCGCGATTTATTCAACTAAAATTACACGCTTTAATAAGAAATCGGTGTGTACTGTATATTTTTTTTTTTCTAATTCATTCAAATCTTGATTCATTTCTTATGGTATTTCTTATATTATATACTTTTTCTATATACCTTTTACGCGCATTCACTTTTGATATTTTTCTCATCACCACATAAGTAAGTATGTACAACAAAAATAAATAATAAGTATGTTGAAGACATAATATACATACTAATAAAATAAACAATAAGAAATCTTTTAACTATTATTTACAATTGAATGGTACATAAGAAGCAAATTTAATAAACTTCTTAATAAATATTAGACTATTAGTGCTAGATTGTTTACACGCACGTATCTCTTGTCGATCATGTGGAGAAATAAGATCGTGAGAAAAAGACTACAATAAAAGATTTTTTGTTTGTTAAGTGTATTTGTATGTACGGTTGCAACAATTATCGGTGTTAGAAAATTTGTCTGGAGTCTGTGTCGAATGGTTTTAGGTTATATAAATAACTGGAATTACGCGGTGTGATCGATTTTTACAAGCTATTATCTTGGCTCTTATCAACAATAAGATACCAACGATTTTGAATTCTGCGTATTGTTCTAGACAGCTAGGAGAAGGTAATCGTTCTCTGCCCAAGCAAAATTATTGATGTACTACTTTTACGACTGAAAGATTTTAAGAGTGTTTTCAACTTTAGAAAAGAATTATTTATTTTCGCCTGAAAATTACAAATTAATTAATTCATCTCATTGTTGCTTAAAGCTAAGTGTTAATTTTAATATAATAATATAATAATATAATAATATAATAATATAATAATATAATAATATAATAATATAATAATATAATAATATAATAATATAATAATATAATAATATAATAATATAATAATATAATAATATAATAATATAATAATATAATAATATAATAATATAATAATATAATAATATAATAATATAATAATATAATAATATAATAATATAATAATATAATAATATAATAATATAATAATATAATAATATAATAATATAATAATATAATAATATAATAATATAATAATATAATAATATAATAATATAATAATATAATAATATAATAATATAATAATATAATAATATAATAATATAATAATATAATAATATAATAATATAATAATATAATAATATAATAATATAATAATATAATAATATAATAATATAATAATATAATAATATAATAATATAATAATATAATAATATAATAATATAATAATATAATAATATAATAATATAATAATATAATAATATAATAATATAATAATATAATAATATAATAATATAATAATATAATAATATAATAATATAATAATATAATAATATAATAATATAATAATATAATAATATAATAATATAATAATATAATAATATAATAATATAATAATATAATAATATAATAATATAATAATATAATAATATAATAATATAATAATATAATAATATAATAATATAATAATATAATAATATAATAATATAATAATATAATAATATAATAATATAATAATATAATAATATAATAATATAATAATATAATAATATAATAATATAATAATATAATAATATAATAATATAATAATATAATAATATAATAATATAATAATATAATAATATAATAATATAATAATATAATAATATAATAATATAATAATATAATAATATAATAATATAATAATATAATAATATAATAATATAATAATATAATAATATAATAATATAATAATATAATAATATAATAATATAATAATATAATAATATAATAATATAATAATATAATAATATAATAATATAATAATATAATAATATAATAATATAATAATATAATAATATAATAATATAATAATATAATAATATAATAATATAATAATATAATAATATAATAATATAATAATATAATAATATAATAATATAATAATATAATAATATAATAATATAATAATATAATAATATAATAATATAATAATATAATAATATAATAATATAATAATATAATAATATAATAATATAATAATATAATAATATAATAATATAATAATATAATAATATAATAATATCATAATATAATAATATAATAATAGTATAATAATATAGTTTTTATTTTGCAAAGGTAGTGGATAATTAAAGCTCTGTTAGCATAATAACATAAATCAATAGATGTCCGCAGGCTAACTGTAAATCAAATTATGGGAGATCTTCCAACGGCTAGAGTTACTCCAACGCGACCATATATGAATACTGGTGTATGCTTTAACTTCGGAGTTCGCCATGTATAGGTCGCAAAAACTATAAGGGTTACCTAGCAGTATTCATATATGCTTAAGAGTAAAATCCATTCACATAGAAGTAGTAAGCGATTTGTCATCAGCAGGTTTCATAGCAACATTCAAACGCTTCACAGCACGACGAGGATTTTTCACGGACCTTTATAGTGATTGTGGTTCCAATTTTATAGCAGCTTCAAAACTCATGCGGAATGAGCTCACGCTTGCCGTAAACCAACTATCACGAAAATGGGCAGAACAGCTTACAAAGAATGGTACCCAATGGCATTATATACCACCAAGAGTTACACGTATGACTGGACTTTGGGAATCAACAGTTAAGTCCATCAAACACCATTAGCATAGAGTAATTGAGGAACCGCATTTAACGTTGGAAGAAAAGGGTCTGCCAGAAGCTCATAAGAACAACACGCAAGTTAGGCAAGCATCACCTGCTGCTACTTCGAAACAAAAACAGCCGATGCAACACGGACGAACGACACTGAGTAAAGAGCAAATTAACCCTGTTAAGTTAGCCAAATTAAGACGAATTATGCGCTAATACAACACTAATACCAGCGATGCATTTGAACAAATGCAAATGTGCAGTAATTGTTTCGCAAATAAGGACATTCTACACAGAGTTAACGGATCAAAATGGAATAGTAACCGCCTTAGTTTGAAGTAAGATCAACCGAAAAAGAAGATCACTTTTTAACTTTGTTGGTATAATTGCCAACGGGTTATTTGATGTGCTTGACCAACGTGCTGGCAATGCTTACAAGGATAGCATAGAAAAATTAAATTCAAACCAACAATACACAAAAAACGCTAGCAAAGTGATTAAGCGCAGTTTTTGAGAAGACCGATAAGAAATTTCAGACGTTCAATAACATAGTAAACAGCATTATTTTCCATGAGAAATTCACCGAACAGACTCTTCATGTTATGTGATGGAAATGATTAGACTTCGTGCATTTCAATCGACCATAATTGTCACCATCACCGAAGTTCATCAAGGCAATCTCGAACCTCTTATTTTGACACCACACCAACTTCAGGAACAATTTAAACAAATCATACATAATCTAAAACCTAAACAGGGTGTTTCGGGTCTCAACTTAGAAATAGCTTCCTTACATAAGACAATCGATTTTAGAACAACTAAATTTAAAGAAACTATAATCGTTAAAGATAAAATTCCACTGGTACATAGATTCCGATATGAGTTATATCAGTTCCCTCGATCTACCAGCATGAATTTGTCTATATCATACCATCTTCTAACTTTTTGATGGTTGCGCTACAACAAAATTTATATATGGCGCTAACTGCTGATGAGTTCAAAACATGTAAGTGCTTTAAACATGTGAGTGACATTCCAAAAAACTGTCAGATTGGCACGCAGTAGCTTCCTTTACGTAGATACAATGCATGGATATTTGTGAAAAAATCAAAAACCATCGCTAATTTAATATACGAAGATGAAAGCAGCGGAGTTATCGAGACCACCAGATATAGGGAGACCACTAAGATATAGGGCATCTAGCAGTAGATTCATTTGTTCTTTTATGCCGCAACTTAATTTACGTGTTAACATACATCGACACTACCTGACAGGTGGAAAACCAAATTCAAAACAACTTCATCGGATATTAATGCCATTATTGAAGCTTCTCTTCAAGCTCATAAAAAATATACTTAGTCATCTGCAATCGATTTAAGCTTACATCATTATTACGACTACCTGGCAATGTATTTACTCATTCCAGCAGTTTTGCTACGTACAGGTGTAGCTCAATCTCCAGCCCGTCTACTTGTATAGTATGCGCTATCCTCATAATATACAAGTGGGTCCGGTGAATATGTTACGAGTTTATTAACCTTAGCGGGCAGTGCTGACAATATCCTCGAGACAATAACTTAATAAGTCATATAGTACTTAAGTGGTAGCCAGTGTAACATTATCGTCAACACTCAAAATTATTTACAAAGTTTAAAAAGCCCACTTCAGTCAAACCTGAGATGGCAGATCGTTTAGACAAATTGAATTTTATTGGAAGTGATATATTTGAATATCGCCAGAATTTTAAATGAATTAATTCAAAATAAAATAAGATAATATTTATATTCCTATATGAAACGGTCTTACGCGAGCCGCCTCATGTCTCCCGAAATTCGAGTTCAAAGCCCTTCTGAGTGCTATATGGTTGCAACCTGGAGATGCTGATCTTATTATAATAAAATTGTACTGTCATATGCATGGATAATACTATTACTAACTATTGGCCGCCAAGGTGTCTTTAACCGAGTCGATCTCAATAATTTATCTATCCTGTCGTATCCTTCCAAATATCTGTAAAAATGGGTATACGATGGCCCCGGCTTTTTTCGAGATTACCTGCTTAAAGCTTGGCCAAACATTCTAAATCAATCATTCGATAAAAAATGCAACATATATAATTATGTATTGATTGATTAGAGTGTACGAAAGGAACGAACCAGGAACTCCCGGAATGCCGGGCACCCCCGTACACCCGTGTTACATAAAACAAAACCGAAGAAGTGGATGGAATGTTAGCTATGACAGACTCGACCCGGTTGCAGACAGCTAAGCGATCGATAGTTTGTATTTTTTGGTAGAGGAGCGAAAGTAAAGGTAACTTAGTAATGACAGAATTGGTCCGGTTTCCTTGTGGCCAATATTTAACTACTATTAGCACAAGACAATCACAAATATAATGATCGCATTTTGTTATCTCTTATCAGCCACCTAAGTGTGTCATCATTCAACTGTAATCTGCAAAGATTTCTTGAAATCAAAATCTATTAATGAACTAATTGCTCCAAGCCGTAGGTTGTAATTCATGGCATTAATTCGCCCGCAAATTACAAATTGATTATTTCATCTCGATGTCATCTCGATGTTGCTAAAAGTTATTAAGTGTACCACAAGTGTCTAGAACCACAGACCCAACTCTCTCCAAAACTCATTGAAAACCCAAAAATACAGAATTAGCAATCGACAATCAGATGTGGGACCCAAAATCACCCTCCAACACAGAATCCATAGACACACACATAGAAAAACTCATACCCGCATTCACCAAGCAATAGACTTCCTCACCACCAAAACCCTATATCTAAAACAGCTCCCAAAGCAGATATCGCGCCCGCAGAAGGATCTTTCTACAGTCAAAGAATCAATTAAAATATTTTATATGCAATTTTATTACACATATGATATTCTTATGAAATTTTTCATAATCATTTATGAATTTTTATGAACTTTAATGAATTTTTCGTAAAAATTATGATTAATAAAAATGTGTACAATGTTATCTTCTGTTTGCAATGTACGAATAATAGCGTCACGCCATTGATTTGTTTATATTTTCGTAAATTTCCGTTTGGCAATGAGCTAAATTAAACTCGGGATATGAAATTATTTCTTTGAGTACTCTTTTCGGTTACTTACTTACTGTATATGCAGGTATTATGTTGAAAGTAAGGTCAATACATATAATTTTAGATAAAATCTATGAAATTTTTTCTTGTATTAGAAATAGTTAGTTTTGCAATATTATTTACCTTCATAAACAAACTTTGTGTGTGTGTGTGTGTGTGTGTGTGTGTGACGAAATATTACATTCTTATAATTTTGCGATAATTTGATTTCAATTTTGGAGTTGGATATCTATTATTTTTATCAAATCGATAGACGTATTTGACTTGATGAAATCAATAAATTTACGTATGACTCATTCATATCAAATTTTGTGTGGCTATTTGCCTATAATTGTGCGTTTGTACTGTGCGGTGTTTGATAATTAGATTTTTCCATATTTGAAGTTTTGCTATATGTACAGGGATATATTTAAATATGGCTGTGTACAATAAAGGCGTCATCAAGTATGTATTTGTAACTAGTTTAAGTTTTTGTTTTGTTTGCCAAACTATTTTTTGACATTAAAGTTTTAATAATAATAAAAAATAATGTTAAAGTTATGCGTAGGCTATTTTTAAGATTTAGTGCCGTTACAGGTTTTATTTTAGTAAAATGTATATAAATCAACAGAAACTATTCGTTACAGTTATTATCTATAGTTATGATCGGCTATTAAGATTTGTGAGATTTGTTAGGTGTTTACATTTCTTGTAAAGTTCATATTGATTTTCAAATAAACTCAACTACAGCCTTTTTAGTTCCCTTTGGAAAATCGATAATACAATTTGCGATATTTTTTAAGGTATAAGTGGAAAACGAATGTAAAATAAAGGAAATTCCAATTTGATTTAAACTATAATATTATAAATAAAGGAACATGATACCTTTCGAATTTTTTCACAGCATCCCTGGCTTGTCACAGCATCCCTGGAGGCGGCTAACAAAGGTTGGATCGCTGGGCTGGCTACCCACATCCTTAAAATACTTTACTGTTAAACCGACCCCCGCTTATGTTAACGGACGAAAGTTTAGGATTGTGCAGTCCATGTGCGTTTTTTGGCACTACATCAGCTATGAAAGACATCCGTTTGGAACTGTTTTCTCTCCAAGAAAATCTATGGTCAAAAAATGGAGATCATGTGTGCCTATGCATTGCTATACAGTGAAGATAATAACGACAATTTTGGTGTCGGTTTCTTCTTGAGTCCGGGTGAAAAAGGCTGTTTTGGATTTCAAAGCATTTAAAAATCGTATGTGCCAGATACGTTTACGCATGCGACTAGCCAATCGTGTCAATCTTTTGTGCTCATACGCCTGCTGATGTAATAGCCAAAGACTCATTTTACAACAATTTGGATGATTTAATAGGATTTATACCGGAGCACGACATCAGAATAGTGATTGGTGACTTTAATGCTAGAGCAAAAATCAGACTGATTTATGTGAAAACATAGATCCATACTCCAGACATGAACTAGCGAGCGATAATGGGGAAACAATGATGTACTTTGCGATCACGCACTATTTCATTGTGGCTAGCATATTCTTTTCTCATAAAAATATCCAGTTGGAAGCATAGACACACCCTCGTAAGACGTCCGGAAGTCAAATTGAACATGTTTTAGTTTCAAAGGGAAGGTTTTGGGTCATCCAAAATGTGAGATCTTATCTATAGTATGGCTACCAAATTTGTAGGCAGTGACCATCAACTGGTCAAATTTTTGGAAGAGTGTTTGGCATGCTTAGTTGTTTGTACTTTATACAAATAACTAAGCATGTCAAACATCTTCTACTAATATTAATTAAGTGGTCACCCCAAGTAAGAGATTTATTAAAGACTAACCCTAAATCTTTAACAGTATTTGAAAACGGAATTAGAGAATCTCCAAGATAAATTCCAGGAAAGGACGAAGTATCTAAAGGTTCCTTATAAATTTTAAAAGACCGAAATTTACTCGCATTTAATCTGTGCCTATTCGAAACCGACCAATTAACTATATTACATAAATCTAATAGAGAAATATTTCTAATTACAGAGTCTAGATTTAATGACTGTTTCTATATATTTGGACATCATCAGCAAAAATATGTAGTGAGCAATGATGAATAGAGGATTAACAATAAGGGCCCAGCAATGAACCCTGAGGTACCTGGAAGTAACTGGAAGGAAATCAGATAAGCTATCATCGAAATAAACGGATTGAGGACGATTAGAAAGGTAACTTAAAACTAATTTGGCGGTGGAAAACGAAAATCTAAATTGAGAAATAAGCTTATTGAATAAAATACCGTGATTTATAGAAGGCCTTGGAAAAATCTAAGAAAGTTAAATATGTCAAATCCTTATTACTCATATTACGCCTAATGGCATCACATACGTTTAATAACGCAGTGGTTGTACTATGGTATTTTCTAAGCCCAGATAGGTTGAAAATAGAGTTCAGAAGGATTGATAATCTTTGAAATTGGAATAATTTTACTAAGCTTCCACTGGTCAGGAAAGGAAAAGGACGTAAGGATAAAATTAAAAATATGTAACAAGTACTTTGAAACGAAAGGAAAATCTCGTTTAACGAATTTTAAACTGATATTATCCAAACAAGAGGATTCCGATTTAACCTTCCAAATAGCGGAATGCAACTCATCGAGCGAAATATTTGTGAACGAAAATAAATTAAAGGACTCGTCAGAAAGTAATTTGACAGTATTACTACCAGAGTTCAGATTGGAGCTAAAAAACTATTAAATTCATTTAGCCTGAAAACTTCATGAATGATACTCCTGCATTTACCAAGTCTTAAATTTCGAACATTACGCCAGAAGACCTTGGGAGGGAGAGGAAAATCTATCTTATCTTTGAAAAACTTAGATGACCTAATTAACCCTACAACCCTGTTACGCGCCTGCCTATAATCAAAATGGGACTGAAAATTAGGATACTTTTTCCATAAACGATATTTGCTAAGCCTAACGCAAATAGCATTAGAAATTTTCTGACACCACCAAGGTGGAGATTTTGGTTTTAGAGTTGGTAGCTGTGACGGTAATTTTTTGTGCAATTAGAGCTTCTACATCTATTGATGGATAGTTACCGTAAACTGATGACAATACTAATTTTTTGGCACCCTTAGTCATAATAGTAGACCTGTGATCACAATTTTTGCATTTTCTCGAGGCAATCTAAGGGCTTGCATACAAGCTTCTGAAACAATGGAGGCTTGCAATCCGAAATCCAAAAGAACTCTGCAGCTTAAGAAGAAACCATCCCGCCCTTTCGCGTTTACTGTTGCTGTTGGGAGAAGCGATTGATATCTATCAGCGATCGTTGTGTTTGCCTGAATTTCCGTACACAAACTCGTTGTCGTGTCGATTGGTGTTTGTTGTTTCGTAAAACAATTAAAACAGAGCTTTCTGTTCGCAGTTAAAGCCCTTCGATCACTGATGTTCATTTCCAAATACTCGTTACATTTGGATAATGAGTGACTATTTGTACATTTGGGACACGATATTAGATTTATCTGAGCATGATTTGCTCTAACCCGCGGAATACAATGAGTCGATTTTACTTGCGGACTACAACTCTCAAGTTCATAACTTTTACCGTTTAAAAATTTTACAAATTGCTCAATCGTTGAAAAATCACTGTCGGCTGTGTAATGCGCCCAAGCTCGTTTCGTCTCTTGGTCAAGCTTGTTTAATAATACGTATATATAAGCCATGGGTCACGTCGCTCTTTTATAATCGTTCCATTCATCATTCAATAATTAGGAAAATTAGGAAAATTATCGATTTTCCAATTATTATAAATCACAAATTAATGACAAAATAAAACGATTGATAAATGAAATCTTAGGTTATCACTACACTTCGGAATATCACTGTAACTAAGTTTCAAATCGGATACTTTTTATCACAATAACTGTTCGAATAATGGCAATAAATTAGCGTCCTCTTAGATAAATATTGAATTCACTTTGCCTGACTTATTTATCTATTCACTTAAAAATAATAATAACCAAATCCGCCAATATACAGCAAAGTCATCTAAAGATGCCGCCAATAATTGTTGAAAACTGATGAAACCAAAAATTATGTTGCTTGTTGGATCTGGCTGGAAGGACTATGAATTTGTGGAGTTGGGATGACCAAGCTTCCAATCACCGAATATTCTTTATTTCAAAGGTATAAATTTTAATTAATAATTTTTCTTTCTCTGTTTTTACACCTTGACTATCGTAGTAGAATTTAATACGGATTTTTTATTTTTGCAATATCATTATATAAAATATGTCAAATTTCTGACCTATATCGATATAAATTCAAGCTCAAAACCCAACCCATATCGATAAACGATATAAGTTCAGTTTTCAAGCCGAATTCGCATCGCCATCTATATTCTCATAGCATTACAAGTCATGTCAATATTTTGGTTTTTATCAATTTTATTGTTTACAAATTTATTAATTATGCTAACGGAGCTGAACAACTTTTATAAAACCACCATTCAAAACGCACATTAATTAGCGTCCTATTTTGCTTCCGCGTCACTCTCCCTTTTCTCCCTAACTAATCCACACTAGCATGCACTACTGTTTTTTCTTCTATGCCCAACATTTATTTTTGATCTCCACTTGTTTTTAATGTTCTTAGAACTCAGAGCTCATATAAAGCAACTGAACCTGATGTATTACCATCAATTGTCTTAAAAAACTGTCATTTATCTCTAGCTAAACCTCTTGCCAAATTGTTTAAATTGTCCAATGAACTGTGACATTTTTCCATCTATTTGGAAAACAGCAAATATTCAACCGGTTCCTTCCAATTACCGCGCAATTGCTATGTTGTCGATCTTATTTAAAGTAATGGAATCTATAGGGAGTTTTCACATTATGAACTATCTCGAAAGGCATGCATTTTTATCAGATTTTCATTATGGGTTTCGTAAAATTCGCTCTTCAGGCTCTTCATCTTATTGTCTATTTAACTCATTTTTAGGGAAAAGTATTGGAAAATATGGTGAGTCAAGTGTCGTATCTCTAGATATTTCAAAAGCATTAGATAGAGTATGACATCAATGTCGGATCACTAAAATTCGGTCACTGGATCTTGATAGTTCTCTTATTTAATGGATAGAGTTATTTAATGGAACAATCGATCAAGGTAGTAGTATTAGACGGCATTTCATCCTACTTGTATGATATCAAGCTGGTGATTCTAACGTTGGTTGTTGAACGAACAACAGTGTAAAGTGTAGTTAAACAAAAAAAAAATTAAAATTAAAATTAAAATTAAAATTTATCTTGTTATAGTATATATAGTGAAAATAAGTGGATTAACTAATTAAAGTTTCTGAATAGTGAATTTAAGTTAATACGGGACCCTTAAGGAGCCCCAAAATACTGTCAATAATAAACAAAATTCTTATACTTTTATATTTAATTTATTTGTGTCATCAACACTAACACACCGAGCAATTGGCGCAGTGGTTAAAGCTGCGGTGTTTGGGGCGGGAGGTACCGGGTTCGAATCCCAACAGGGGAGGGTTGCAAAAGGGATTTTTCATCACTTGATTTCGATCGGTGATGACGATGAACACAACTATGACCCCCTGTTGGAGTGCAGAGTCCATGGGCCGAACCATCGTCCATGTCAGTACAGGATGGCATGGAGCAATGCAATGCGCAGATGGAATATTCAACAATCGCGAACCTGTATTCGTGCGTCCTCGATTTGGCCCTAGTAAGTTGGCGTAAGGTAAGGACGTTAAATAAACCGCGAAAGAGTAGGGTGAGCTTCGGCCCCAGAAAATTGTAGGGATTAAAATATAAAAAAAAAAAAAAAAAAACACTAACACAAAGTAAATTAATTATTATTTTACTTATTTATTAACAATTTTGTTTATCCTAGCCAGTTTTTATATCTAAGTCTTAATAGTTACACGTATAATAGTATAGAATATTTAAAAAAAATCTTTACGATCAATAAGTTAAATGATTATGAATATAAAAATTCTTTAATCTTTCAAAAAAATTATTTAATCAATTCGAACGTTAAAATTGCTGTTTTAAACTACATTACGATATATTTAAAGCATAAATTTTTAATTGCTTATATAGTAGAAGTTCATCCGAAAATTATCTTTTTACAAAAAATGTCAAATAGCTTAAAAATAATTGCACTTAATGTAAATTCTGTAATCAGAATCTATCGAAGGATGAATCTTATTAAATTCATCGAAGAACATACCCCTGATATTTTGATAATTTACGATACAAAACTAAATCCGAAACCAAAATTTTATATAGACGACTATGATGTTGTTCGAACAGACAGATCGACCGGCAAATTGGGTGGTGGTACAGCCATAATTTTTATCAGAGGTTTAGAACCGAGGTTTAGAGGTTTATGTAGTATTGAAACTACTTTTATTGAAATTAAGTTAAACAATAGGAAATATAGACTTATAATAGGATCACTATACTCTACGTGTAGCTCCAATGATAATTTTATTACAGACTGGGAAATGATTTATAATACTCTTAATTTACAAAACTCAAATAATTACTTTGTTTTAGTCGGGGATATTAATGCAAAAAGTACATCGTGGAATAATTCAATACAAAATTCAAGAGGTATTAGACTCAACAAATGGATAGACGAGTCTGGTACTTTCTATAAATTATCTTATATATACTCTGATAAACCTACGTATATACCAGCTGGTTCATATTTGGACTTGGCCTTCGTCTTCCTTGTTCTAAAACATTGACAACTCTAAGATATGATAGCGATCACAGAGCTATAGAATTTCAAGTTTCAGCAAGAATTATAGAAGACTTTTTAAGTCAACATCTACCATACACATTTTCGAACTACCATATAAAATCATATAAATATAAATGGCGTAAATTGGAAGTTTTATAGTCATAAACTTAAAAAAAATATACAAACCTGATTAATCAATTAAATACACAAAATTATTTTCCAAATGATAAAAATTTAAATAATCAAGAAATTGATTATTATTTAAAAAAATTAAATGAATTAATAATATCAACATTAAGGCAAGTTTCTCCTAAATTCAATGAAGATAACCAGTCCATTAAACATTTATACGGTAATACACTAATTTTTAAACTTTATAGCCAAAAGAGTAAGATTATTTCTCAAATTAAAAACTTGAAACGTAATCCTACAATAGATATTCGATACCTTACAATTAAAAGCATTCTTAAAAAACATTGTAATTTTAATTAAAGAAAACATTAATATTCAAATAAATAAAGTTTGGAAAAATAAAATATTTAAGATTCAAAGCAACTTAAAAAATATGTTCCCAAATATTAATAAAATATTCCGAAATAAATCCTATATCAACATAGAAAAGCTAATTATAGACCATTCCGATAATTTTGGTTTTTCTTTATGTCATAACAATGGTATTCCCAATTCGAACGAACTTACAATCAATAGAAAACAAAATAGAAATTATAAAATCACATGAAAAACTTACACTTATTGGTGCTTTCATTGAAGAACAATCTAAATTGATAGAGGCATCTTCTTTAGATTGCATCGTAACTAATTACATATTACAATTGAGTAACAACAAAGATCAATGGTTAAATAACAATAACAAAATAAAATTTTCTAAAATAAATAAATCCGACTTAGATGAATTCGTTATAAATACAAATATTCCTTTGATAACTCCCACCAGGCTAGAAACTATATTTAAAAGTTTAAGGAGTAAAAAATCTTCTCCGATCAGATTCCTATCGTCGCTCTAAAACATATGCCATCTATTCTTATTAGACAATACTGCATTTTGTTTAATAATATACTAAACAACAAATATTTTCCCACCAGTTGGAAAATAGCTAAAATCATACCCATCCCCAAAAAAATAAAAATCTGTCGAGCTACAAAAACTATCGTCCAATAAATTTGGTATGTAATATTGGCAAAATTTTTGAAATTGTTCTGTATGATGAAATAATGAATCATATTAAAATAGATAAGCTTCTTCAGGATATACAGTTTGGGTTTCGACACGGTCATAACACTGGACACGCAATTAGTAAATTGGTATCTGATGTAATCTTTGGATTCAATGCTTCTCAAGTTACAGGAGCCGTTTTGTTGGATATTGAACGTGCGTTTGATTTGGTGTGGGTAAATGCTCTACTATACAAAATGAATAAAGAAAAGCATTTTAACAAACCAACAATTTATATGTTAATAGAAATGCTCCCAAATCGATGTTATTTTCTGACAGATGGTAAAATTACAGGTAATATGAAATTTTCGCTATATAACGGATTACAACAAGGAACTGTTCTAGCACTATTGGTGCAATATTATTCAGCATATATATTTCATCGCTTCTCTTAAGCTCTCAATTAAATAGTCACAAGTATCAAGCTTTAGCCTATGCTGACGATATTATGATCTATAGTAGGAGCAAAAAAATACAAATTATTGAATGCAATCTTCAATTAGGTTTAGATACTATCCATAATTACTTTAAAACGTGGAAAATAAAAATTAATTCTGGAAAATGTGAATTCATAATCTTTCGAAAGCCTCTATCCAAAATGACTCGAAATATTAAGCTCCATTGGAAAGTTGCTAAAGTTACGTTAAACCAACAAATCATAGTAAAAAAAACCGAAGTTAAATATTTAGAGGTTTCATTGGATCAATATTTATATTTCAATGCTCATATCGATATGCAACTTAACAAAGCTCGTAAAGCTTTCGGAATGGCTAGTAAATTATTTTTTAATAAGTATCTTAACAAAAAAGTTAAATTAATATGTTATCAGGTACTTGTACGACCTGTAATAACATATGCTTCTATAGTATGGTATAACACTACTGCTTCACGAATGGAAAAATTACGTGTATTTAAAAGACGATGCATTAGAGCTTGTACCTCAAAATATAGAAAGTCCCACAATAGAAAACACTACATATCAAATAAAACACTTTACAACTTTGTTAAATTCAGCCGTATTGATCTCTTTATCATTAAGAATGTTTCTCTTAGAATGTTGAGTTTAGAAATTTCGGGTGATATTTCTTGGAATATCATAATACATTGATAAAATTAGTTTTAATGTGTCGGTCGTCGTATTTTCGTGTGCGTTATTCGCCTTAAAATCAAAATAAATGCATTACAGAATATAATGCAAACCTGCTATATGTTGCCGTGGAGTAAGCCATTAAGGGAGTTATCCCTAGGCAATATGTTAATTGAAAAAATAAAAAAAATAAAATAAAAAAAAAAATATATATATATATATATATATATATATATATATATATATATATATATATATATACATTATTTATACTAAATTTCATCAATTAAGCGTAGTCTTTAAGTATATACGCTTAATTTTGTTTGCAAAATGCTGAGTAAGATTACGATTATTTTCTTACTAAGTTTACTGCTAATTTTTTTATTAGTGAAAATCATTTTCTTTCTTTTAATAGTTTGGCCATTTCGCCTAAATAATAAATAATAAATTATACACACAAAAAACGAAATGAATAGCCTAATCCTATTAATAGACGTAATTTCCTGTCTGTGCTTAGTCATTTAGTGTACACACTAAATCTATAACAAATGTTGAGTGTTTGTTTACATTGAAACTAATATCGAACGAGACAACTAGTAGCTAATTATATACATCACCTACTTGTAGAGTTAACACCAATCTAATAGAATGACGTAATTCAAAGGAGTTTGCAACATACATTTATATAATCTTAAAATCAATAAATAATATTGTAATTGATACTATATATATCCAGATCTTGAAGATGTATAACTTCTTAATGTTCAATTGATTAAATTCTCTATGGTTTCAGATTGCCCTGATTTTTTTTTTATATAATGTATACGAATATAAAATAGCTTTATAGCGGACAAGAAGAAGAAGACGCAAAAAACTAGACAATGGATGGATAGTTTTCTTATATATATATATATATATATATATATATGTATATTGAATATCTATTGATTTCTTTTGTGTAACATAATACAAATTTTGTTTAAAAATATTTTTTTGACTAATGACAAGAATAACACCTTTTACTACTTAAAGCGTATTATGTTTGTGTTTGTCGAGAAAAATTCTTTGACTCTGTTCTTGATTGATTTTATTTTCTGTCACGAATACTGCAAGAGCTAAGTACATAATTTTACTAAAATATTATGATGACGTCATAATATAAAAGTAACCATGTCGTCAT
This sequence comes from Tipula confusa, assembly GCA_963556175.1. Taxonomy (NCBI): domain Eukaryota; kingdom Metazoa; phylum Arthropoda; class Insecta; order Diptera; family Tipulidae; genus Tipula; species Tipula confusa. Next base: position 47,000,447 of record OY744475.1, read on the forward strand.
GAATGGGTTATATTTTGTTTTGTTTTATTTTGATGGTGTAAGCCTAAATTAATGATATTCATTTTATTTGATGGGCCATTTGGTGATATTTTTTGTTAATTGTACCCATAAGGCTAAAAAGTATTATTTTAGATAGGACTATATGGTGATGACGTTATGCCAGAAGGTAATAGATATAGCAATTTATTTAATGATTTTGGAAAAAATACTTAATGGTTGTAATTAAAAATCAAATCTACTAAATGGCATAATTTTTAGTGTGAAATTTGTTCGCCCCGGTTTATACAGTAAAGGGGTTCATGATTTCTTATGGTGAATATGTTTAGTTTACAGAACTAACTAAGCAACTGTTTTGCTTCTAAACGTAATGCACTAAAGTCTGATTTAATTCTTTTATAGAGTTAGGTCAGTTATATATGTAAATGTATATATAGTTTCACAATACACAGTGACGTTCGAAATTTTTTATTTCGGAAATGAAATTGCTTTGGAAATAAGATCTTCACCCCATATCATTATATCCTTGTTATTTTTTTTAGGATTCGAATAATAATATAAATTTTTTAAATGAGCCTTCTATTGAAAATAACGACTCATTTTTTGTTCAAAATCTTCCCTAAAATTTTGGAAGCCGTTTGAATGTATTTCCGGAAAAAATTAAGTCGATTCTTTATTTTAGGTGTCTGTCCTTCAATCTTCTAGCTATTGTGTTTCGACTTATCAATTTGAAATTTTTAGTATCAAAGTTTACCGCTATCGTAACCCTGTTGTATTCTTTGGCGGAAGTAACCATTTTTGTCTCTCGGCCTACAACATTTAAAACTTCTTATCAGCAGTGTTCATTAAGTCACTGCAAAGCTAAGATGGCGGGATCACAGGAAAATGAATCTCACGGTTCAGTTGTGAAGGACTATTAGAAGATGAGAAAGCACAATATCGGGATTTTGTTAATAGTAGAACGCTCTATGGGAGGTATTGAACACTTTGATTGTCAATACTGCCCCGGCGACTCTAGGTATGGTAAAAATTAAATACAAAATTGATTGGTTTTGTAAGGAGTGTCCTCTTAATGTCGAACAACATAATATAGGCTATAAGAAAGCGGGAATACGTTTTACAATCACACGGAACAACAAAGCGGGCCTAACTAGGCCATTCAAAAGCGTGAATGGTAGAAGGCTTAAGTCTTAAGGGTACAACAAATCAGCAATGAGCACAGTTCACGTAACATCTTTAAAGGTGTCACTGGACTGCAACATACCTTCAGACCTAGGTCTATCGCCATTCGGTACCAGGATGGAAACCTCTGTGTTAACATCGATGCAGTTCTCGACACTTAGAAGGAGCGTTTCTCTAATTTACTGGTCAACAAGTGTAAAATGTTGGATTTAAAAGATGTTAAAAACAGACTGTGAGGAATTTAAACTGGCTGTAGAGACTAACAAAACCGTTCCCCTGGAGTTGATTGCATTAATTTTGTACTCTTGATATTCGGAGGGAATACTTTGTGGAACTATCTTTTCAACCTTATTCTATTAGAATAGCAAAGCGAAGTTAAGCCTGATGAATGGAAAGTGGCCGAGTTATGCCCTATCCTTAAAACAGGAGATCGCTCGAAATGCGACACTTCACGCGGCATAGCTTCCAGAATTTTAGAGAGAATCACTCACCTGGCGGAGGAAATACCAAGGAGGTGCTCTGTCCCCGATACTTTTTAATTTTATGTTAAAATTTATCTTTGGTAAAAGTTCCCTTTTACACCTCAGGAAAACGTCTTGTTTTAGAGACCAAGCCGCATAATGGACTTAATAGTGATGACCAAACATTTGAAGGAGTGACAAGTTTGCGATACCTGGGGTCCCTTGGCACTCATGATAATTGTGTGGCGGGGCAGATATAAAACACGCCTTGTCGCCGGCAACCGTGTTTTGTATGCTTTACATCCACTGCTAAAGTCAAAATTCCTAGAAAATGCCGACCAGCTGAAGGTTTATAAAGTGTTGATCAGACCCGTTGTCATGTATGGGTGTGAGAGTTGGGCCCTGACGGATGGCATGTTAATTGTTGAATTTCAGTAGTGACTCTTGAAACATCGATTCTGTATAAAGAAAAACTAATGCTTAATGTAAAATAATTCCGCACCACGACAATACGAGCTGTACACATCGGCCCAAAAAACCGACTATTTGAACACTAAAAGTATCGAATTGGTATATCGCCTGAAGTATCCTTAGTACACAGTTGGGGCTTGTTAAAGTGCTTGCATCATTGATAAGTGTGACTTACCATTTCTTTAAATGAGTGGTCACCACAACTAAGAATTACTATATTTCTATATTTGGCACGCTAGTATGTCAGGGCCTGGTTTGACTGACGGCATAAGATGTGTTTATCAGGTGCTTAATTTTTACAACAGATAAATCAGGCTCAAACATAAACTTAACTTATTTTTGTCTAGAAACTTGCAGTCTTATTTATTGATTTATCCAAAGCCTTCGACTGTTGATTACACTACCGCTATCGAAATTATTTCACATTGGAATTAAGTGCGAAATATACGTTTAAAACGATGTAATAACATTTAACGATTTAGGGCTCATTTTAAACCATCATTTGATTTTCCAATCGTTGTAAATACCAAATGAATTCCAATCCGATAAATAAAATGCCGATTAATAGCGGTAATAAAGTTTTTAACGTTTATCGCCAATATATCGCCAATAAATGGTACCATTGATTTCTGTGACCTTCTTGCCACCATAAATATCATAATAAACTCAATATCCCGAAAGCAAAAATCACACTGGTATGAGAAATTCTTTAATCGGCCGAATGGGTTTTAATAGTCTTTTCGCTATGACATCTAAATTTGTGTCGAACACTTTTTTTTTTGACGAATATTTTCTTTGTCAGGGTCCTTAATCCTGACAGAGAAAATATTTCAAGTAGAACAACCAGAAGGTGTTTACTGTTTAAACACCTATAAATTAAATATTGTGGGAAAACGAATCTATTTGATTTCACAGCAAGGAGACTTTCTAGAGAAAAGGACGATTTCAAGTGGTTTGTTCTACATTTGGGTTTATCTAAAGTGAACCTAAAATATTTCGAACTAAAATGATTGGCAGCTTTGCTAACAAATTCCGCTTGTACTTAACTAGAACAACAGTAACCAAAATAATATATGTAAACTAGCGATATTGCCCTTTTATGTCTATGCTCTAATGATTTATTAATGAGAAAGCCGTTTGTGATGGGATCAGATATTGATGCTGTACTCTTTCAAAATCTTTGAAATATCTATAGAATCGAAACTTGACCCACCATATTTTCTAGTCTTTTTCCCAATAATCAGTTAAATAGACAATAAGATCACCTGAAGAGCGATTCTACGAAAGGCGTATTGAAAATTTGATAAAAGCACATGCCTTTCGAGATAGTTCATAAGATGGAAATTTTCTATTTCATTACTTTAAATAAGGTCGACAACAAAGCAATTAGGCGGTAATTGGTAGGTGCAGTTTTATATTAAACCAGACGTGTTTGATTACAATATATCAGCTATAAAAGAGTATCGCTTGGAATAATTGATGGCCAAAAATTGCAGACCATGTGTCACAAGGCTATACACTGCTTTATGCTTTACAGTGGAGATCACTTTGGCAATCTTAGTGTTTGTTTTCTTCTTGGGCCCGAGGGTAAAAAGGCTTTTTTGAATTTCAAAGCAGTTGATAAACGTATGTGTAAGCTACATTTACACATACGATCCATACCGGATCACGACACCAGAATAGTGTTTGGTTACTTTAATGATAGAGCTGGCAAAAATCAGACCGATGCGAAAACAAAAGTCTGTTCTTCAGGCAAGATCTAGCGACCAATACAAATAACAACTTGACAAAAAACAGGGATACACATTCGTAAGACATCCCGAAATCAAATTAACCATGTAATAATTTCCAAGAGAAAGTCTCGAAGATGTCTTATCGATCGGCTGCCAAATTAGTAGGTAGTGATCATCAATTGGTCACTGCAAAGCTAAGATGGCAGTTTTCGTACAAGTTAAGGAAAACGAAACTTACGTTTCAACTGTGGCGGCCTAATAAACGAATATGAGTGAGCATAATATCAGAATCTTGTTAGCAGTAGTGTTAATCAACATATATTCTTATTTCACATCTCTCGATCAACGGTGGCTGTAGAGTTGAGTTTAGATGAATCAAAAAATCTAGTTCAATCGCAATACCAAGAAATACTGGCCACTTCAGTAATTCACTTATTGGACAATAATGGTTTACCTGTTGCATGCAGAGCATTACTTGATTCTGGCTCGCAATTACACTTCAGCGCGTTAATCCTATCACTGATATGGTTAATCCTAACATGATTAATCCTATCACTGACAATGGCAACTGTAAGGTTAACGAAAACCAACGCACGATTCTTTCATGTAAGTCTCGCTGCAGCCAATGCTATACTAACATTAAAGCATTCATATCATAGCTTTATTGACATTCAAAATTGACCTTTTCCGTATAACATAGAACTAGCAGATTCTAACTTCAACTGTACACAAGCAATAGATATTTTGACTGAAACTGAGCTCTACTGCTCACTTACGTAGGAAAGACAAATAAAATTCTTGCCACAACCAGTCCAACATTGCAATCTGGTATCTACATTTCCTATTCCAACACTGGAGCAGTTATTTCAACAATTTTGCGAACTGGAAAGCCAGGACTCTCCAGCAAACCAAGCCACTTTCGAAGAATAGAAATGTGAAACGTTCTTTCAAAACACTGTGTCGCGCGATTTTTCGGGCGATATGTCGTATGTTTACCGTTTCGTTCAGAGCCCTTAAACTTAAGAAACTCTCAAAATGCAGCTTTAAAATATTTCCATTATCTAGAGAGAAATATTGATCAGGATCAGACTCTCTGAAGAAAATATAACGAATTTATGGCGGAGTAACAAGAAGTCGGTCACATGCAACTGATCAAATTACATGAACTTCCCTACCCACATTACGTTTAACTACACCACGGTGTATGGAAGTTTGATAGTTTAACGACGAAACTATACGGGTGGTATTCGATGCTTCAGCTAAGACCTCTTCAAAAATGTCCCTTAATGACATCTTGATCGTTGGTCCTACAATACAGCTTGATTTGTTATACGTCTTTACTGCGGACATTACCGAGATGCATCGCCAAATAAAACATCATAAGTCAGATCACAGATTCCAAGGTATATTTTGGCATGATAGTCCAGGCAAAGAATATGGTACATCTTCGGCACCGTACCTTGCAACACAATGTTTAACACAATTGGTCAAAAACTGAGGAGCTCCGTGCCAGTTGGCTTCCAAGGTCATTAATGAAAATGTTTACGTAGATGATGTGATGCCTGACTCCAACACGATTGAAGACTGTATCAAAATACGAGATGAGTTCGAACTACGTAAATTATGAATAAACCATTCTGATATTCTAAAAACTATATCAAAAGACAAACGCGATGTTCATCTCAACATAATGGATAATGACGTCATCAAAACGATTGGACTTATATGGCAGCCATCAAAAAATTATCTTCACTTTCACATCATTCCTGTAGAGCAAGAGGTTCTAACTAGGCGGACCATTTTATCAGATCTAGCCAAAATATTCAATCCATTGGGCTTGATAGGTCCAGTGGTAGTTTTATGAAAAATGGGAATTAAAAGCTCATTGGGACGAAAGACTTCAAACATTCATCGCCGCACTAAAACGGTTCGTTGGACAACGCGATTTATCCCACACGATATTCTGCGACAACGCAACGAATCTTGTTGATGTCAGATCTGAGCTCCGAAAATTATACATGTTCAAGTCTCAAACATATCATGATAATCTTCAACAATGGTGCCAAGAAGAGTACGCTGGAATCCAATACAACAACGAAGTCTACAATTTGATGGCCTCTGGGTGGCTGCTGTGAAGACAGCTAAGCACCATTTAATTAGAGTTGTTGGAAACTCCTCTTATGTTTATATTCTTATGTTTTACAAAACAAGTAGCATTATGGAAATCAACCACCATTCTGATTATTGGAACGCTCTATATATGGAAGGTATTAAAAGTTCGGATGTCAGTGCTGCCCAGACAACTCTAGGTATGGTAAAAATTAAATCTGTTTTTCAATTGCACGGAACAAAAATGCGGTTCTTGCTAGGAGAACCGCCGAGAGAATTTGTAGAGCCTCTCTGAGGGTTGGACCCTGACGGAAGATATAAGGCTCCATTCGCGAGTCATATGTTTTATGGCCTGTAAAGTTTTTTCGAATATTTTTTTCCATTTTCACAGCTTACTTTGTGAAAATATTTCTTTGAGATATTTTAACGAATTGTGTATATAAACGGTGGCCAGCCCTAACGAACGTTATTTTATCAACACTGTAACTTTAAGGTAAATTTATCTGGGTTTGATTTATTAAAATTTTTTTTTTTTAAAACCAACATTATTTAGGAACTGAATTCAGTCATTTAATCCAAATAAAAAATATTTCCCAGAAATAGCAATATTTATCAGAATATTGGTTTGTCAAACAAGATAACAAAACCAAACCGAACACACTGTTGATCACGAGAATATTACGATACAGTCAACAGCTAAATATTCATTAATTGATTACTACTTCCTAAATGTTCACAATCCGACAAACAAAAATTATTATGTAATCTCGACCATAAAACTAATCAATAATTTTAAAAATTCCCAACAAAATTATTCAAATTTCCTATACTATGTTCAATTAGTGTTAACCATTTAGTTTTATATAATCCGTTTACAGTAAAGAAAAACTAGCGCGAGATAAATAATATAAACTAAAAACGAAAAAACTATTTAATTACAAATAAATCAATTTATAGTTACGAGTATGGCCAACAAAAATTAAATAGGCCATTAAATTGTTAAAAGAGAGTAACAACAAAAATAATAAACAATTCAATCAAATCACAAAATTGAACATAGAGCTGTAAACATAAACCATATTATGATGTGAAAATTTATTTATTTAGTTTTGGATTTGAAATTTGATTGAGATCGAAAGAAAGTGCATACCAAAATCTAAATCAACTTTTTATTTTTATTTATTTATTTATTTATGTTTGACATAAAATAGTTTTCTATTTCATTGATTTCGTCGATTCAATCGATCAAACAAAATGTTGCTAATTTCTATTTTTTTTTGTATTCACAAACTATTCATGGGTATAGTAAAATTGTTCAGTAGGTATATGATACATACCTGTATTACAGATGTACGTACATATGTACTAATCCATATAGTTTTATTAAATAGTTATTGTCATTCAATATTGTTGTTGAGTCACTGTACAGGGTGTGTATGATACAATAAATAGTGTTCTTGCTATACGAACAAAATATTTTCACTGAACGATCGAATTTGTTGACACACGTACAAATTTACTTTAATAAAAATTTTAATTTGAACTCTCCAATTATGGTTAAATTGATTTTTATAAAATAAATTTAATAAACCAAATCGTAATGTAATAAAATTTGCAGCGGGACAAGTGTATAAAATAAAATATTTAATAAATAAAAAAGTAACCTTGCCAAATAGAATTGATTTTGATCGCCTTACAAATTATGATTTCCCAAAATTATGACCATCTTTGAAGCAAATAAGCAAGGTTGAATTGCTGGGTTGACTACTTGCATCCTTAAAAAACTATTGTTAACCCATTTATGACAAATGCATCAAAAACAACCACGAACATATCGTACTAATTTTTCTCCAATACAAAATTAACATGATTTTTCATGTTTTGTGGAATTCCGTTATTCGATTAACAGTATAAGGAAATGAATAAAACGAGAAGAATATAGTTATTTTTAATTATTCGTGATTGGTAAACGTCGATTAAAAAATTGGTAAATTTTATCTCGAAAAAAATGGATCCTGAAACTATAAAATATTGGTAAATCAATAATGCTAATTAACAGTTATACATTTTCTGAGCCGTGTTTGTAAGCGGTTGCAAAAACGCAACATTTGTCCTTAGTTGATATATACGATTTAAACGTAAATCATTTTTAAAAAATCAAATGGTTGCCGGAGTAGAGATTCAATTTCAAAATTACGTATACGCCAGCGAAAACAGCGACAATGCAGCAACCAAGCACATCGAAGGCCGTAGTCGAACCAACACCGCAACAACAATCAAATTAAAAGTGGTGCCTAGGTAAAGAAGACAATTTATGGCTATCGTGACCTATGTATAAACTTAATTCATGGAATGAAACGCTCATACGTCCACTAACTTTATCATCAAAATCGGAGGCATTTAATTTTTTCCTATATCATTCATCAACACGAACGTCATAACGAAGTATGCAGCAAAAAACTAAAGCTAAAGATGATATTTATGAGTTTATCAGCGTATTGATAGTTTCTGGGTTTAATACGTTACCACGAAGGCGTTTGTACTGGACTAAAGACCCAAGCACTTGCAATGAGGTAATTACAAAATGGACGAGATGGCCATTTTTTGAGGAAATTTTTAGTAATATTCATTTTTAGATATCTCGAAAATAGTCTGTACTACGAATTAATTCGCCAAAATAATTACATTCATAATCTAAACGACGTTTTTTTTTTTAATTTTCTCCTGCAGAGATGAATATTGTAGTTTACAAATCAATGGTTCCCTACTATGGTAGGCATCCATGCAAGCAATACATTCGTAACAAGCCGATTCGTTTTGGCTATAAAGCTTGGGTTGCCGCTAGGAGATTAGACTACTGTAACGTTTTTGACATATACCAAGGACGTAATGACAAAAAGGGATAATAATTTGGTACTCGGCGAGTTCGTGGTACTGAATTTTGCACATCAAACTAAGGATAACTTTCTAGATGAGCTGTTTTCTTTCTATGATGATAACTTTTTTACGAGGTCAAAACTTATATTTGCTTTGAGCGAGATGATGTTTGCTGCAACGGGAACGTTGCGCCAATACCGATTAATAAACATAAAACTTAAGGATAAGAAAAATTAAGGATAACCACCTAATACTGACCCGATGGAAGGACAATCAAATAGAGTCACGGCTTTCCAATTGTTTTGGTAAAAACCCTGCAGGTATAGCACGTCGGTATATCTGTTCCGAAAAGAAAAAAATTGATATACTGCAACCAGCCGTAGTTAAAAAATACAATAGAAACATAGAGTAAGTTAAGCTAAGATCAGGTAAATTTGACCAAATGTCTTTCCTTAAAAACCGAAAAACAAATCTTCGCAGACAACGAAGGTATAGTATGGGCCAAACGTGCTAATATGATGCTTGTTGAAGAGACAAACCCGTTTTTTTCGATTCCTTCAGCGCCTGTGCCGGTGTCTGCTGCCACTGATTTGAACGATTATGAACCTGGTCAATAGACTAAGTCTTCTCGTCTGTGCACAGAACTTTTTTCAAGTGATCAAACGAATAATTCGGTGAGTATTCTTGATCTAAAATAAAGGCACCGTAAAAATAACAAGATTCGTTATTGGTAACATTCTTTCAGGAACGTATGGTATTGGCTTAAATATGCCACGTTTTTGAGCTTGATTTTTGCCGCTGACCACTACACCTTGACTAATTGTATGTAAAATAGTTCGTTTAGTGACCACCTATTCTATTTTTCTAAGTCAAAGATCAATGTTGAACTTTCCAGCCATTTTTACATCGAAATCAAGAACATTTCGTTGAATTTTAAAACAACGGCCTTGTTAAACTTGTCAGTTGTAGTCACTGCTAATGGTCATTCGCTTTGGACTGAGTCCCAGTACACACAAAATTCTACAATGTATGTATATATAAATTACAGATTCAAAAAGAATTTTTAACATAAAAATTAAATGAAATAACCGTTAAATTAACAAAAACGTCCTTTAATGATCGATATTTTCCTATGTACTTAATTAAGATACATATTATATCTACTTATTAAGAGCCAATGCTCGCTCGTTTTTTATTTCACTATTTCGATATTTTAAACAAACAAAAAAATGTGACAAAGCCTAGAAGCTCTACCGTTTGTAAATCTAAATGTTCTAATTAAATTATTTAAAAACGAACCTTTCATAAAAGCTACAATTAATAAAAATATTTAAGGAATTAGAATTTTCCTACCTTTTTGTGAATCAAATTTTTGTTATACTTTTACAGTTCTAAAATGTTTCCATGATATAAAAGCTCCGTAAAAGCGTTAAATTAATACATTTTAGAATAAAATCATATATAATTAAAGGTTCGTTTTTCAATATATGCACCATGCAAGATTTTCTTTTGATGGTGACTTTTAATTTAAAATAAAAAAAGCATTCGTTTTATAGTTAGACATGAAACTAAAGCATTTAACTTTGCTTTTTTAATGAAACATTTTTGTCAAGTTTATTAATTTGACTCAAAGATCACAATATTAGAATAATTAGAGGAATTTAGATGAATAGATTTGTTTGTCGTTTCACTTTTTTTTATATTTAGCAAAACTGTGGCAAGAGATAATTACAGCACAACGATTTTTTTAATAAAAATATTACATCTGTTAAATAATTAAAGTTTAGTCCATATATATTCACAAGTTTTAGAGATAAAATGTGTCTAAAAATCAAAGATCTAATTTTTTTTTTAATTGTTATTTAATTTGTAGTCTTTTTGGCCAATTTTGTAGTTTCAATGCAACCGACTCAGTCTGCAAGTCCTTTTAGAAATCGCTATTTTAGTATACCATAGTGCATTATATCGATGTTGCTACGTTTGGAGTAGCCCCAGAGCTGTATTCCGTAGGTCAACACGGGTTTCAAGATTTGCTTTAAATATTTTTAATACTGGATTATGATCAACTTTTAAGTAAAGTAAGTAAAGTATACATGGACAGATTTATTTTTATTTAATTGCATTCGCCATTTTATAGTCCAGCGATGAAATTTGTCTAAGCTTGCCATGATAGCGGTGTCATCTGCATATGTGGCAAGGATATTTTCTTCTTCTATTGGTTTTGGTATATCATAAGTAAACAATTAGAACAAAAACGGTTCCAAAACACTCCCTTGAGGAACTCAATTTGTTAATAATTTAGAAATTGCTGGCAATAGTGATATTAGTCTCACGATAACTTTAGCCACTTTTCATAATTTGGGTACGTATTCAAGTTTAAATGCTGCATTTTTTAATAATTGCGGTTTTTGAGAGTTCCTTCAGCACCTTTCCTGATATTGAGTCAAAACCGGGCGCTTTTTTTTGTCTGCTTGTTATTTATCAAATCTATAATTTTAGAACACAGCGCACTATTGATATCGTCAGATTCTTGATAAAACATGGTATCAAGAGTTTCTCTTCGTTGACTGCTCAGTGGTTTAAATATTCTTTCCAGATGTTCCGCAAACCTATCGGCTTTCTCTTTACCTTGTCCAATTTCCATCTAACTTTTTAATTGGATGCTGTTGCGTAATAGAGCTTGCTTAACTTTTGGTTGCCTTCCATAAGGAATATACGGGTAAGTGGCTGTTTGACAAATTTTAAAGGTATGTACTTATAGAATTATTTTTAAATTTATGTATCTCTCTTGATGATTTTTTTGTTAAATTGTTTACTACTCTTTTATCCTGGGGAGCTCTGGTTTGATGTCATTTATTTCTAGCAGATCTTTTCCTTCGCAAAAGACCAGTTATTTTTTGAGGATAATTGTGCCTTACAGATGCATCGTTTACTATAGGGGTCCTATCCCATGCTGGTCGATCGATGATCGTTAAAGAGATCAGAGGTGTTTTGTTGATTCTCTACATTTTTAAAATTTATTATTTGTTTTTGTTGTGGTTTTTGTGATGTTTTTTTTTTTGATTTTTTCGCATCAGTGTGTGCCTGAGCTTGGATTTCATCGGTAGTATATTTTCCCTTCCAAAATGTTTTATATTTTTGTTTATTATAACTTCACTTCCATTTCTGGCTGAGTGTGTGGTATGTTAAACTTTATATCTTCTAAATTTAATAAATGATTCTTTGGTAAACTGTGTCTCTGTTATAAGGTAAATATCAATGTTTTGTGTTGCTAGAACTAACTGCAATTCAAGCTGATGTTGCTGAAGCCCATTGGCGTTTCAGCATAAGATTTAAAGATATTTGCACATTTCATTCCCTAGGGATATCACCCTTATTGATATACTCAAGTTGTTGTAACCGCACGTCAAACGAATTAAGCTTATTTAGAATCACTCGGAGCATTGCATTAATACTTGATGTGCTATTTTGTTACTTCCACATATGTGAATTTTTCATCTACAGCTACTAGATGCAACTGCAGTGACAATTAGACTGATCATTATTTCTGTGTGGTGTGTTTTTGTCGCTATTTTTTGTCTTTAATTTTCTGCAATTGCTACTCTACAGCCTCTATAACTAGCTGGATTATCATCTCCGCAGTGTACACATTGTGCTAATGCTTCTTTTAATTTTTTACAGGATGTTGCAGAGTGTTTTCCAAGACATTTTGCGCAGTGCGGTTCTTTAAAGTATTAAGCTTGGGTATGCCTATACGATTGACACTTTTGCATTGTGGAATGAGTTTTGATTTTTTCAGTGGTTGTATATCAACTTTGCAGCCTAAAAGAATTTTTATTTGGTATATTTTTTAAACATTTCTTTCAAACTGAAGGAAGTAAACATAAACATATTTAGTGGTTCTTTATTACGTAATTTCATTTTAATTGATGCTTCAGTTGCTTTGAACCCGTTTGCTTTTAGATCATCAAATATTTTTTCTGGTTTACATATACGATGTAAATTTTTGGCCATTACTCGTATAGGCCTAGTTTGTTTATTTTCGTAAATGTGCTAAGCATGTTTGTCTTCATTTAACATATTCTCATAAAGTCATAATCTTTCATTTCGTCGATTATTACTGGTGATGGTAGAAGAAACACTTTCTTAGTTGGTTTTTGTTCGTTAACTGATTTTGTCTCTTTAGGTTCCTTTGGTTTATGTGAACTAGGCATGTTGTTTAACTTTATATTTTTCTTCGGCTTTTAACTCGAACTCACTCAGTTTCCCTGACTAATACGTCCTCGTCCGTAGTATAAACGATATTTTCCGGAACTTCTGGAGTTTGGTAGTCCATTTTTACATTTTCTTTTGGTTTTTTTACTTCCCCCTCGAGAATTTATAGCATTCAGTTCTTTGTTTTCTTGTGTGGATTCGTAAGGGCTTTTTAAATTTACTTGTGATACATTTTACTCATCTTTAGCTGTAGTATAGAACTACTTACATTTGTTGTTCGTAACATTGGAGATCTTACAATTTTCCTATTCTTTTGAAAGATATTAGGTATAGTTTGAATCATTTCGTTATTATCTACATCTAGAAATAAATAAATAAATAAAAGCATAATTCAAGATCAAATTAAAGGTGGGCACTTTAAAGAAACAAGAGGTTTTCTATACATAGAGCTCAGGTCAATCGTACTAATCATGTGTTAGGTGATAAAAATAGCATTTTGCGGAGGTCATGATGGTTTGTATAGTATACGTCCACTACTAAAGTCAACATCTAAAGTCGTGTATAGGTCTAAAAGCTGAACTCTGTTGAATGAGTATGGGAAATTGTTCAGCGATCTCTATGAGCAAAGCAAACATTTGGAAGACGCAGACGTTACTCTAGAGAATCCGATAGTGCCGGAATATTAATACGGCGTGGGGCAGCAATGGCCTGTAAAAAACTGATTTTTATTATTATTAATATTCTTAGAAAACAACAAAGCAGTCATTTAAAAAAAAAAATCCACCATTTAGAATAGCCAACCACAAATAATATTTTACAACTGTAATCGTCGTACGTGATAATAACGCTTAAATGACAATTCGCGTTGAAATATTCACATAAAAATTTGCATTACGTTGGGTATGTCTGAAAATTTAGTCGGTACATTTCTATATACCATACACTAAATCGAATTTCTTCACCGTTTTCTCTAACTAACATATGCTCCAAGTTTAAAAGAAATTCTGATTGCATATTCAATTTTTGTATTATTTGCATTATCATACATATACATATTGCAAAATTAGCATAAAAACAGCATACAAATTCTAAGAAATAGAAAAAAAAAATTTATTTTCTACTCGGATATTTTAAAATTCCCCAATTAATAGTTAATGTTCGACGTATATTGAACTTGTATGCCGTTTATATGACGCGAACGCGGTTTATTTGGCACCACTCGTATATGAAAACAACAAAAAAGGGAACAACGAACCACACACACACTTACAAAAAAAAAAATCGCGAAAAAAACACTTTTATTTAAACTTGAACTAAATTTCATGATCGCGCGCGGTAAACGCATTGTAGGAGGTTAAAATATAGTTAATCTTATGTATTTCTTATAAAATTTTCAAGGTAAATTGCTTTGATTTCTTTTTCAATTATCGTAATATTATAATTTTCGTATATATGTTCCATTAAAAAGCAGCCGAACATAAATTTATCGTATCTTTACGTATATGAGTCATAATATTATGATCGTCATCGTTGAAGTTATGACGAGTAAAAAAATATGCGACCGCATTAATAAATTACTGGTCCAGCGATACATATAAGATGCAATGAATACTAATTAATCACGCCGGCCACAATGCGCACGATTTTAATATTTTTGTTCGCATTATATTGCGAGAAACAAGTTTTAGTGAATCATTTTGGGTGATTTTTTTTTTTTTTTTTGTTGGTTTTCCAAATTTAAACTGAAATTGATTCGGAAAAGCAAATATAATCATTTAATGTTGTTGATGATGATCTTTTGTAAGTAAACAACATATGTATGTAAATGCGAATGAAATCGAGATGCATGTTGTGTAATTTTTTTTTTTTAGTTGTGTAATATTTGAATCTTTTTAATGAATGACGCGACTATATATGCGTTTATGACTTGTGGGATAATTATTAATCAATCAAATTAACAGATTTGTTGTATGTCGCTCTAATTTGTACAATAATTGGACACACAAATATTTATAGTTTTGACACAATTTGTTCAAATTTATATAACACTTTAATTGATAGTTTTATTAAATCATTTTAGAAAGTAACTGTCTAACGTATGAGGAGTGATATATGGACAAAAGTAAAATAAGGGGATTTCCCGTCTTTTAATATAAGATGAATAACAAGTACAAATTTGAAATTTATTTGCGAAAATGACATTAACAGAAGCCGATCGACGTAAACTAATAAAAACATTTTACCAACAAAATCCGATCTTTTGACATTAAGTGAAATAATTATTCAAAAGGGAAGAAATCCAAGTCTGATAAATCAACGCACTAGTTGAGATCACTGCAGGCAGTTCTTAGAAGAAGAAATTAACTTGAAGGTTTCAGTTGTAAATGATATACAGCAATCAGCTTGGGAAAGTATCCCAAAAAGTACACATAAAATTAAAGGAAACAGCTACCATAAGGAAATTAGAGAACTCTTGTCAGAAAAAAGAAAAACGAGACGAATATGGCAGCAAACATAAGATCGGCTTGCAGAAAGTGACTGAGCCAGCGTACTCGCTGCCCTTTTATTTCATGAAGAAGATCAGGATTTTTTTTATTAATATTAAGTGTTACCATCGTCCCGTTAGGAGCCATACGTCATGCGCATGTATCTTCTCTCAAATATCATTAACCATATGTTATCCGCATCCGTCAAGGTCCAACACTCAAACCCATACATGACAACGGGTCTGATCAACACTTGTACCCTTTATAAGCTATCCCGATTGATTGAGTCATAGACTTGTTAAAAATCTAAGAACACCTGATGTATGTCACGAGCGGTTTCGTAATATTTAGAAAGAATCATTTCCATCGAAAAAACTTGATCGGTAACTGACCGGATCGGACAAAACCCTTCTTGATAGCCCCCTACTAGGTCGAAAAGATAGTTCCACAAAGTGTCCCCTCCGAACTTCAAGAGTGAGGAATAAATCCAATAAACTCCAAAGGAACAGTTTCTTTTTAGTCTCTATGGCCAATGTGAATTTTTCGTAGGATGGGTTCTCTATGCACATCTCCGCAGTTTGTTTTTGACAACTTTCAAACACAGCATTTGACACTTGTTGAACGTTGAGTAAATCATAGAAATGCTCCTTCCAAGTGTCTGTCGAGCACTGCTTTGATGGTAACACTAAAAGTATGGTGCAGTTGTGTGACTTCTTTAAAGAAGTTACGAGAACTGTAATCATTGCTGAGTTGTTCTCTTAAGACTTAAGCCTTCCACCATTCACGCTTTTTCCGTCTACAAATTCGTTTGGTGGTTCTCCTAGCAACAACCGTTTGTTCTTCATTGCGATTGTAAATTGAATTCGCGCTTCTTTGTAGGCAATGTTCTGTTACACGACAGCAAGACGACACTCCTCATTAAACAAATCATTTAAGGATTTAATTTTTATCATGCCTAGCCGGGAGTCGCCTAGTCAGAACTCGTATTGGGAGTAGCCTGGATAGCACTGACATCCGAAGTTGTCAATACCTCCCATAATGCTATTGCTAACCAAATTCTGATATTGTGCGTTCTCATCTTCGCTTATCAGGCCTTCACAGTTGAAACGTAAGTTTCGTTTTCCTGCGATCTCTGTCTTGCTACAAATTTGGCAGCAAAAAAAAACAAATTTGGATAAGATCTCACAACTTGGATGACCTTTTCTTAGAAATTACCACCTGGCCAATTTGACTTTGGGACGTCCTATGAGGCAGGATGTGTCTTTATTTACAGTCGATATGTTTATGAAAGAAAAATGTGCTAACCACAATGATGTCGTACGTTTTAGCCAGCTCTAGTACTACGGTATAGATCCCATCAGATCATACTAATTAGAATGAGCCTTTATCTTTGGGTTGTCTTACATCAGTGACCACCGCCCAACGAACGATTTTACACACAATTGGTCATGGCGTTGTGGTCAGCTGTGGGCATCTAATTCAAGACTGCGGTGTGTTTAAACCAACACCGTAAACATCACCGGTCTGGTGATTTTGAAATTATTTTTCAGATTTATTTCTCCCGTTGAACCAGACTATTCTTCGTTGCCCAAGTATGGCCAGCAGCATGCTTGTCCACCTAATATTTAGCGTATATATATTTTTTACGCAGATACTGATTTAGGCAATATGATCCTATGTGTGCTTTTCCGGTTATTATTTGAAGCCGTCGATGCCAAGCTTCGACGTTGTTTGTGGTTCGAGGTAAATTTTCAACAGACCAACAGTGAGGTGTTTGTTAATTCGTTTATTTTTCAGCACATAATTATTCCTAAACAAGACAGCTATCTTTCGCGACAAAGGATCAACGTACTTCGACAGTTTTTTTATAAAAAGTAGGAATTTCATCTGGCTGGTGAAATGCTAATGCCTGGATCATTCAAATATCAAGAGCGACAGTCTCATTTGTACCGCAAATTATTATTAGTCCTTCTTTCTGCACGCGTTGACAGATCGAATTCTGCACGCGACCCCAATAATAACGATTTTTCCCCACGAACTTTACATTCATATGTATAGTAACTATAACCTACATAGCACAACAAATTTTTACCTTTGCTGAACCCAAAATCAACGCATCCTCTTATCGTTTTGTGATTCTGTCATGGTTTTAAAGATCTCCAAAAATTCCAAAATTCGCGCGAGCGGAATATTCTGGGCAAAGAATTTTAGAGGAAACGTACCCAACCCAAACGAACACCAAGATTGCCGAGGTCATCGCCACTCTGAAGCAACGTATAGCCTTGGGACACATGGTCTCCACTTGTTGGCCATTGAGTTTCTTGGGGAGCAACGAGTTCTAAACGATACTCTTTCATAGTATGAATACGATACTCTGATATGGTGCCATTAAACGTTAGTGGTTTTGTTTGACACTGCACGTTCCACGTACTGATTCTAAATTCTGCTGAAGTGGTATATACATCGTTTGGGTATTCGGAACTTCAGGCGTCCTTGACCGGCGCCGGACCACCTCGACGTCGGACCACTTTAATAGGCCCTTGACCACAATTTGTGCAAAATTAAAGCATATCCAAAAATGAAATCTGCCTAACATTTAGTAGAGGGACTCATTTTATCGTTTCTGAGTTACACAAATGAATTAAGAAATCTTAAATAGGTATTAAAAGTTGCAAACTTTTCTATTTGTAAACACGCTCCGAACTATCATGTTTCATTGTAACACATTAAACGACATTAAACGGTTGATACCTCATACTTGTTCAAAAAGTTCATTATTGACTTTAAAACTAAAAGAGATCATAATTGAATTTCGATGAGATTATGTAGCAACCTAATATATAACCATCCTAAAACCATAAAATGATTACAACATATCCTCCATATTTACATGAACATAATGTTACATAATAATTTAAATATTAAAAATTACTATCTTCTCAAACATATTAGCCTATGTATGTGCACCTCACATAATCAAACTGTATCACTAAAAACAACTTGTTAGATAACCCGCCCCTTAAACACACATTAGAAAACTTTATGCTGCTCATCATTTCTTTACAACAAAAACATACTTTTTTTTACATACATAATAGAAAATTATTCGCATATCTTTATCGCTACATAACTATATCCATTGATAAAAGCCATTTGCATAATTAAATTTCCGAAAAGCTAAAAAAAACTACACAATGTTTTAATAATCTAAATTCTAAACATATATATGTTTCTATTATCTCGATATGTGTATCCTAATTCTAATGGATAGACCTCTTGCGTTGTTTTATTTCATTAAAACTCCGCATCAATTTTGTTCTAATAATAATATAATTTTTATTTTTTTATTTTTACCGCACATTTGGTTTGTCTGGCGGTCGAATTATGCTTATGGTAATTTTACATGTCATAATCGTTATCCTAATGTAATATTTATGTTGACACATAATCATATTTACATTTATTTTGGGTTGTGTTTGCTTCATGGAATCCTAATCTGAACATTTGTCGGTAAATAGGGAAACTGCACAAGGACAGCGCAAGGAAAGCCATTGTTATGAGGTCTTTGGAAGATTCTTGATAAATTTTAGAATTTGAGCAACCAAAATAGCAAGCTAAAGGCTTTTTGATTCTATATTTTTATCGATAATAATAATAATAAAACGGTTTTTACGGGCCAGTACTGGTCCGTACGGAATCAACATTCTGGGTTTATCCCGAGCTTGTTCTTCGTATTTTTCTAGACAACACGAAGAAGACAAATCATTCTCTAACCCGAGCCGCCATCGTCACCGACAGTGACCTTTACCATTGCCAAATGGCGGCTTTCCTCTCAGAGATTACTAAACCATCCATTTAGTGATCTACCGTTCATATTCGGCTCACAGATCAAGAATTTTCATTAAATTCCTGATTTCGTGGTTGAATAAAACTCGGAAAGTTTCATTATCGTCGCGTTTGGGGCTATATATCAAGCGCAAAATTCTTCTCTCGCATGTCATAGACCATCTGTCATAATCATCCGGCGGGATCCAATTCTCACATCTATACATGACAACGGGTCTGGTCAACACATTGTACAAATTCAATTTGTCGGGATTTGCAAGGTATTTTGATTTTTGCAGTAGACGTAAGGCATACAAAGCACGGTTACCAGCGACAAGACGCACATATCCCCTTCAGCGTATTGGTCTCTAAAACCAATGATTATACATTTTTTTGTTGGAATTATTGATTTTGAAACCAACGGAAGGTGATAATCACACGAAGGTCCACTTTTGTGGCCAAGTAGTTCTTTGACACTACAGTCCAATTACACAGATATCATCTGCATATGCCAGCACTTCGTTGGACTTATGGTACAAGATGTTGGCACGGTTCGGCTTTCCTTTCACAAAAACCCAGCTGCAGGATTCCGTTACAGATTTTTTAAAGCGGTTAAATTTGTCAAATCCGTTTACTGATGGAAGACCTGGACGAAAATTGTTTTCTAACAGCATCCTAAAGAAACTGACTTACCGGAGAATGCTTAATTCCATCGAATTTTGAAAAGAAAACCTCTGATTAGACTAGATTAGGTAATTGAGGATAAATTATTAAAAAACTTTTAATTTTACGATCTAACGGAGGTTATGGACAAGAGAAGGTGTGCAAGGCGACGATAATCTAAATGATACAAAATTAGCGTCCATATAGAATCTTATTCACGCAAGAACAAGTGGACGTGGTCTGTTCTGACGCAGTTTAATTGTTCTACTAAGGAAATTTTGTAAATGCATATCACCGAGGACACATCGAAATCAATTGCTGATGATACAATAACTGGGTGCACAAATCACGAACTTAACCTTGCCGGTCGTCAGATCATTGATTCGATGAAGGCAATTGACACGGGCGGTCTATCTTACGAGTTCACTGCGAGTATTGATATTGCTGCTGGGTTACTAAACGAGGCAGTCGAAACATTAGCACAGGGTGAGTTCAATAATTAAAAGAGGATTGTATGTGTTTAACTGATTTTTTACGGCCGTGTCGGTTTAAGGGCGCCTGCTACATCCGAAAGACGAACATTTGATGAAATTATCTATATGTACAGTTGCAGGCATCCTCAATCCCTAATTTTATATAGTTCTGTCGAGAGTCACAAGTTTTTAAGTTCTTTACAGTATTTCTGCTGACTACATGCCAGTTGCTCGAACATTGCACATATGAACAGCAAACTAAAGAAGTAAACTCTATTCACGTGTCGCACTGCGATGAGATGACGCACAACTATTTTTTATTCTGTGTACCTAGTGATGATGGAACCGGTAAAATCAAGTTTAAATTTACAATTTTATAGGATTTGTAATTCTGAACGATGTTAACTGAACACAGAACTAGTTAAAATTAAATACATTCCACAATACTATCCCATTATTTATGTCCTGTATTATGAACTAAAATTTGCCGGTTAGCAGCTTTAAGTATAACATACATTGGCCATAATACATTCTATTAGAAACCTATTTAACAAAAAATATTAATTCAATTGGGTGAGGTTATGTAATGATGCTGCTATACAACTACACCAAGATACGAAACACATTATATGTTAGAAATGTTTGTATCAAGATTGACAGCTGCTTTTCAATTTAATCGATTAGATATTTAAATTGTAACTCATCAATCGAAATAAATGTCACTATCAATGTAAGTGTATAAGTTGAGTTTTGATTGCAGCATATAAACAAAACACTAAATTTATGTACAGATAACAACGAAAAAAAAAAGTTCAAAAAACTTTAATTTAACAAAAAAAAAATCTATCAAACTCACCCTTAATAAGGAAACACAAAAAATCGATCGATAATAATTTTGCGATTGAAAAATGTACTAACAATAAACCAATTTGACATTTGCGATATTATCGGTTGCGTTTTTGACACCAACAGAGAGAAACTAGCATTAATTACAGAATTATGTTTCAAATGAATATATTTTACTTTTAAATTCTAAAATTTCGGTTTTTCATATTCTTGTATTGTGTAGTTGGTTTTAGAATTTTCGCATTTTTCTCGGTAGTATATAGGAAAAGTCACAATATGTTTATTAATGAACCTACCACACACATACACACACTCAAATAATACACAAATCACTTTTCTTTTTTTTTTTTTTTGCTTGTTTTATGAATTTCCAACCATTGATAATGTCTGTGAAATTTTTATTTAAATTTTTAATAACATCAAAAATTATTAACAAAATGAAAATTTTAAATGATTAAATTATAATTTGCATGAAATACGAATTAAAGCTATATCATGTACTATGTAAAACGGTATGTGTATTAAATTTTTTGGCCCCAGCCCTTATATGAAATATCGAATTTATTTTTTGTTGTTTGTGAAATGACGGAAGAAAAAACGACAAGCAAACGCAAGCGACAAACAATACTCACTTTAGAAGAAAAATTTTGTTTTTTTTTTTATTTTTCACAATTTTTTTTTTTTTTTTTTAGTACACTCTTAATTTACACTTTTAAATATGTATCAAAACTATTTATTAACTATTAAAATGTAATTAACACACGTTTATTCTTAATTTAGTTCGCGATTTTTATCTTAATTTAGCTTAAATACAATTGAAATAAGTATAAATAAATTGTTCACACACAAAACAAAACACTTTATCCAAAAATTTAATGTGGCCGACCGACACTTTAAACTGAGAACTACTGAAAAAAAATCTTCTTTCGCTCTCCCACCCTTTTAAAAAGTGAAAAAAAAGCAAGATGGAAATTTTATATTTTTGTAATAGATTTTTTGAGATTAGTACAGAAAAGTGGAATAAAATGGAGAATTTATTGCTCAAATGTGGTATAATGGTATCAATACTTATTGATCAATTATTTTGATGTTGCAAGGAAAAAAAAACTTATTGACATATTAATTACATTAATATTGAATATCGTCGAATTGATCTCTGGTGTTGATCTAAGAGGTCAAATTAATCTATACTCCGTGTGGCCCTCGTTATTGACATAAACCTCTACGCCTATCAAATGGCATTATTCTCTCAAAGATTCCAATGACCAAACCAGTGGCCAGCTTCTCCGCCAAGAACCAGTTCCTTTTTATTAATAATAATAATAATAAAACGGGCTTTACAGACCATGGCCCGAACCGTACCAACAATCCGGCTTCATCGGACTCGATTCCGAGCTGCTTCTTAGTATTAATTTAGACAATCCAATAAAGATAAGCATTTCTCTTCCTCGAGGAGCCATCGTCCCCGGCAATGTACTCTGCGCCTCCCAAATGGCGGCTCTTCTCTCAGATGTTGTCCTAAGGTGTTTTATTTTTACGAAAGATAAATTCTAACATGAGATTAATTATAAAAGACTGTCGGGGACAGAACATCCCCTTATCGTACACCAAAGCTAATTGCAAAAATTCCTGATAGCTTGTTCTCAGCTTTGGCACAAAATTATGACTACATTACTGCCATTTTACATAAACGCACATATTATCAAATGCTCCTACTCATCGCAAAACAAACCAAGAACTATCCCAATGGATGGAGTCATAGGCTTGCTAGAAATCCAAGAACACCAGATGTACACCACGGTATGCTTCCTAATATTTAGAAAGAAGTAGCCTCAGCTTGAACAATGGCTGAGCGTTTTAGATAGAGAAGGAAATTCGATGGAGAAGGAAATCTTCCTTGTAGTCACGTCATTTCCTTCACCGGGGGAGTGATTCTCTCCAATATTATGTAATGTAAGACAGTAATTTGTATGTTGTGCAAAGGAAAGCTATGCCGATTTGCTATGCAATAGTTTTCACATTTTTAGCGATCTCTTTTTTTAAGAATAGTGCACAACGCGGCCACTTTCGATTCATCAGGTATAATTAACTTTGCCATACTAATCGAACAAGGTCGAAAAGATAGTTCCACACAAAGTATCCCTTCCGAATATCAAGAGCTCGGATTTAATTCTATCAACCCCAGGGGAACGGATTCGTTTAAGTCTCTGCATGGCCAGTGAGAATTCCTTGCAGGATGGATCCACTTAGCACATCTCCACATTCTGTATTTGATAATTTTCAAATACAGTATTTGACACTTGTTGAACATTGAGTAAATCAGTGAAATGCTCCTTCAAAGTGTCAAGCATTGCATCGATGTTAACACGGAAGTTTCCATCCTGGTCCCAAATGGCAATAGACTTAGGTCTGAAGATGTCGTGCAGTCCTGAGATTCCTTTAAAGAAGTTACGAGAACTTGTGTATTCATTGCTGAGTTGTTGTACTCTTAAGACTTTAGCCTTCCACCATTCACGCTTTTTCTGTCTACAAAATCGCTTGGCGGTTCTTCTAGACAGGGTTGCTTTGTTCTTCTGTACGATTGTAAATCGTATTCGCGCTTACACAGAATATATGCTCGACAGTCGACAGCAACACGACACTACTCCTCATCAAACCAATTATTTTTGAGTTTAATTATCATACCTAGAGTCACCTGAACAACACTGACATCCAAAGTTGTCAATACCTCTCATAGCACGTTCACATCATAAGAACAGTGGTTAGTTTCAAAAATGCTACTGCTAATAAGATTCCGATATTGTGCCTTCTCATCTTCATGTGTCACACCTTCACAGTTAAAACATAAGGTTCGTTCTCCAGTGATCGCTGACTTGTACGAAAACTGCGATCTTAGCTTTGCAGTGAACGTCATTCTTTCCCTACTATCAGTCGCTAGGTCGTATCGGGAATACGGACCTATGTTATCATATAAGTAAGTCTGATTTTACTAACTCTAGCATTAAAGTCACGAAACACTTAAAACAGGCATACAAGGTACAGACTCTAAAACTGTATTATAGCCCACGGCATGAAAGAAAATTCCTCAAGGCAAACCCAAACTTTTCCGAACATGTGTTATTTTAGTTGTATTACTAAAAAGTGAGTTGTGAACTTTAAATTTTCAGATAATCTAGATTATGTTCCGTAGCTTTAGAAATATTAGCTTTTTTACTAAAACCGGTGTAGCGAAAGGTAAAGTTATCTTCAAACGTCAGTAAAGAACTCATCAAAATGAGCTTAAAACTCCATTTACGGAAACCAGAAATAAGTGAGGTACCAACACCGACGATTGGAAAACCTCAGCCATAATGGGAAGTTTCCCACTCCTGGGTCCGACAACGACCAGCAAGATCGTTTGTCTTTCGAGGAGCAAATCCACATGTGAACTGTTCCTCGAAAGCAATAAAGCAGCTTCTGTAACAGACGAAAATATCCCATATACATTTTAGTAAGTGGCCAGACATCCAATGCTTAACCCTTACTGCTTTTCTGACAAAACAAACTTTGAGATGATCATTCAGAAAAATTTAAAAAAAGATCAAAAGCTATTGGTGGATCAGATGGATGTCGGCGTTCCTCAATTTTCTTCCATGTTTCATCACCAAATGATGATAAATCATTTATACACAAAATGCCATCAACCTTTGATAGACAAGCAATAACGACCGTGCTCTGCAATGTTGATGCATTAAAATATCCTAATTCATCTGACAGCTATTAGAGAGTTATTAGGTGTGCCAACTATTACAGTCGGCAACAATCGACCATCGGAAGCCGAGCACTCGCAAAAAGTAGAATGATAAACAATGACATCATAGCACTGCAAATGAACAAGAACTGAGTAGAGTGTGGCTAACATGAAACACCTGTAATATCCAAATGGAATATCTAAATGCTATAAAAGAAACCCGAAAATTTCATTGATAAATAAATCGCGGATTTATAAGCAGCTGGATTAAAAATATCAACGACGATGTGCTAAATGGAAAGTCCAGAGATTGCTTTTCCAAAGCCTGGAATCAGAATTGGGAATCAAAATCTACTAAAGAGGATTGACAATGTAAATCCGATCAGGTCTGGAGTATTTCGTTCCAAACTCTATAATATAAGAGGTAGATACAACTATCGACAAGTTGAAGAATGGCAGAGCTCCAGATCTCGATGGAATGGCCACTTAAAAATCAAGAAGAGCTACCTCTAGATTGGAAAACCTTACTCATATGGCTACATAAAAAAAGAGACAGTATAAATTGTGGAAATTATCTTGGTAAAGACTTCTTAAACACTGCAAACTCAGTATTTGCTAACATTGTACTTGCCAGACTTATTATTTTTACTGCCATTAAAGCAAATCTTTACGATTAGGAAACATGTTTGGTTATACTCCTCTCAGTATACATCAGCTCTACAAAGATTTTCAACAAGCATCATTCTGACATCTTGTAGATTTTCATCTAGTCAACCCTTTTTGATGTCTTTTATTGCTATAACATTTCCAAAAATTCTACTTAAAAATTGTTTGAATTAATATTGATGGAATTGTTACTCATCGTGTTATCTACTGACTTTTATTGAAAAAAAATTCATGTAAACAATTTCGACTAACTTCATTCCATATAAATGTCAAAAAATATACAAAGCTTTGGATTTTTATTAGAGAAAAAAATAAGAAAGGCGCAGTAAGTGGTGTCGCATTCGTTAAAACTTTTCGTTTGCTAAAACAAAAAAACTAAATATTTTGTAAAAATTTTCAAAAAGAAATTCATTTAAATAAAATTACTATATTTTTATTAGAAAAAAAAAATATAAATAAATTCAGTTTAAACATAATATAAAAATGACAATATTAACAAAACCATTTGGTGATAAAAACCCAGAAAAATTAGCAGTACCATTGGTTGGTATACCCCCATCATCTGCACCAAATGTAAGTAAAAAAAACACAGAGGAAAGAATATCTTTTGTTTTGGATATGATTGTTTTTTTTTTATTATGTAGAAGACATGTTGTATTTGTAATTTTGAAAAATTTATATAATATTATCGGTGTTTATTTAAAATTTAAATATATAATGAAGACAAATCCTAATTTGTTGATAGTATGATGATTAGGAAATACTATAAAAATAAATAAAAACAGTTTGCATAATTTGTTCGTCATATCATTATACTGTTATAATATGTGACGGGAAATCGATGCAATTTATTGTACATATAGCTGCTCTATAGTTAGTAAATATGTACAATTTTAATGAAAATTCTAGATATATAGACAAAACGAAAATTATAATTATCGTAGTTACCGTGTGATAGATTTTAATATAATAAATAATTTATAGTTCAAACTTTAAACGATAAGATATTTTGTTGTCAACTTTCCCATATAATTCCGATGATTCAGCTACATTTTTAATTGCAGTTTAGTGTCGAACTATATTGTAATCTGCGTACTACATAGGTTGGTCAAGATTTATTTCGAAAACTAGAAGTCTCAGAGATGTATCCACCCCTTTTATTTGGTTCAGTTTTTTTCAGCAGAGCCGAATCCTACCTTTCTTGTTATAGAAATTTTAACTTTGGTAACTGAAATAGGAATGGAATTTATCATCAAAGTAACCACGAAGCTATAATTTTCAAAAAAAAAAACAAAACTTATTCATTTGGCTAAACGACTTTGACTAAACATTTCATTAATTTTCCTATTGCAGTGTAACAAGCGCTTGTCTCAGAAATTGGATCTTTTCCTAAATATTTTACTCATATGTAAATTCTTAGTAAATAGTACATGATATTTAGTAATTTATAACTTGCCCTTGTTCCATAAGAATTGGTATGAAAATTCTGTAGTATGTGATGTTTATCGAAAATGTATGTTTTCATTAAAAAACATTTCACACTTGTATTTACAAGTTTCAAAGAAAAAGTATTTATGTATAAATTTACGTATAAAATGTAACCATCTTTCTGGCATAATTATCTTCAATCAAATCACAAGTCATAAAGCCTATTAGGCCTACTAGCTTCTAATAGTCGAGGACGAATGTAAATGTGTATGGATTCATAAACATTTCGATTCATAAAAAAATTGTGTCGCAGAGTTGATTTCATTAATCCAGAAATTTTAATATTCGAATGAGAAACCTATTTAGAAGAAAGGTCTAGGTACTTCGAAATACGAATAGTTTAAAATACAGTCTTATATAACACTGACGAGAGTACACACCGTTAATCCGTTGTCATATTTCGGTGTGAGAGTTGGACGCTGACGAATGGGTATATAAAAGATGGTTAATGACATTCCAGAAAAGAGTCATGTGCATGATATATGACCCCAAACGCGACGATGTCGACACTTACCGAGTTCTATTCAACGACTAGATCAGGAATTTAATGGAAATTTCTGATGTTGTTCATGAAATAAAAGGACACGAGAACACTGGCTCGGTTGGGTTCTGCGAGCCAAATCTAAACGGATGGAACAGAAATCTTGAGAAGGGACCAACCATTTGACAGACGCAGAGGTTGCTGCCAGCGACGATGGATAGGAAAGCCCATCGGGGACAGAGCCACCTCAAGTGTCTTAGTGTCTCTGATAAAATCTAAATATTGTGAACACCGGATACGTCGTACGAGGTGCTGAAATTGTGGCGAGTAATGTTGCCGTGATCATTTTTTACTATCACAAAAAAGAAAGCTTACTCTTTTATAAATAATTTTTTCATTTCTTTGTAAGTTCTTTATCAAAACAAGGTTTCTTATTTCGTTTTTATAAATTTAGGTCCTTTTAACCACAGCCACGACTTTACTCTTTGGAAAGCGTGTTTTCGGCTATCACAAAACCTAATAAAAGTTTTCGGTCGACGTCCATTTTAAATAATAAGGGAAAATGCGTTCCAGATAATTACCAAAAATCAAAACCAAATAATTCCTAAGATTTTAGGAAAGATCAAAAATGCTGTTAGGTACACGATCAAGTTTAAATCGACTAACCGAAGCTGTTGGGCGAAACATTCGAGGTTTTCCCGAGTATTATACATCAATTTTTTTGATCGGAGGTGATATAGTCACGCCCATAATTTGCCTTGATGAGATGAAAATCTAAACCAGCTTCTCGGCAGCCAAAACATTTTTGCCAGCAGCTCACTATAAAGGATGCCTATTTCACTTGCAATAAATTATCTGGCGAAAGGTGCAAACCCAAGGAATGTGCTGCAAAATATGAAAACAATGAAGTAGCTTTCTTTTCGCCAGAAAAAATTGCTGAATATTCCAATGTTCTTTTTTAATTAAAAAAAAAAATATTAAAAAGCGTGATTCTAAAAGGGAAGATTTTGACTATAGGGACTTTGACAAAATTATATTTAAAAAGACTGGATATTTTTTACCGAAATTTTAAAATGAGGCATATCGTTGTAACTCCACTGAAATTTGGACTTAGTAGTTATTAATGAAGTTTTCATATAACAATAAAAGTTGTATTGCTTCAGTTTGAACTCTGGTAGTAGTAAACGATCGTATTACTAACTCAAAACACTTTTGTCAAATTTTTCAATTTTACCCTCACGTCCTTTTTCCTAGACCAGTGAAAGCTTTAAATTCCAGTCACAAAGATTAGTATTTCTTGGAATTATCTCAATTTCTACCAACAAACATTTTGTTTTTTTCTTTTTTCGGGGCAATCGTTAGAAAACCAATTTAAATTTAAACTAAGTATTTTGGTTAAATCTCGAGGAATTTAATATGAATAATAGAGGGATCAGTATTTCACTTTATCATTTTCTTTTTAATGTTTAACAAGTTACGGTTTGGTAGGTTCCTCTAATTTGCAAATCAAATCTATACTCTCATTAATACTCCTATGTAATGATTTTGTGATACTAAAACAACTTTGTCCTTTTTCTATAACATAAATAAAAGCCAAGATGATGATTTATGAAAGAGACAGTACTATTAAAGTATTAAATCTTTAAAAATTTAAATCTGTGTGTAAAAGGGTAAATCGGTTAGGTGCAGATTTTTCAGGAGAAGCAAAAATTAGTGACATCTAGTGATCAAAATCCCTTACTTCATTATAGATTATAATGACATCTAATGGTGTAATTAAGCATTTTTGATTAATATCAATGATGAGAGGGACTAGCATTTAAGTACTTATATGTAATCCTAACAGTTAGTACCGAAAAACCTTGTCACCTTATAGACCTTGTACATTTTTGAATTGTGAAGTTTGTTGCTATTCTCGGTTGAAATCTTCTTGTAACTTTGCTTCAGATTGATATTTGTCTTGTTTTCTAATCAAACTTGGCCAGTTTATTACTTCACGTATATTGTTGGTCCGGTAACATTTTGCAATCTAGAAAAAAAATATTTGGTGAAGCATAACAAACGTTATCAAGCACTTCAGTTGAGAGTTGCGGCCAAATATAAAGAAACTTCTAACTTTTTATGGGTTCAGGATTGTAGATGGGACTTGGTAATAGTTGATCGCCTGTACCCTGTATGTATAGTAAATTTACTTTGGTTTTGTTACTCTTATTCTAATACTCTGGCAATTAGATACATGCTACACAAGTTATTTTAAATGCTATAACCCTGTGGATGAAACTATAGTGAGTGAGTACAATATTAGGAAAGATTTTTAAGGGTAGTAATCAGCACCAAAGACTTTGAACTAAACTTTGGACACATTTTCCGTATGAGACTATTTCGCTTATTATAACCACCATATAAATTTCAATGATACAATCATACAATGATTGATTCACGTAACTTTCAAAAAATCAATTAACTATGATGAAATTGTGTGGGTTTGCCACTTGATTAAACTAGATTTAGAATTATTATGGTAGTTTCATCATTCACCCCCACACCCCAGTTTTCAAATTAAAGATAAAATCATTTTATTTTAATTCACAATAATACCAAACTCAATCCCCTCGAATTTTTGACATAATTTAAAATTATATTATTGCTATGTGTGTTTCATTTGTTTGCTGACAATTTTTGTTATGCTGATGTAATTTAAAAATATAAAAAAATATTGATAACTCGAGTAAAATAATATGATACATTTACATTAAAACAAAAAATCCAGTGTGAATCATTTCGTGAACATTTTAATATTTGTATGATACGATAAAAATTCCACTAGCCTGAAGCCAAATTAAAAAGATGTGAACAACTTTGTTGTCAACAAAACATATCATAATCAATTATACACGAAATTTATTATATGGGAATTACCTTAGTCAAGTACGATTGTATCGATTTTACATTAAACAATTATGATGACACGCAGAGCATAATATTTGGATTGACTGAAAACAAAAATACGACCTTTGATGATTTTTTTGTTTATAATAAATTGAGTCTGTATGGCCGACTAAAATAGGCGATAACGCTTATCAATATATATTTTAGTAATGCACTTGCTCTTCGTGTATCTATATATATTCTATACCCATGCCTAATGCAAATTATTTATAATGAGACAAATATAATTGATTGCTAATATTTGGTGCTATAATAAACCGAGGTCGGAACGAATATATTTTAATAAGATGATAAGACCGGAACGGTCATTTACGATTTAAGTCGAAACGATAAAGAATTTAAATCGAAGAAGCATAGCGTTCTTGCAACAAAAAGATGCTATGTTACATAATCCCAAATTTCCCAAAAAACATAATCCATACAATTCTATAAATTCTAGCATCCGGTATAAACATTTAGCCCATTATACGAGAACAACATTTACTTCTAATTTTAAATTGGTTAAAACATAGAAACTGAGAAGTGTCAAGATCACAGCTAAACAATTATGAGAAATCGCACCCAATCTCCTTCCTGATGATGTATACACCCCATATTAATAAAATCTTCGATTCACATTTCCGCGCTTGCGGAAGGCTGAAGTCCTAAAAGGACAACAACTTAGCAATAAATGCGTTTCACGAAATTTCTTTAAAGGAGTCACCGGCCTGTAGCATATATTTAGTACTTTGTTGTTAAGCCTAATGAAATGGAAGCGGTCGCTTTAAATGCAAAAACTACTGTAGCATATTTTATTTTCAGGGCATATAAATTACTGCCTTTCACAATATTGAAGAGGTTTATTCCTATAGCGGAAGTGACTTCAAAGGTGGATTCAAGTTTTTTTCACTAAGAATGAATTTTTCGTTTATTCCATGTATTCCCAGATTCCAGCAAGCGTATGACTTGATCTATCGATATATTTTATGATTTGCTTTGAGATATTTGTGAACACCCAAAATTGTAGAGTTAAAGTTGATTAGAAACTATCGGTATATTTTGCAGTTACTTCTGAAGTACGCCTCTTTTCCCGATACTCCTTAATCTTATGCTAGAATTCATCTTTCGTAGAAATGGAACACTTTTAATATACCATCGTACACCGTCAGTCCAACCAGGTTCTGGCATATGCAGATGAAACTGTAAAAGAACTAGACGATCGACATGCACGATTCTCCGCTTTTTCCGTTGGTGTCTAATCGAATGAGTAAAGTATATGGTCATAGGCTTTAAAGCACAAGATGCAATGGATTTTAGTAGTGGTGATGACGACGGCAATTAACAAATTCTAATGAATCACGAAATCAAAAATTTGATTAAAATCCATAATATTCATGCCATAAATGGCTCAATCAATCATTACATTGGATACTATAATATTACATTGGATACAACGATATAAAGAATTTATACCATAGGTAATAAATCAGCAGAGCTGCTGATTTATTACCTATGGTATAAATTCTGACAATGAATGAGATTCAGAGTAGAACCATTGGGAAAATCAACACTGGCCTCAATGTAGAAAATACTAAGAAATATACCACACTCTGAGGTATTGTGGACGGGAGCCTAGATGTTCAGATGTGCAGAGAAATACATCGCTAAAGAATGTCTTTTAATTAAAAATATTCCAGAAAAATGCATAAACTGTAAATGGCAGCATCCAGCAAATTATAGTGGGTGAAAAGTAGCTACAGAACTACAAAGAATAAAAAACAATGTAGCGCTTTGTAAAAACCATAGATTACCTGTTAGGAAGCCGACTATAAATTTAGAGGAAAGTGAATCTCAAGCAAATCTGATAAAAAATAGAACAACATATTTAAATATCGTACAATAACGCGATTCGTTGGAAAATAAAGGCGGTACCGAATACTGATACCCCAATTCATGAAAATATTCTAAAATGCATAGAAACCTTAAACATTTGGCTTATGAAACAAGAAAAAAGCATTTTTGATTTACTAAAATATGAGAACGAATCAAACACTTAGAATAGTAATCTGGAGTACAAATGGAAACATATTCCAAAACTAAAAATATTTTTAAATACAATATCGGTAAGCCATTTTACTAAATCTTCATTTGGTTAAATAAGTGGGTATTTTTGTTATCACGCCATCCAGCCAGTAGGAAAAGCGAGAGAAGGATCAACTATATTTGTAAAAGAAAACATCAAACACCCTGAAGAAACAAAAGTTGAAGAAATTATGCAAGTCGCAACTATTAAATAAAACTCAACTAAGTTCAACTAAATAACAGAAAATAATACAATGTTTCTTCAGTTTATTGCCCTCCGTGGCATAATCTAAATAAAAAGGACTATATCTCGTTTAAATCATTAGGGTTTAATTTCATTATTGGCGGTTTTGGAGATCAAGATTAATAACCCACAAAGGAAAGGAGCAACTTAGCGCAGGTTAAGCAACAAGATGCGTATTTTACTCTAGATGTAAACCAAAATACTGGCATATGGATCCAAATAAAATTCTAGATCCCATAGGTTTTTATGTAACAAAAAGGGTACTAGAAAACTACGTATTCATAGAAGACAGTGAAGGGCTATCATCGGATTACTCTCCTATAATCATGACGCTCAAATTAACAAACAATTAAACAAATTAAAAACTGTTCCAGAAACTAGTCAGTGACAATGTCAATCTTCAAGTATCAGTTAAGAATTCGGCACAATTTTAGGATCAATTAGAACTACTTAACAGTATTATACAACAAAAAGAAACTCAAAACACATTTTTATTTGGGAGTTACTGAATTGGTTAGAGAAAAACGTGAAGCCCCAAAAACATGGCATAGAACTCGGGCTCTACAAGGTGAAGCCATACTGAACTATCTTAGTAATAAAATAGTTGAGTTTTGTTTACTGGGAACTTACATTCTTACCTTACTAGGCAAAAGGATACCGACTATTCCCTCTGAAAAGCAACAAAAAGTCTAAAAGCAAGTACCTGCAATAAAATGAGATGATGGAACTTGGGCTAGAAGCGCCAAGGAAAAAATTTATTTGGTTACAACATAACTTGGAGTTACATTTAGACCACTCCTAAGACAAACTACAGATGAAAACATAACCTGTATCTTTACAAAAGTTAAAAGATGAAATCAGCAATAACTTAAGCTCAAAAAAATCTTAAAATCTCCTGGCTATCATCTAATTACAGGACAAATAGTTAAACCTAACGACAAAAAAACGTGTAGGCCGATTTCTTTGCTTTCATATATTTTTAAATTATTCAAAAAATTGCTGCTTAAGAGACATGAGATCTTATTTCTCCCCACCAATTCGGTTTCAGATTAAAACATTCGACTATGAACAGGTCCACAGAATCGCAGACATAATTGAAGAACCCCAATCCTTCGATTAAGTATGGCCCAGAGTACTAGAATATAAACTGCATCGAGATCTACCAAAGCAGTTTTGTCAGATTCTGAAATCCTCCATTATAGTTTACCAACATTTTAGGATAAAATATGAAGATCAATACTCTTCATTAGCGAGAATAACAGCTAAATAAAACTGGGTATTTTTTTTAAACGGAAGCAGCACAGTGACTCGAAACAAATAATTCAATTCTGTATTCTTTCTCCTATCTTCTAAACAAAGGCATTCATAATTTCCAATTTTTTTTTAATTTCAAAAACGATTACGTTAAATTTAAATCAATTAAGTTTATTCTTCAATTAAACCGTAAATAATATATTTTTTCAAGGAATTGCATAATCGTGATCCCGAGGCAGATAACGTTGATAATAATGGATACGTAATTCATTTGCAACGACGTGCTGTCCCTACTATGCTTCTACTATTGACGGCACTATTTGTATTGGGCTTGGGAATCATTGGTGGAGTTTATATATATCGTGAGTATGCACATGCGCGTATGCAACGCATTCGATTCCATGGATTCTGTGGAGTACCCTATGATACAAGTTCGATTGATAATAAAGCATTGGTACTAATGAACAATAAGTGGCGTGATGATGCTGATACAAATTTTGTTGCTGAACCCAGTATTGATTTATTAAAGTAAATTATATAAATATTTTATTCGCTGTATATTTTATTCAAAAATTAATTTAACTTAATTATTTAGGCAATTCTCAAATGATTTACGACAATTGAAAGATGAGCTTAATGATGACTATTTCAACGAAGAATTTGAATTAGATGATGATGAAGGCTATGAAAAAATTACCGTACCCGATTTCCGTGATGGACGTCATGGCCGTTTTATTCACGATTTTAAACGAAATCAATCGTCAATCATCGACAAGGATAAAAATCGTTGTTTTGTTATGCCATTAGATCGTGATACTGTATTACCACCATATTCGCTATTCGACTTAATTCGTAAAATGTATAATGGATACTATGATATTGATACAGAAATTGTGAAACAAGATTATCGTGTTATAACACCAGCCGTTTCAGATATGTCACAAATTTCGGAACGTATAGCCAACGAATGTGATAACATGAAAATTTATATGCTAGAAAAATATATAACGGGTGTGTACAAAAGATCGGTGGATGCACTACCGCAAGATGGGAAATTCGCGCAATTTTCAGGCAAAAATATTGTGCATATGAATATTGTTAATATTAATGAATTAAATGAGTATGAAAAATCATTTGCCTAAATAATTTTTAAAAAACAATTTAATTAACGCATCTACACAAACAAAACCCGAGAAGTGTCAATATGCACTTATTAAGTTTTTGGACGTCGTAGTGCTTATTAAAATTATGTATTAAAAAATAATTAAAAAAAATTTTTTTTTTTTTTTGATAATTTTTATTTTAGGTATTTTATTTTATTTTTATTTAGTTTTTTCCTAAAACAAAAGTTTCGTAGATTATAAGTGCAACAACATATATAAGTATAAAATATATATAAATAAATTAAAAAAATGAGTACGAAATTTTTATGCTAAACGTAAATTTCGTGCAAACTCTAATAAATGAAAAATTATAAAATTTTAAATATAAAAATATGATATTTTTTAGATATTTGTCATCAAAATAAATTAATAATTTTATTCTTGTTGGTTCTTAAAACATACATTACATACCTATTATATAAATTTTAAATCATTATTTTAATTTAATTTAAAATTTTTATTAAACAAACAGCAAATACAAACTAAGCAACAATATTCAAATTTTCTATTATTGATCAAATTAACAAGCATTAAAGCAATTCATTCTGATCTAAATTATATTTAAAAAAAAATATCTTACGTGTTTTATTTTTTTTACTAAAAATACATATCAAAAAAATAAAATAAAATTATATATTTGAGTTTTAAAATTATGTACTTTATTTACATTTATTAATTAATATAAAAAAATAAAATAAAAAATAAATTTTTGATTGATAATAGAACAAATTTACCTAAATAATAAAATTACATAATGACTAACAAATAAATTTGTGATATAATTTCCATTTATTTAATTTTCATTAATAATAAAAATAAATATTGAAAATTAAAAATAAAACAAAAAAAATAAATTATCAATAAATATTATTCTGTGACTACAGTAGAACACTACCAGAGACTATATACAAATAGACGTTTCATATGAACAAAATTTAGGGCAAAAATGTTTTTTTTTAATTTTACAGGAGATATGAAGTAGAACTTCAAAAATTTAAAAGAAAATAATAAGTTATCATTTTGTATTTTTATATTTCGCAATGTTTTATGTCGTTTTTCATTGCTTTTTGACGTAAAAAAATCTGATTTTTAACTCCAATGAAACATAAACAAGATTCATTTTTTTGTCGTTGTAGAGGAGAATAAATGTATTTTGACATTTCGCAATACATACTTTTTATGTCGAATTCTTTCGGGTTTTGACGAAAATGTACATTTTAGTTGGCACGAAAGAACTTGACCGAAATTTGATGTAGTTTTGTCATTGTGTTTGTAAAGATAAAAAAATAAGGAAACATTTTTTAATTTACATATTTAAATTAATAAAATTTGCTTAATTAATTTATTATAAACATATAATATAAAAATTTGTACCATAAATAAAAAACACAATACCACATCCAAAAACAAGACAAAATCACGAATGACGAAAGAATTCAAAATTAGTGTCAATTTTGTAATTAAAATATCTTAACAATCACAATTAATAGTTTAATATAGTTAATGATAATTCAAAAAATCGCGATTTGTCATAATTGACATTTCTATTTATGTTTGTGTTAAGCAAATCTCACAAAAAGTCTATATTTCATAAAACTGATCTAGATAAAGACAAAATCAAATTTTTTTCCCAATGAAACGTAAAAATCTGTTTTAGATCAAATCTAGATCAAACAAAAATCTTTTTTCGCCGAGGAAAAACGACAAAAGTTTCGATAATCGGGTTTAAAATCATTCAACTTTTGGTGATTTATACCCTAATCCTGAAACATTTTGTTCTATACGTCTTACGTCTTACCTTAGTAAGAAATGGTTTATGGTACTACATTTTATTATAAAAATTAAATTTATTTTATATTTTATTTTCTGATTCGGTTTTAATATTTTTAACTACAATATTATTTTTGACTGTCCCGAATTAACTAAAATCATTAATAAATAATTATAGATAATATTATATTTAATTCATTTAAAACAAACATCACAGTTTTGTTATGAAATTGTATAAAAAAAAAAATTAAATCAATAAAAAAAATTTTAAAATTAGTAAAATTTATTTTTGGTTATAAATGTTTCATATAAATAGTTTTTAAACAATAAATGTATGTCCAAAGAGCATTGTTCCAGCATAGCTTATGCTTTATGCTACGTGATGAGCAACGCCCAAAAAAACTATTTTTTAAAGTAGAAATAATAAACCTCTGAACGGAGTAATACCAATGAGGATAATTACGAAAACTATTAAAAAAAATTATAATTTGATTTTATTTTTCTCGGCAGAAACTTTTAATTTAAATTAAAAAAAAATTATTGTCTACTTTATTTAATTTATATTTAACATCCAACGTTTTTTTTGAACTCGTTATCATTAACTAAGAGCAAAAATTTTACCATAAAATTTATTATAAAATGAAAATCCACTACGCGGATGTTAATACTAAAACATACTACGCCAGGTGGTAATCCAGAGAACTACTGCCTACACACCTAAACAAAACGGAACAGTGGAACGCAAAAACAGAACGTTGGTAGGAATGGGTCACTGTATGCTAATTGATGCAGGTCTAGAGAAAAAGGGCCGAAGCTGTAATGATGGCTAACTACGTCCAGAATCGTTTGGCAACAAAGGGTACAGAAACAACACCATCTGAAAGCTGGTTCCAGAAAAGTCCGAACGTGCAATACTTCAGAAAATCCGGATCAGAATGTTATATGCATGTACTAAAGCAAACTAGGTGCAAATTCGACTCAAAGGGTGTGAAAGCAGTGCTGGTCGGTTATGATTACAAATCAAAGGCATATCGTTGTTACATTCCGGATCGAGTCACAGTTAGTCGAGATGTTCAGTTCGTCGAAAGGGGCTATCGTTACCTATCAAGTCCAGCAAAAATTACCAACAGGAACAAATTATCGACAGTTCAGGGTTGAACAACTTTGAAAACGCAGAGAACGATCAAGTGCAAGAGGAATTAGTTGATGAGGAAGTTCAGTGAAAGAATCCAATACAGGGTCACGTTCAGAATGAAGATAAAGAGCAAACTGTTAGACGATCACAACGCGCTAACAAAGAGACTTAATGAAGAAATGAACGTGGTGAATTCAGTCATTCAAGAACCTAAGTGGTAGAAGCTATCAAGTGTGATCAAAAGAGGCTGTGGATTCGAGCAATGACATATGAGATGAAGTCATTGATGGAGAAGCAAACATGGGAGTTTGTGAAAATTCCAGAAGGTGTTCTATTATCAGTTGGATATGGTAAAGGAGGAGATACGGGTTTATTGTTGGGCAACGGCAAATATCAAAAGTTGCTCGGTTGCTTACTGTACATATCAGTCAACACGAGACCTGACATATCGGCAGCGGTTTCAATTCTCGCACAAAAGTTGTCCAGTCCAAACCAGGAGGATTGGAACGAATTGAAACGAGTATTAAAGCATCTCAAGGGTACTGCCGGACTGCGATTGGCACTTGGGAAGAGTGATGGTTCGGATATGCAGAAGCAAGTTGGGCAGATGTTCGTGCAAGTAGAAAGTTACAATCTGGTTACATATTCAAGTACTGTAACGGTATTCTCAGTTGGTGCAGTCGAAGACAGGATTGCATTGCGCTATCATTGCTCAACGCATTAGAAAACCGACAACAATTTGAAATTAATTAAGGAGGAGAAATTGTCGTCACGTACCAAACATATTGATGTTCGAGAGGCATTTGTCAAAGATTACATCGACAAATGTATTGTTACATGTCGATATTGTCCTATGGAAACTATGGTGGCAGATTTATTGACAAAACCATTGGCGTGACTTCGTGTCAATGTTCTTCGGGGTGAAAATAAGCATTTAATATATTCGAATCATTGCATATGTCCCGCTGCATTTAACTTTTGTAGCTAACTTCACTTCTGATTAAACCATCAATCAAGTGACACGTTAAAATCATAAAGCTGAATAAAAGATTTTTTATAATTAAAAATGTAATCGAGAAACATCCGTATTTCGTTTTCAAGTTTCCAGCTCTGCTTAGCATTAATTCCATCAGTTGATTTATTTAATTATAATCACCATGAATTTCAAGTTTTTAGAAATTTTAAAACAACTGAAATTTAAAAATTTAGCATAGAACTTGTTTAGGAGTTTACAATTGTAATTGCGGTGCGTAGTTAGTTTCCTTAAATCTTAAGGATTCCTAAATATCCTTTAAGTTGGTTCCCTTTGTAGACGTAGATTTATGTTGTACCCGGTTGCAGTGCATCGTTTGATGCTATTTTAAGCCTGCCCTATCTGTAATCGGGTTTATTTCTAGGTGACATGTTCTGTGAGTTCCGGTCGCCTCTGGGAGATTCTTCTTTGTCAAACACTTCTATCAATCATATTCTGCTCATTTTTTTTTAATATTTAAACCATATAATACAGATCTTTGTCTCTAAATATTGATAAATCATAAATTTTTACATTACATACTCGTATCATTCTAAACGCGATTTCGTTTGCTGATAATGAGAATAATAGGTTACAATATTTATTTGCGCAAAAATGTTTTGTAATGCAAACCAACTAAATAGTTATTTAATAGTTTATTATGCTATATAATATATTATTGCAAGTGTATGATATATTTTCAAACTATCATAAAATTTGTTGAGGTCACAAGGGAATTCAATCATACCAATTCACGTATGCCAATCATATCTTTACAGGTAACAATTTATTCAGTTTAGTTTTGACTTTAAAATGATACTAATAAAATTAATAATTTTACAAAACTTTGTAATCAATTTAATTAATTGTTCAATACTATTGAATGGTTTAAACAGAAGTAATTTCAATATAAATTACAATAAAATATTTACAAATGTATCGTGCGTCCATTTCGTTCAAATTACCAACGTTTCAGAATCCAACTCATTTCTAGCCGATTTACATTGCAATAAAAATGCAACGATTTCGGTCCTCTTAATTAATCCACACCATAATCTAAGTAATTTAGATAAATTTAACTGTAATTGCAATGTAGTTTTCATAAATTCGTTACCCGACCTAAAAAATTTATTTACGTTAAAAATATTTAAAAATTTTGCAAAAATTTTAATAATTTTAAAAAATTTAACAAATTTCGAAATTAATTCGGTAATGAACGAACGATTACGAAAGAATTTACTAAAAAAATCGCTTAATATAATGTGGATCGATTATGAAAATCTATTGCGGAATAATTATAGCCATGTTAACGATTTATTTGGATATGAAGGCGCCAAGGCTATAATCGACGAAGATAAATTCATCGATCGAATAATACGAAATGAAAATTGTGATATAAATATTCGTGTAAGTCTTTTCGAATGTCCACCCTATGTGATTTATAATGGCAAGAACAATAAAAAGATCCGGTTAGATGGTTCGGAATACCGAAGTCTTCAGACAATCACAAAAAATTGGAACACTACATTTACACACCGTGACTTTTCAATTACTAATCAGGATCCGTGGAAAACTTCACTAAAGGATTTAAATCACAATATTTCAGATTTATCGATGTGCTCCATATGGCTGTCGGAACATCACTATCGGCATTATGATATTTCAGAATATATTGATTATCAATGTATAACGTTTTTAGTACCAAAGCCATTAATTTTGACCCAAGCCTCGATTATATATTTACCATATTCGACTACGGTTTGGATTGTATTTTATATAGTAATGGCTGTCACATTGGTGCTTATCAAACTATCGTCTTGGATCGAAATTAAAATACACGAAAATGAATTCGACGATAATAAATTTAATGACGTGTCAGTGATCCTTTTGGAAATGACCAATATAATGACGTCCCATGGTTTAGTTACATTTCCAAAATATTTAATTTTTAAAATTTTATTTATGAGCTGGATTCTTTTAAATTTCCTTATCGCCGTCGGCTATGTAACTGGATACACATCACTTTTAACGATACCACGCTACTCAAAATCAATTGATACGATAAAAGATTTTCTTGAGCAAGACATAAATTGGAGTGAAACTACTGATGGTTCGTATAGGGAAGAGTTTTTGCGAACGGAAAATTTAGATTTTATTAAATTGGTGGATCAATATGTGGTCGAGAAGAGCGAAGAACATCGATTTAAATTGTTGGCCGGTCATAAATTTTCAAAAATTGTTAAGGTGCCTTACTCTCTTTGTGTCTTTTTTATTTAAACTTCTAATAATTTTCTATTTAGATTATATCAAGCAGATTTGTTACAGACACCGCCCAATTTGGTCCATACATCACTGAGGTACAACCAATGAAAATGTGCTTGTTCGAATATTACACAACATTTGCATTTCCAAAATTGTCTCCATTTAAAAAAATTTTCGATCGACAAATATTAAGGTACTCTCCAGTGAAAGTGTGCACTGTAAAATTGTGATAACGATTTAAATTTATTTTAGAATCCGGGAGGCTGGTTTATTTAAAGCTTGGTTTCGTGACATCATATTTCGGTATGCTGATGAATATATGAAACGTATTTTTGATCGTCATATTGATTCGGCCTCCGGGACTATAATTTTAACGCTCATTCATTTAACAGGTGCATTTTATTTATTGTGTATTGGCTTGAGCTTAGCGATAGCTGCATTTTTTGGTGAATTAATATGGATTCGAGTATCTAAAATTAGAAATTAATTGAATAAGAAATAAATGAATACTTTAATTACAAGTGTGCCGCTTTAGTAAATTTACATCATCATCGTAGCAGTAGAACTTTTCTTCACATTCAGGGTTTCTTTCAGTCATATTGTTGAAAATTTGAACCTCTAATGGAAGCTTTAATTGAACTTTGATAGTAGTATTTTCTTTGTAAAACGGCGTAGATTTTGAGATTTTCGAAATCTGTAATGGATTATTCCGACTCAACTATAATAATAATAAAACGGCTTTTACAGCCCATTACTGACCCGAACCGAGTCAACAGTCTGGCTCCATCGGATTCAAGTTTGTTCTTTGTATTAAATATCATGAGGGACAAGGGACCCGAGGTATCAAACTTGTCACTCCTTCAAATGTGTGGTCACCACTACTAAAATTTTGAGTATTGGTGTTGCCATTCAATTCAATTACACAGATATCATCTGCACATATCCGAATCTGTTTGAACTGACAGTACAAGATGTCCTAAGGTGTTTCGATTTTAAGAAAAACAAATTCAACCATGAGATTAAAGAATATTGGAGACAGAGCTATAATTGCAAAAATTTCTGATAAACTGCCCGTCAGTCAGCCTTATATCTTTTTTAAACGCGCAGTAATCAGATGTCTCGGAGATTCAGACAAGGTAAAGTTGAATAAACTATTACATGAATGGTCGCTGGAGACAGAAAGTCATCTTGAAGAATTCAAATTAAACGCTGGCTTAACTTTGAATGAAGAAGATATTCGACAGTTGTGGATGAGTCGTCTACCGGTAAATATTCAATTGATTCTGACATAGTTTGAGAATGATTTGTCATTGGCGGTTTTATCTGAGCGAGCAAACTTGATAGAGACATGGTTCATACCCAAATCCATTCGGTGGTCAGTGTGACTGGTTGATGACAGTTCCACTGTGGCTTCGTATGTCGAAAGTCTTGACGAGACGCTGGAAAAATTCGCAAAACGATAAATTCATGTGGCAATCCAGAGATTACGTGTGATAGGGTTTGGCCACTATAAAGCATCAGGTAACACCGTCGCATCAAGACACGTGGTTCACCAATTGCTAGTAAGACACGCCGTTTACCCTCGCACAAGTTGAATATAGCGAAGACGCATTTCGAGGCAATGATGGGTCAAGGTATCTACCACCCAAGTAAGAGTCTTTGGTTGAGTCTATAAAAAGCTCAGAGTGGTGGCGCATGCCAAATATCGAAAGTTGCAAGGCTTAACAAGTTACCATTAGGAAATTATGAGCCAGCATTAAAACGTTTCGCAAAGGTTCATTTAGATATAAAGTCGGCCCACTTCCTTTAAAATCAAAGGTATTGCAGTACATTAATTGATAGGTATACCAGAAAAGTCCGGCCATTATGTCCCAGAAGCGGCTGCACTGATCCTTCATGTTGCCATCAGTCTTGTCAGGCTTAAAAAGTGTGTCACGTGAAGAGTTGTAGGCGTTCAAAAAGCATTTCGAAGAACTGCGCCCGAAGCCGGCCACACGCCACTGTACAGATCGGACTTCTGTCAGGCACGATTTACATAGTTGTTCTAACGTGTTCTTTAGGACTGACGCTTTACGAAGGTTGTTACAACCACCATATACCGGTCCGTTTCGGTGATGCAGCGTCATGAGAAATTTTACGACAATAATTGGAATGGTAGACGGTAAATAAGCACCACAACAGATTCAAGTATCAACAAAAGATTGGAATGAATTGAAGCGAGTTATTAAATATTAGAAGGGTATTGTAGACATAAAACTTCATTTAAGTGAAGTGATTGTTTAAACTAAATGGTGGTATCATAACATGCATGATGAGCATGTCAAAGATAAACCTGCGTAGGCACTACCATCAATCGAAGCAGAGGCGTTTATTATGACACTAGTAGAGGCGTTTATTATGCCTTCATAGTTAAAACGTAAGGTTCGCTTTCCTGTGATTCCTAACTAACTGCGATCTTAGCTTTGCAGTGACTAATAACTGCCTTTGGCAGCCAACCGATATGATCTTACATCTTGAAGGACCTGAGACCATATTTTATAAATTAACATCTGGTTAATTAGAGTTCGGAACGTCCTTCGAGGATGTGTCCATGTTCCCAAGCGGATGTTTTTATGTAGAAAGTATGTGTTAGATACAATGAGATGTGCTAGATACCAGATTTTATAAGCTCTAAAATTAAGACACCACTCACTATTCTGACGTCGTGCTCCGGTGTGGATCTCATCAGATCAACCAAATTGTTGTAAAATAAATATTTGTCTTCGGGTTGACTTACATCAGTGCGGCGCATGAATACAAATGATTGACCGTGATGTATGTGGTATCTGGTGGTATTATTGATAAGTAGTGAATAATATATGAGGTAACACCAATGATAGAAATGTGAGACATTCTAGTGAGTAATGCTTACGAGCACCACATGGATAGTAAAAATATAAAAAGAAGAACTGGAATAAACAAATAAAAAGATAAAAGTTTTTTATTAAAATAAAAGATATCCAAGAACATAACAGACAGGTTACTTCTAACGTAGCTTACTCTTCCACATACGATTATCAACTCGTTTGAAATACAAAACAGCCTTTTTCAGCTGGGGGACCCAATAAAAGAAAATTAATACCAATATTCCCGAGGACATCTCCCCTGTAAAGCAAACTATATCTTTGGAATACATAGTCTCCACGTGTTGGCCTTCAAATTTATTAGAGAGCAACGTGTTCCAAGCGATACTTTCAGAAACTATAATAGAAATTGCAAAGAAGGAAAATTGAACGAAGAATGAATCCGGTATCATGAGACCAACGGAAAACACACTAAATGAGACAAACAGGTGACAGTTAAAAACCACAGGTGACATTGGAGCAGAGAGGTGAACTGCAGTAATGGCGAAATGGTGAAGTCAAAAGTTTAG
This sequence comes from Tipula confusa, assembly GCA_963556175.1. Classification (NCBI taxonomy): domain Eukaryota; kingdom Metazoa; phylum Arthropoda; class Insecta; order Diptera; family Tipulidae; genus Tipula; species Tipula confusa. The sequence continues at coordinate 47,045,412 of OY744475.1, forward strand.
AAGCCGCATGCGACTAAATCATTATCTAAAAATGGGATTCTACTCAACTGCTGAAAATTTAGGGAAAAGTGGTGAAGGAAAGTTGAGGTTTGTGCTGCTAGCAAAGCACCAGAATCAAAAAGCTTGAGCAGTTGAGTTGGTTCTGTAGATTCGCAGAACCAGTAGAGTTATAGTCCGATTGAAAATGAAATTGACGGATGAAATTGTAGAATACCAATTATTTAAGAATCACTCCGCTCACATCAATGTCTTTATATAGAGATACTCTTTAATATCCTGCGTAGAATTTCATAAAAGTGAAAAACCACAAGGTTCTCAGCTTCTGTTGCTTATCCAAGTTGATGATTATTATTTAAAGTAAACCAAAACGCATTGTATTTAACGTAAAAAGGAGTTGCGGGGTTTTGATTCCTCGGATAATTTGTCATTCTCAAAGTTAGACGCGATGATCACTTCAAATACTCAAAAATGAAATCAAGAATTTATGATATTGCAGTGATTGTTAAGAGGAAACCCATTATTTGTAATATGAGCCTTAAAATATTCATTGATCGATCTAAAACAATGTTAGTTTTCAGACCTACCTAATAAAAATCACAATCGCAATAATAAAATAAATCCTCAGGTGGGCCATAACTTTATATAACTATCATAAAAAATACAAAAAAACTAACAATAGTTAGTAAAGACAGTAACAATATTAGTTTGGTGTTTCTATCGTCGATCTATGATTAAAATGAAATCTATACTTCTAATTGGTATTTGGAATTTGCTAATTAATTTTTCAATACAATTTGGCAATTTAAATTGCATTAATTTTGTACAAATTTCGAATTCATATGAAGAAAATTTAATTTTGCAACTACTCAAGCCAACACCAGTAACACTAACTAGTTACAGAAATATCAGTTTAATTAAAGCCAATCGTTGCGAATTTTATTTAATCGTCATAAATTCTGAACTATTATTTCGTAAATTACGAGTAGTTGAACAGTTAAAAAGTTTTTCAAAAATTTTGTTAATTTTAAAGGATGTTACGGTAACGGAAGATTTACACAATCGTTATTTGATGAATCCAACACTTAATATAATATCGGTGGACTATCGTGATGTTTTACAAAATAAATTAAATGGTGGCAAATTATTCAATGAGGATAAATTTATCGATCGATTAATCAAAAATTCGGAACGAGTCATGGAAATTCGGGCAAGTTTTTTTCATTGTTCGCCAAATGTTATGTATCTGGACAATTATATCGATTTAAAATTCAGAGGATTCGAGTACAAAATTTTTAGTGAAATAACTAAAAATTGGAAAGTTAACTATACATTACGCGACTTTTCGGATGCGATAACCGATCCGTGGGAAACATCATTACTGGACATACAAATGAATATTTCGGATATTGTATTCTGTTCGATTTGGTTGACGGAATATCATGGTACAACATATGATTGTTCATCGTACGTCGATTACCAATGCATTACATTTTTAGCACCAAAACCATATCCTCTGCATCAAGCATCATACATATATTTACCGTTTTGTAAAAAAGTATGGATACTATTTCTAGTCATGATTGTAGTAACCGCGTTTGCGTTAAAAATTATTGCGGCTATAGAACTTAAAATATATTCGTGTCTGGACCGTAAATTCAGCAGCTTATACCAGGCATTTAACGAGATCATAAGCATTACAGTTTTAAGCAATTTCTCAAAATTTCCTCATCTCCTACCAACTAACATAATAATTACCAGTTGGATTATTCATTTATTGATTTTAACGACGGGTTACTCAACCGGATATACATCATTGTTAACAAGTCCACCATATTCTAAACCAATCGATACTCTAAGAGATTTTATCGAACAAGATATATATTGGGGTGAGTATGGACCACGACCACATCGAATCGAAGAATTAAAAGCTACGGGTATAGATGATTTTATAGAGCTGGCAAATCGAATGATCGTTGAAAAGGATTTGAGTCACCGTCTCAAATTATTAGGAACGCGAAAATATGCACGTTCAATAAAGATAGTGGATCGTAATTTTATAGCCGAGGCAGATACATTTCCACAATTTACCGACTCAATGCGACTTATGAAGCAATGCATCAATAATTACTATACGATATTTGCATTCAAAAAGGATTCACCATATACGAAAATATTTAACCGTCAGATAATTAGGTTTGTGATGCATAATTACTATAGTAAATTTTCGATTATAAAAATTTTATAAAAATTACAGAATGCGAGAGGCAGGATTAATAAAATTCTGGATCCATGATATGCATCATACGCCGGCCTATATGAAAAAGTATTTTGTCAATTCAATAGAAAATGAGCATAAAACTAAGAAGCTGACATTTGTAAATTTGATGGGTGCATTTTATTTGCTGTTTGGAGGACTGTGTACTGGATTTTGCATATTTTTAGTCGAATTATATTGGAAAAAATAAAGGGCGAAAACTTTTTCAATTTGGATAAATATACGAATTCTGTGCTCCATCTCGGTATAATTTTCACGAAATTTCTAACTGCACTTTTAGTTTGTTAAATTTTCATCGAAAATGTATATATGGTTGCAGTGAAATAAAATTTCGAAACATTTTAATATTTGCTTTTGGAATCATTTTATGACCGCTTTATGTTCTATCCATAAGAAAGGACATACCTCCAAAAAGCTCTCAATTGCACAGCATACAATTTGCTCTTTTACATTATATTAAAGAGAAACACTCCTCTAGCGGAGGAATTGTAAGTGACTACCATATAAATGACATTCATCAGGTGTTCTTGAATTTCCAGCAAGCATTTGACTAAATCCATCGAGATAGCTTATGGTTTGGTTGGCGATGTCTGGGAATACCTGAAAAATATGTGCCATTATGTAAAATGATAGTAATGCAGCCATAATGTTGTGTCAAAGTTAAGAACAAGATATTAGGAATTTTAGCAATTAGCTCTGGTGTACGTCAAGGAAATCCGGATGATGCAGCGATCTCTGAGAGCTTGGCATATTGATAAGTTCACTGTTTATCCATTCAGGATATTGGCATATCATTACAGTATGCTTCTCATTCCAAATCTTAAAGCATGTCTTTTATTATTTTGCTCAGTTCACAGTATTATAATCACGTCGCTTCTTTCTGCAGCGACAAACGATTCTAATACAACTGCTGGCTTGCCTGTCGGGGTTCCCAGCTTTCCTTATGGCCGATGATAGATATTTCTCTTAGTATTGAAATTTAGTATTGGAAAATCCCTAAATTTAATATGCTAGAAACCACTTTGAGGGTTCAAATTTTCTTATTCTCACTTTGACTGATAAGCTAAGAAACAAACCCACCGGCAAATACAGGATTTAAATTCACCAAATGTAGATCGTCTGCTAGATAGTGAGGATATTCTAGAGAATATTTAAAAAGTAGATCTGAGACTTACTGGATACTTTTAACTTGATTGTTAAATTAATAGAAATTCACGTAAAAATGTTTTCATGTGGTCACGCAATGTATTACATTTTTGAGACAAGCGCCCTACTTAAAAAACGCTAATAAAACTCAAATATTTTTTTTAACTCCTCAAGCAAACCATCTCTATATTTTTCCAATATTTTAAAACAAAAATCAATTAAAATATATCTTTTTATTCTACAACATCTATCATATTAAAATTAATTGGTAAACGATCACCCCAATTACTAGAACGAGCACACTTATAAGCGAGTTTTCCTTGCTTCGATGCTGTAAATATAACTTCTTGTAAATTACCATTTTGCGTACACATTCGACATATTGTATGCTTTGTTCGATTCAGCGATGGTCTTATTATTCGCGGCCAGTTAACCGTTTCACTATTAGCTGCTCGATTTCCTCGTGCTATTACAAGATACGAGTATAATTCGGTTTTTTTCTCTAAACTACGAGTAAACGATAACGGACTATAACTTATCTCAAAATTACAAGGGGTGCCATCGTTTTGAGTAATACGTGGACAAGGCATATCGTGTGGACAAGGAGCTAAAATATAAGCATCACTGGTTGTTCCATGCTTAAGAATTAGATCTCGTGCCTCTGTTAGTAATCTAAATCCAGCATTTGTACCATGTTCTACCAAAATTAAATACCGGTCACATTTATTCCATAGATTTAGAAGAATTTCGTTTCGACTTTTTAACGATGGTAGCTCAAATAATGAATATGATGATAAAACAAGATCGTATTTTGGACCAGTTGATGGTAAAAATTGCCGGAAGTACATATTTTTCAATGATCTATCTTTATTCTCGTTACCGTCACGCAATATCATATCAGACAAATCGTTCATCTCTCGACATGAATCAACTATAAAGTATTCGTATATAGAATCTTGCCATGTATTCGAGGCGGCCCAAGTCCCCGTACCAATTCCCGCTCCAAAATCTAAAAAACTTCGTGGTTTGAAATCGACATCACGTTTAGCGATCTCTTTGAATATTTTCATTAAGATCGCATACTCAGGGGGCCCTCGTCGAATTGCATACTGCAAACATTTATATTCGTCATATTCAATTGGTTTCCATCGATAGATTTTTTTATTTAGCAATTGATTTGTACGCTCGGTTATAATCCTTTTTCGTTCATGTAACGATTGTTCATCTAGTTTTTGTTCGTCCATTGGCATGGCATTTTCTACCGAATTATTAATTTCTTTTCGTTTAACATAAAATTCCTCCTCCTCGATTGGTGGATGTCTACACACTAAATATCTGTGCAATTTCTCGGCATCTACTTCTATAGTTTTGACCGGATAATCTTTTAATAATTTTATTATGGAACTTTTGATATTAACCGGTAACGCAACATCTGCATTTTTCGATATGCCGGGATGGTGTTTTGGTTTAATGGTTTCATTTTCAAGTTCTGCTTCGACAGCTTCATTGAGCGTAACTTTCAATTTAGTTACTGTACAGTACTAGAAAATAAGTTCGACAATTTCATAATCATTTACGATTTAAAATAATTGATTTACTTACATTATATTTTATAACATTTAAACTTGAAAATATATTTCGATTGAATAATTTCATTTTGTTTGTCAAAATGTCAAATTGGGTAACTGGCATGTGCACTACATTTTTTAGGTAGACAGAGTCATCTTTTAAAAATGTAATGAAAAAATGTAAACAAATTCTCGAGTGACATTTCGTTTTCGATCATATGATTTTATTTTGAAAAGTCAGAATAAAGTGCAAAAGCCAATTACTTTGCATTTTGATTGTAAACTAAAAGTTTTAATTATTTGTTCAATGAAATAAATTATCTTTTAAGTGAACTATTATAATGTCTAATATAAGTCGAAATCTACATAAGAAAATTATAATTTTAAGTAAGTTATCATGCAACGTATATGATTACAAATCATAAATAAATAAAATTCATAAATTTGTAGGTAATATAAAAGTGAACGCAAAATACTTTAGCACAATAAAATTATCAGACGAAGAAGTTTTAATTCAAAATACATGTCGAGAATTCGCCCGAAATGAATTGGGTCCAATTGCAGGTGATTTAGATAAGAGCGCCATGTACGTAACGCTGGCACCGTAATTTGATTCTAATCGTATTTATTTTACTTTTATTATTTAAGATTTCCCAAAAATCTTTTAGCTAAACTATTCAAATTAGGTTTTATGGGTATTTGTGCCGAGTCTAAGTATAATGGAAGTGGTTTAAGTACGCTCGCACTATCATTGGCGGTTGAAGAATTGTCGAAAGGATGTGCAAGCACTGGAGCTGTAGTGTCGATACATAATGCATTATATGTAAATTTGTTACAGCGTAGCGGTAGTACTATGCAGAAAGAGTCATTCTTGGGTTCATTCACTCAAGAGAAACTTGGTGTATTTGCCCTAAGCGAAACTGGTAAGTAAACGATAAAAACGATTACAAAATTCTAACTAATAATGTATTTTTCTGTTAGCGGCTGGTTCAGATGTAAGTGCTATGCAAACTGTAGCAAAATCTGATGGAGACTATTGGATTTTATCAGGCCGAAAATCTTGGGTTACCTCAGCGTGTGAAGGAGAAGTTGCTATTGTATTTGCAACAGTTGATCCAAAATTAAAACATAAAGGGATCACAGCTTTCATAGTACCGTTAAATACACCAGGTGTATCATTAGGCCGGCGCGAAGATAAAATGGGAATTCGTGCCACTTCTACGTGTGACATTGTTTTAGATAACGTTCGCATACATTCAGACAACATTGTTGCTGGAATTGGTAGTGGATTTCGTCTTGCCATGGAACAATTAAACCAAGCCAGAATAGGAATAGCATCACAAGCAATAGGAATTGCACAAGCTGCACTAGAGACATCATTACAGTATGCCAGTCAACGAATTGCTTTCGAAAAACCAATTCTTAATATGCACACAGTCCAACTGCGAGTAGCTGAGATGGTTATGAAAATTGAATCGGCCCGTTTAATCACCAGAAATGCAGCTGTCCTGTACGATTCTAATTCAAACTCAACTAAATGGTGTTCATTAGCTAAAATTTCAGCAAGCGAGAGTGCTAATTTTGCAACAAACAATTGTATCCAAATTTTAGGTGGTATGGGGTTTGTTACCACATTCCCAGCCGAGCGACACTATCGTGATGCAAAAATAACCGAAATTTATGGTGGCATTACAGATGTGCAGAAAATTATTGTCGCTAGTCAATTAATTAAGGAATATGGTTATAAAGTATAGCTAAATTAAATTAAATTTTATATAGGTGGAAGGTTTAAAATAAATAAAATTTATTATTTTGTCATAACTGAAATTTATTATCATCCCTTTAGTTAAGAATATTGCCATCTACTGTATGGGGATCAAAACGATAAAAAAACGTTCAGTGCGCGGAATACATTTGAGGTTAGATCATATGCTGACGAAGAAGAGTTAGGAAATGTGAAATCTTATGTACAACAAAAAAATAAATTTAAGTGAATTACCTTTCACCAAATTAGTTCTATGAGAAATTTGTTAAGATTAGTTAATTTTGTAGTTTTGTGTAGTAAGCATAATATAAGTAAAAGTAATAATCAAAAGTCGTTAATTCGTGCCGCAACACACCACAATTTTAGTAGTAGTAGTAATTGTCCGACTGGCAAACAAAAGTGGGGTACTAAAAAATTACATCGTAAAGTTAAATTACAGTCATTAACAGTCAAAGAAATGGCAGATCCTAAAATTGAAGTTGTATTAGCACCTTTGCGTGAAAAGGTCAAGGAACAGGTTAGACAATATAATTTTACTGATTTATCGATTTATTGATAGAAAATGATGAAATTCCGCAGGGTGATTTGGTAAGAAAGCTCAAAAGTGATGGGGCGCCTGAAATCGATGTTAAAAAGGCTGTAGCTGAATTAAAAGTACGAAAGAAAGTACTTGAAGATAGAGAATTAGAACTTGCGTCACCGGCCAACTCGTTTGACCGTTCCAAAATGGAAGATTTATTAAAACGGCGATTCTTCTACGACCAGAGTTTTGCTATTTATGGTGGTATCACAGGGCAATATGATTTTGGTCCGATGGGATGTGCCTTGAAGTCAAATATGCTTAATACGTGGAGGCAATTTTTTGTTCTTGAAGAACAAATGTTAGAAGTTGATTGCTCCATTCTAACGCCCGAACCAGTATTAAAGTATGTTAAGCAAGCTGATATCATTTTTAATTAAAATAAATTTAAAATTTTTAAATTTCTAGAGCTTCCGGACACGTTGATCGTTTTGCTGATCTAATGACGAAAGATATTAAAACTGGTGAATGTTTTCGTCTCGATCATTTAATCAAAAATCATTTGGAAAAAATTGCGTCGGAAAAGACGGCCACACCAGAACTAAAACATGAGTGCACTGATATTGTCGTTAAGCTCGATGGCATGACAAAAGATGAAATGGCCGCAATACTGACGAAATTCAACATGAAATCTCCAATAACTGGTAACGACCTAACCGAGCCAATTGAATTTAATCTAATGTTTGGTACACAAATCGGCCCAACTGGTTTGGTAAAAGGATTTCTACGTCCCGAAACGGCACAAGGTATTTTTGTGAATTTTAAACGTTTACTCGAATTCAATCAAGGTCGATTACCATTTGCTGCCGCGCAAATCGGTAATTCATTCCGTAACGAAATTTCACCACGGTCTGGATTAATTCGCGTTCGAGAATTTACAATGGCCGAAATTGAACATTTCTGTGATCCTGTGCTAAAAGATCATCCCAAATTTGAAAATATAAAAGACACCAAAATGACGTTGTACTCGGCTTGTAATCAAATGGATGGTAAAAGTGCGGCTGAAATGACCATCGGGGAAGCTGTGTCAACTGGGCTTGTTGCAAACGAAACTCTTGGTTATTTCATGTCTAGAATTCAGGCGTATCTTCATAAAGTTGGTATATTACCGGAGAGGCTACGATTCCGACAACACATGGGCAATGAAATGGCACATTATGCTTGTGATTGCTGGGATGCAGAATGTTTAACTTCGTATGGTTGGATTGAATGTGTCGGTTGTGCTGATCGTTCAGCATATGATTTAACACAGCATACAAACGCGACTGGAGTTAAATTGGTGGCAGAAAAAAAATTACCAGCACCCAAAACCATTGAAGTGACAGAAGCTGTACCAAATAAGCCTGTGATCGGGAAAGCTTTTAAGAAAGAAGCTAAAGCTATTACCGACCAACTTGCCAAGCTGAGCTTAAACGATTTGGATCAATTAAATAAATCGTTAAGCGATAATGGCGAATATCAACTAAATTTAGGAGGAAATTCCGTAACGCTTAACAAAGATATGGTGTCGGTCAAGTCTACTTCTAAAACAGTGCATGTTGAAGAAATTGTGCCAAGTGTTATTGAACCATCGTTTGGTATTGGCCGAATTATGTATTCCCTTCTTGAACATAGTTTCCGAACGCGTGACGGCGATGAAGCACGAAATTATTTCTCACTGCCATCGATTGTGGCACCAATTAAATGTTCTGTACTTCCTCTAAGTAACAATCAAGATTTTGTACCATTCATCAGGAAAATTTCATCGGCACTCACCAACGTCGATGTATCACACAAGGTTGACGATTCGAGTGGATCGATTGGACGCCGTTATGCGCGTACCGATGAAATTGCAATTCCATACGGGATCACTATTGATTTTGACACAATCAAGGAGCCGCATAGTGTAACGCTACGTGAACGTGACTCAATGGACCAAATTCGAATTCCGATTGATGATTTAGCAAAAACTATTCATGATTTGGCATTTAATAAAACAACGTGGCATCAAGTTCAAAGTAAATACCCAAAATTCGAGCAACAAGAAGCATCTAAATAATGTTGTGGTATTTAATAAAAGTTTTATATTTATTACAACTATGTATAATGTTGGATCACCATTAAATTGTGCTTAATTATAAAATAAAAATTTAAATTAATTTAACAATGTTTTTGGCTATTTCGTGCACTATACAATTTACTTCGATGCAATCGTAAAACTTTTTTTAATTTTACCATACCAACCTTGGTTGTCATTCTCGCCGTCACAACACAAAAAAACCAAAAATGTCGATGGATCCCGATTTGGATATTAAAATCAAAAAAAGTAATTTGAAGAGACCACCAAATATATACATTCTCGTTTCTTAATTTGATAATTCGTTTATTTTACTTTTAAGCAACTGAAAAAATATCAGAAAATATGCATATAGTAGCAAATGAACCATCATTGGCGTTCTATCGAATACAAGAACATGTACGAAAGGTTTTACCTTTGATTGTTGAGAGACGTTCTGAAGTGGTTCAGCTGCAACAGGATCTTCAGGGTAAATGTTATGATATGGAATATGCGATAGGGTATGTAGGCTTACTTCGTATTTTGTATCTAAATTTGCGTTTCAACTTGTGATTTTATTTATTAAATATATATACAGGGCTGTAAAATCGATCGAATCGTCAGACAAAAGCTTCAAAAACATTCAGGAATTATTAAAAAATGCCATATTCTTAAAACAACAGTTAAAATATGAAGAGGCTCGTCGAACAAAAAAAGATCAGAGCAATAATTCGGTATATAAAAGATTGTCAGCGCACATTACACTGGACTTACCTGATTTGTCGGAATTATCAGGTGTAGTACGTGAGACAACAAACCGTGTCGAGCATATGATGACTCAAGCACGACATTCGACAATCTACACTGGCAATGAATTACAAAGATCTCATACAACATTACATTAAAACCCAAAAATTGTCTATCTAATTTATTTGATTCGTAAATTTTGTTGTTTTTAATTTATGTGAATCTTCGGTTATTCTTGAGCGTTTTATTCTGTTGCTTTGTCCAGTAGAGACCAAATCCGATCAACACCAACAACAACACAATACACGAAATAATTATTGTTATGTAGTTTGGACCCTTCGATAAATCCAGTTTTAAATTGAAACCAGCCGCATCAACACGTTCATCGTCATCCAAAGATTTCAGTTGAGCCAATGACTTGGATGATTCGGCATCACAAAATATATTACGGTGCTTATAGAATTTTACAAAACGCTTGTTGGCAAACATTTTTGGTTCGTTACATCTAAAAATAAAAATACAATATTAATATATAAATAATTCTGGTTTTAGTTATAACACTATTACCGAAGCTCACGCAATAACGACTGATATTTTTTTTGTTGATACAGTTGTTCCACAACTATGTCGACAAGCCATTGAAGCGAACAATCACAATTAAATGGATTCCCTTGTAAATTAATTCCTTTTTCGATAATCGACCAATCGGTTAAATTTTCTTGTAACGATTTAATTTTATTATAGCTTAAATCTAATTTACAAAAATTAACATGTCCCATAGCATTCGGCTCGATCTCACTCAAATATGGACAATTCGACATTTCCAATTCCATACACGTTATATTACCATTCGAATGTGTTCCCGTCTCTTCGATATTTTTAAATGTATCGTAATCGATTGTCTTAATCAATGGCATATGATTTAACGATAGCCGCCTCAATTTAATACGATCCACAAATCGAATAAGCGAAATTGGATTAAAATCCAATATGAGCGTATCGAGTACTGGAGTTCGTTCGGCCATACCTTGCGGCACAGCCGTTAACTCGTTATACGATATATCTAGTATCTCTAAACTTTCGAATTTAATATTTGGCATGACGGATAAAACATTGTATGAAATATTAAAAATTCGTAAATGCGCAAAATTATCACCGTCGAATGATCGTAATTCGTTTGACTGGATATAAAATTCAACTAATTGTTCGGGAATTACGTGCATTTGCCATTTTTTAATTTTATTATTGTTCAACCGTAGAATTTGAATTGAACTACAATTTGTAAACTCGTTGATTTCATTTAATCGATTGAAAGATAAATCGATTGATTTAATTTGTTGTAGAGTCATAAATGAATTACTATCGACATTTTGAATTTGATTCTCTTTTAAAATTAACGTTTCTAGACTGATTAAATTTTCAAATTGATGATTTGTAATTAATGTTAAGTTGTTGTATGATAAATCGAGATATTTTAGTTTAGATGTTGTTACACTATTAACAATTTTATTGTTGCGTGATTCAATAAAGAAGATTTTATTGTGATGAATGTGTAAGTATTCAACGCTGTTGATTGCTTCGAAGAACTAAAATAAAAATAAATAAAAATCATAAAATCAACTTGTAAAGTTTGGTTCAATACTGAATACTGATAAAGTTTTTTTTATTTCTTTTAATTCGCTAGCTCAATGTGTATTTGTTTGATATGAATAGTATATTTTTACTAAATACTGTTAACTCATCAAGTAGGTTTAAAAACTTACGACAAAAAGCCAAGTGATGAAATATGTTATGATCTCAATGATTATAAAATACACTGCATTCGTACTTCGATAGTGAAATACGATGTGGATAGTCTGATGGTTTAATTAACAGTACAGTGTAATTTAAGTAATATTTATGTGTGCAGTTTGCAAAATGTCTGAAGATGTAATATGTAAATCGTAATTCATAAATCACAAGTGTATTAAGTGTACTAAAGAATTAACCAGCGAGTATGTAAGAAATTACCGAAATAATCCGATAATAGAAAAATTTATGTTAATGACCAGCAGCGGCTCTTTAAGAAAGTTTCGTTTTATTAGAACTGTCACGTAACTATTCTGTAACGAGCGAAAATTACCGCACAAACTGAAAGAAATGTCAAACAGTTGAAATGTAGTTAATAGTTCTAGAATGGTTTGATATCAGTGATGGAATTTACGATACAATTGAACTTTTTTCAGTACAATTGATTTTTAAAAGTACAATAGTACATTACAACGGAACTTAGTACAATTTAAACTTTATAGGTTTTGCACTTCCAATTCAACCTTTTTCAAATCAGATTCATCCATTTGCAAATCAAATTCATCCGTAGACGATATAGCACTAATTAAACCGATATATAAACGATATAAATGCTTGGTTGGTGTTTAAAAATGCAACAAATCATAAGACGCTGGAAGTTCACGAGGTTGTTGATCAGTTACGCCATCACTTAGATTTTCTTTCGCCTTAATCGCCCATGCTTAACCCAATCAAAAACATATTTTCAAAAACTTAGCTCTCGAAATTTACTTTCCGGGCAAAGTAATGGTAATTTATGGAATATTATTTAGCCATCCATTGAAACCATAACATCCCTCGACAGCAAGTTTGCAACAATTACTACTTGGATAAGTCGATGAAACTATCGTTGGCGGCCGCAAGCCAAACATTACATTAAATTGAATTATGTAAAATTTCGTGCGCTAAGTTTTCGAAAATATTTTTTCGATCGGATTGAGCATGGGCGTTTAAGGTGAGAGAAAAGCAAAATGATGGCGTGACTGATCCACAAGCTCACAAATTTTCTGCTCTGCGTCTTACGAATTCTTGCATTATCAAGCACCAAGCATTTATTATGGATAAAGTTCGGAGTTTTTTAAATAATTTTGGTTTTATATCGTCTACGTTTGATTTTGATTTGGAAAAGGATGAATTTAATTTGAAAAGGGATGAATCTGATTTGTAAAAGATTGAATTTGGTGTGCAAAATCTATATATGTATTCCTATTTTACTTCATTTCTTAAAACATTAAACAATTTTCCTTATGCGTTTTTTGCTGAACAGGTAGTCGGTTATTTTGGAAACTTTTTAAAAATACTTACTTTTTTATGATGAAAGTAAAACCAAACTACAGAATGTCCTACGAACTCGACGAACTGATAGAATAGTTGTGATAAATACATAACAAATGTGATTTTCATTTATTTTCTATTATGTGAAATATTGAATGATAATTTTATGAGTTTGTTTGTACTTTTTAATAATTTTTTGGCCTGAAATATTTATTTTTGTATAATTTATATACTTTTAAATATTTATTTTTAATGTTAGACAAAATGAATTGTTTATAATATATTTACAAATCAGGGTTTCAAACCCCGACAATTTCGTGTTCGGATTTAGGTTCTTGCAAAAGAAAATATTGAGTTTGGGTTCAGGTTCAGGTTCGAGTTCGGGTTCGAGTTCGGGTTCGAGTTCAGGTTGAAAAAACAATCTAACTTATTTCTTTTAATTTTTTATAAAAGAATTCATAAACATACAAATAAAATGTTTTTTAAGGAATTTTCATTCAATTGGACATGTTGTGACGCTAGAATTAATTTAATGGCAGAAAAAACCCACTTCACACTGACCTGTGTTGCTGGAATAGCAAACACAATCTGAATAACTTCGTATAATAATGGGGTATCCAATTTATGGTTTTCCCAGAACTCCAAATAATTTTTTCCTTTGGAACCCTGGGAAAAATTTTATTATAAACTCTTTTATTATAATAAAATCACCGCAGTTGGCGTTATCATTTTATTCGCTTTCTTTAGCTGCGTTCAAACTATTTTCTTTGGCCTTCAAGATATCTTCCAACACGTCGCGGTCATTTTCATCAGCCGATGGACCGGAGAATATTCTAGAAACATCTATATATGTTCCCCAATTATTTGTAATGATTTTATATTTATTGTTGTTTTTGTTTTTGAAAAGAAAAATAAACTTGAATTCGAACCCGAATTTTGATTTGGTTTAGGTTGACGTTCGGCTTCACAAAATTATGAAAAAAATTACTGAAGCAGAACAGGTTATAGTTCGGGTTCGGTTCGAAATCCTGCTACAATTATATTTTTGTATTATATAGCTATATTTTATGTATTCTACACTTTAATGATTTTTTAAACACATTTTGAACTGAACGCTTTATTTTTGCAGGCTTATTTTTAAATAAAAATGTAAAAAAAATAAGTACAATTAAACTCAATAAAGTACAATATCGTTTCAGTATTCAGTACAATTCAAAAAAATCATTTTCCATCACTGATTGATATGTAAATATTTAATTATTTAAATTTTAATATTGTATCTATTATTATATTTACTTTTTAAATATATAATATAATATATTATTATTAATGTAATGTGAGAAAATATTATATTGTCGGAAAATAATAAAATTTATTTTCGCTTTGTACACACACAACAAATAAATTTGAACTTTTGTAGGTTAAAGTTTATTGTAATTCGCGTCGTTAAAGATCGGTGGTCGCACTGTCAAATTTTCTGTAAAAAATCTCTTTGTTCAATTCCGTAAGGTTTCGTTACAGATTCTTACAGACTCGCTGGTTGATGCTTAAGTCAGGAGTCATAGACTTAAGGCACAACCAGCGAGTCTTTACCAATTTAACGTAATAGTGCGATGTATAGACTTTTCATGTTACTGGTCAGCCAGTCTTTAAGAACTGAACGAAACTTTCGTCAAAATTTTACATAAACTTAACAGAGCGAAATATTTCGTGACAACTTGTAGAAACGTCTAAACGAGTAATGTGATTATATTCTTTTGTGGTTCCAATTTTAGTTTTATTTAAATATAAATTATTTAAAAATACATATACACATAGTTTTAATTAATAAACATTGATATGTACATACATATATATATATATATATATATTTATATAATAAAACACGTATAAATTACAACCACAAAAAAAAATTGTTGTCAACGGATTCATATTGTTTATATGTATTTACATAAAAATGGACTGTTTGGCCCTTGTTAGCGTGGTGGAAACAGATACAAGAATTAATTGTATAAGATGTTTTAGTTTTATTTTAAATTAATTGGGTTTTATAAACTAATTATATCAATAACCACATTATAAAATTAGAACCATTGACAAGTTGTGTTACGGTTTGAGTAGCCGAATCTTAAATTTTCCATAAAATTTTTTTTTCGTTCAATACCGTAAGGTTTTGACATGTTGTGTTAAAGACTCGCTGGTTAGCCCTTTATAGTGACTCTTGAGTCCTGTGTTAAAACCCAAAATTCAAAAATCATCATGAATTAAGATTAAATTAATTAGTAATTGGACAACTGCAATTTGTATACAATTTGCAGTTTACATAAAATTGTGTTATAAAAAGAACTACTAACTATCCAAGTACCGAAGTTAACCAACACACGTGGATTTGTGAATATGTGGGGAATGGGGATACGACATTTTCATTGGTCTGGCCATGGCTATATATCTATTACTATAAACAACGCAATTTCATGGATATATCGTGCCATATGTGCCCATTGCACCATAATTGACGTCTACAGGTCCACGAGACTAAGAAATATAATGATGTCTCTATGTCTTTTGCTTAATACTAACAGTGTAAATTGTTAGTACACATTTGTGTGTTTATTTGTGAAATGTTGTGTACTTATTTGTGGACAGTAAACAAAAATATCAGTGAAATTTATTCACAATCCAATGATAAGAACCGTAAATAGGCAAAAACGTAACAATTGGTGGCAGCGGCGGAAATGTGAATAATTAAAATTGATTATGACAGAAAAAACGGTTGAGGGAGAAGTTTGCTCTTGATAATTTGCCAACCAGCGGTAATAAATGTGAATTAAATAAAATTCCGTAAAGCAATGATGAATGAACAACGTGGATAGGACACGATTAATACTATTATGTTTTAATAGTATTATGTTTTAATTTTAGAGAGACACACACGCAGCGCTATGCGTTTTTATTTGTATTTTGGTCTCGTATAACTAATTTGAGTTGGTATTTCGATTTTTTCGTTTGTGTTGTTACATTTCCATCTCTGATAAAACAAAAAATAAATAAATATTTAGTTGTAAAAACAAAATAGCATTTAAGTCACCTACAAATTGACGGTGACAATAAGTGACATAATTCTCACTCACTGCGAAAATCATAATACCAAAATTCGAATTCAGTGACGCACTTTCATCTGGTGACTCGTAAGTGAAAATCATAATAGAGGCGAGGAGGTTGATGCTGGTGAGGAGAATACAATGACAGAGGTACTCTAATGAATTCGATTTGCCATATTTCATAGCTGCAATGACTCAAATGACGGGTGATTATAAAACTGTCGAAAAACTTATTGAATTGAACATGTCGAACAAAAATTTCAACATGAGTTTGAAGTTATTGAAAAAGAGTTACTTGACGTACAAGTAAATGGAACAACGTAGCAAGTATTTTAACATGTTCAATCAAAAAAACTGCCAACCTTTGATAGGACAACATCGTTTGGCATATTTAATCCACAATTCGAAACAGCAGTCACCAACATTTTTTGGAGTGAAAAAGCTAGTGCCGCATCTTTGACTTGTAGCGTTAATTAAAAGGAATTGCAGCTAAGGTTCTACAGATTGTTTCAGAAAATGAGCGTGGAGATTATAGTAGAGTAATGTAGATGTTTGAGCGTAAAACATGTTTGAGCGTATGGAGGTGGTCATAAGCGAGAACATCGAATGGAGCTAAAAGTTCGATATCAAAAGAGTTGCAAATCACTACAAGAGTATTCAGTAGAATAGTCAAAATAGCAGGAGCACGAATATACTAGACACTTGATTCGCAGAGCGGTTATTGGCAAGTGATAGTCTAAGATGAGGATACAGAAAAGACAGCGTTCAGTGTAGGCCAGGTAATGGCAATTTAATGTCATGCCCTTTGGCTCATGTACCGCGCTTGGAACTTTCGAACGATTAATGGAACGTGCACTGAAGGAGTTGGACTAAAAGACGTATCTAGTGTATCTGGATAATATTTTAGGAATAGGAAAAGGTATTGATGGTATCCGGCTAGGTCCGAAGAAGTGAATATTGTTCGGCGAAGAGGCCAAGTATTGACTATATACCTATTATCGTCGATTCGTACTAGGATTTCCTGACCCGAAAATACTAGGCATTTGAGTGGAACGAAGAACAAGAAAGCGCACTCAAGGAATTGAAAAGACTTATGTACGGCACCAGTACTCGCATACCAAATACCCAAAAATACATTTATTATGGACACTGACGCAAGTAATAGTAGGTTGGGAGGCGTCCTATCACAGGAGATCGATGGGCAAGAGCACTCGCTCTAATGCGTACTGTACCAAAGTACTGTCAAAGCCGAAGCGGAAATTTTTGTGTCCCTTGAAAAGAATTATTGGCCATAGTGGAATGCGTTAAACATTTGCATAATTATCTCTATGGTCAATCGTTCCATTTAAGGACCGACCATACACCCTTGATATGGTTACTACTGTCTAAAAACCCGTAGGGGTTAATAGAACGTTGGATCCAGCGACTGCAAAGCTACTGTTTATAATAAACATCGTAAGGGAATCGCACATGAAAACACCGATGCCTTATCAACGCAACCATGCCGAGTAGATTGCGGTCAAGACAAAGAAAACATCATCGACGTCAGACTCAAAAAAAAATTCTACAGCCAGAAGAATGGACACCCGAGGAAATTAGAGAGGCTCAAATGTAAGACTCGGATTTATCGGTAATAATGAAATACAAAGAAGAGCGCCGACCAGCATGGATCGAAATCACAGGCAAAGGCAAAAGCGAGAGAGGTTCATTCGGATCAGTGATATAATTTTGAGTCAGTTGTAATTTAAGAAATGTGTCAAATGGGCATGAAAAACACGAACGACACCTATGAATCAGACAACATGGTAGAGCGGTTTAATGCCACATTGGCGGAGTATTTCGCGAAGACTGGATAAAACCAGTGCCACTGGGATTGGGCGATTTCTATATTCCTAATGTTCTATCGATCGGCGTATCGAACGGCGGTGCACGACTTCTCTAGAGTTTTATCTAGAGTCATCTATGAAGTAGAATTAACACTTGCAGAAAAAGAGCAAATAATATTTTATAGAAAAAAAAGAGAATAGCGCAGTGAAATTTTAAAGAGTAGAATGAAATATGGAAAAATAGAATGTATATACAGTCGTGAGTTATGTTGAATTGTATTTTAAATCCGAAGGAGTTAAGATTATTGTCGTAGCTCTCACCAGCAGCAAGTGGCTAATCTAGTGAAAAGAAGTGTTACAGGAAGGCAATTATTGTGAATAAAATAAAAACTTGAAAAAAAAAACAAAAGCAAACCATCCGAATTTACTACACGAACCAAAAACTACAATCTGATAATACAGATAGCTTAACCATCGCTATACGACTGACTCAATGTTAAATTTCAGCGATCTAGGAATGTAGAGGCCTATATATAAACCATTCTCCTGGGGTTAAATGAATTAATGAAAATGTTGAAACATCTACAACTGCAAATGCTCTAACACCAATAATAAGTTGAATTCTGGCAGAAAACCCCAAAAATGGAAAGAAAGCTTGGTAAAAATAAAGATCCCCAAAAAAGGTGACCTAAGGAAATGCAAGAACTGGTGAGATATCTCCCACCTCAAAACAACAATAAAGAATAATCGCAATGATGATCTTTGACAGAATCTCACAAGCTGGTTTCAGACCAAGAAAAAGTTGCCACTGAACAATCTAATGAACTGAATTCTCCACTGAATTTGCTCTTCGGTGATTTTAAAAAGTACTAGATGGGAAAATACTCGGCAAGGCTGTTCTTGCTCATATTAGATAGTGTTATGTGAGAATTAAATATACGACCCCTATATCTCTATTCAATGATGACTAACAGGTTAACTCAATTATCTGGATTACGTAAATAACCTATGCCCGCTCATACAAAAAAAACGAACATAATAAAAACCAATAAAACAAATGTTCGTAAATAAGTGCCCTAGACGAATACTGAAGTGTTTTTGGCCGGACGCCATAACAAACATAGAAATGCCCAGAAACACCAAGCGCAGTTAGACATTAAGACTAAATAAAACAAATATTGCTATCGACTGGCCTTAAACTAAGGAACCCATTAAATGATTAGCAAGGATGTCTTTGGATTGAAACCCACAAGGAAAAAAGAAAAGTTAGAAGGCAGCAAGCTTGAGAAGAACTGTGCTCACAAAATTAAAAAAAACTTGGAATGTAATGGGTAGAAATAAAAGCAGTAGCCCTCAATATATAGAAAAGATGGTCCAGCTTAGTAGGCACCTTATGCTTCTAAAATTAGAGATAAAGGAAAAACTAGTTCACTTCCAACTAAATTTATTATTCGTCTGATTCATTTAGACGAGCTACCAGAACACATTCCAGAAGGTGGTAGTCCAGATGATGTTAATATAAAGCTACCATAAAACTTTATGAAAGGCGCTTCATGAAATACACTGCAACGTCAGTGAAAGGCAATTAGCTTCACTGATGAATTTACCGTTTTTCTTGAATTTATTTTATTTGCTGGTACTCCAAGGGGTCTTTGGCGATGACCAAGAAATACAGTTGTTTTTGTTATGTATGTAGGGTAAGAATGTTTTATGGGAATGAATAGTTATAATGTTGAAAGGGAGAGGAAAATAAAACATAAAGAAAAGAACGTGATTAGACATCAAACGTGTAAGAGGTGTGTTTTACTGGATAAAGAGATAAGAAGTGAAATCGAGGATCATCTTAGATTAAATAAGTTATAATCTAAGTGAGTATATAAAAGTTTTCATACCGTGGTGGTTACAGATTTGAAAATAAAGTGTGGCGAATGTTTGATTCGAAGACTTATCTTATCAAATAAAAAAAATACATAATTATAGACCGCAATACTACCTGCGACCATTTCTTATAAACGACTTATAATCCAGCTTCAAGTGTTTACCATCAAGTTTTGGGATTTAAAAACCTATAATAATAAGTATATATTGCCCAGTTATAAATAGACTCACCTCAGGTGATAGTTTTGTAAAACTATTGTAACTTAGGTCCAGCTCACGGAGGTGCTTCAAGTGTGATACACAATGGGGTTGAAGATCTGATATCGAAATATTAGATAATCCCAAATATTTCAATTTGTTATTAGTTTTAAACCATTCTATAAATAAAAAAAAATATAAATCACTGATAAGTTGCGGATATGACTCAAAATCGCGTTTAATCGACCGATAAGACGGTCGCAAACATTATTACAGCTGCAAACCTACCTTCGACGCCAAATAGTTTATTATGACGTAGTGTAATCTCTTCAACATTTGGAAAATTTGTAAACGCATCTTCATGCACGCTTCGAATCAAATTGTTCGTTAAATCCAATCCAATTACATCGGGACTACCTACAATTCTTGAAATACAAGTACATAATTTAAGTGCGGTTTGATCAATCGATAAATCGTTTGTATGTTATTACGAAACAAAATCGTTATCAGTAATTATAGGCGTCATTAAATTAACTCTGCGTAACTTACTTTGGCAAAAAATATTTATTTAAATTGTTAAGTCGTACAAAATACAATGTATCAGAACGACTCTCGGGCCACCTCAGATCTGCCAAATCGATCAATTCATTTAAGTTTTTATTCTTTTGGCCATCACATTTTATTTCAGTTAAATTTAAAAGTTTATTTTCAATATTTGGCTTATCACATTTACATAATGTACATAAATTACTGTTACCATTAATAGAATTTACCATAACGGTCACAATTATTAATATATTAAACTTAATCATATTTAACGAGTAAAACACATTTAGTATAGTCGAGTACAAATTTTAAACTAACTGTGAACAATCGAGGCCTTAGTCAATCAATATTCGTTTGTTATCTTATCTTGTTTAATTTCATTTTATCACAACATTTCGAATGAATTATTAATGAGTTTTAAATCAAGATACTGTGAAATATGGATTGGTCTGCCGAATACGTTAATATTTTGATAAAATTTGATTTGTGACGTATATATTACACCGAAATTATTTATCGCTTAAATTATTATCGATTAAATTATGATTTTAAAGGTAAAATTGTGATCCAAATTATAAAATGGCGATAAGTAAGTAACGAAGATATTTTAACTCTACACTGAATAAATAAAGTATCGATGTAAAATAGGTTGTATTATAAAATATAATAGGTTTAATCATAAAAGCGCGCATTGTCGACTTACTTCATGCCATATATTTATCCAACAAATGTCATAATGTCAAAACAAATCGATGATTGTAAACATTTAAAAATAAATTGAATTTAAAATATAATTTACTTATTGAATTGCATTGATTAGTTTATACTAAATCTTAAACTACAATAAAAAAGTAAATTAAATAAATTTTGTTATTCAAAATAATAACTCGAATATTAAATTAGTTAACATAACCTAACTTTCGGTATTTTAGTATTTTAATTTTAAATCAATTTTTAAATAATGTCTGACGACGAGGAATTAGTCTACGCTAAAAAGCCCAGAACAATTCATTATGGATCACTGGAAGAAATGGAGCGAGCCAAAATATTGGCCGCCTCAATGAAACACGACGGTAGTGATGATGATTTGGAACCAACAAAAAAAGAATTAGGCCAAATTCATATCTCGAATGAATATTTCGATTTAGAAAATGAAATGTAATTATAATTTAGAATATTCGTGTAACCATTTTGAATGAATTATTAAATTGTAGATCGAAAGATAAAGCGGCACTTTTGGAAGAATTTGAACGACGTAAAAAAGCTCGACAAATCAATGTAAGCACAGATGATGCAGAGGTGAAGAAGAATTTGCGTCAATTGAACGAACCAATATGTTTGTTTGGTGAGGGGCCAGCCGAACGTAGAAATCGTTTGAGGGAACTTTTAAGCTCGTAAGTAGTAATTTCCTGTTGTTACTCTATTTGCATACCGACGACCATTTAATACCTCTAGACTTGGTGAAAATGCCATCACAAAGAAAATAGCTGAAGAAGAGGAACGAAAACAATTACAAAAAGATCAAGAAACTACGTGGTATCACGAGGGACCCGAATCGTTACGTACAGCAAGATTTTGGATAGCAAATTACTCGTTGCCCAGGGCTAAACTACGATTGCAACAAGCCAAAGAAATGACAGAGCTACCGAGTGCGACAAAGGCTGGCAGGACCGTCGAGCTGCAAAAAAAAATTCAATCGTTGGCACCGTTATGCAGTCAAGTAGGTGATGCACGGCCCGTTAGTAATTGTAACTTTAATTATGACTCAACTCTCTTGTTGACCGCTAGCTGGTCGGGAATGTGTAAATTATGGTCGGTGCCTGATTGCAAACTTATCCAAACACTTCGTGGCCATCCGTGCAATGCAGGCGGTGTAGCATTTCGAGGAAAAATCCCGATCGAAAATACTGTAGAAGCGGCTATGGCAACATGTGCGGCGGATGGAAGTGTTAAGTTGTGGGCATTTGGAAGTGAAGAATGTGTAGCCGATATAACGGGACATATACCACATCGTGTCGCAAAATTAGCATTTCATCCGTCAGGTCGATTTTTAGGTACCGCATGCTACGATTCGTCGTGGCGACTATGGGATTTAGAACAAAAACAAGAGGTTTTGCATCAGGAAGGTCATGCGAAGTCCGTTCATTGTATTGCATTTCAAATTGACGGAAGTGTTTGTGTAACGGGGTATGTAAATTAAAAATAAAAATTTCTAATCCTAGAACTTATCGTTGCGCTTATCTTTTACAGTGGTCTTGACGCATTCGGACGTGTTTGGGATTTACGAACAGGTCGTTGTATTATGTTTTTGGACGGTCATCTAGGCGCGATATATGGAGTTGATTTCTCACCGAATGGGTATCATATTGCCACGGCAAGCCAGGATAATTCTTGCAAAATTTGGGATTTACGACGAAGGCAGCACGTCTATTCAATTCCAGCTCATACCAATATAAATTCGGACGTTAAATACGAGAGGGATGGAGGAAATTTTTTGGTGACAGCAAGTTACGATGGAACGGCAAAGGTAAATAAATCAACATTTTTATTAATTAGCAAGTTTTTTTTTTATTAAAATATTAATAATGGGCCAGACATTCTGTAATTATGGCCGAAGATAAGTCATCCAACGATTTTCGTTTTTTTTTCTTAGGCTTCGTTGATGGTGAATCGTACAATTCGTTTAGACTTTCGTCTGCTTTTCGTTTTTTTGATTTCTTTTTGATAGCACTGCCCGAATCGGCGTCTGTTGTACCTTTTTTTAAATTCAATATAAGTTCCGTTAAAGAATCGTTTATGTCGAAGGATTTTTTACTTTTTCGTTTTTTATTTTTAGATTTTGGCGTTTCGGAATCGGAAAGTTTCTCTTCTTTTATGGCCGCCGTACAAACACTAGATATTAGATCGTCAACGTTTGGTGTACTCGTTAGGCTTTTTGATTTACTTTTCTTGGGATTTTTTACCGGAGTTGTGTAAATCTTAGTTTCCGCTAGTAAATTACTTAAACTTGTGTCCAGACTAATTTTAGAGTTCTTCTTAGATTTAACTTTTGTTTTTATTGGTGATCCATTCACATTAAACTCGTTAATTAAATCACTAAAACTATTTTCGAATGAGTTAGATTTAGTGGGCGAATTAGTCGATGACACAGACGAATCACGTTCTTGTTTGATAAATGGAGATGGTGACCGAAACTTGTTTCGACTCAAATTGAATGAAACAGATTTCTTTTCTTGCCTCTGGATTGATGTATCATTATCTGAAAAACTACTACTTCCACTGCTGTTTAAATAATTTTTAATGTTTACATTTTTTTTGTCTTCGTTAATTTCGGTGCTTATTCCACTGTCCGTGTTTTCATTTTCATTATCAGACTCGTTGAATTTTTTTATTTTACTCTTCGCATTAGTAATCAGGATACCTTCAATATAAGGTAAATTATTTTGTAAATCAAATTTTTTCACAGTGAATTTAATTTCTGAATTCTCGATATCGTCTTGATGTCCATCCGTTAGTCGAATCGATACGTTGAACACTCGATATATAATTACCCCAATGTGCGTCTTCGTTACATGGTTTACCATCCCCGTGATGGTAGCACCAATTTTCGGTTTAAACACATAAAAATCTGCATTTATATTCATATGTAATTCAGGACTGTCATTATATATTGGCCACTGGGTACTCAGTACTTTAATATTTTTTGCATCAAGTACAATTCCATTTAGTTTTTCATCGAAAAATCCAATCATTTTTTTGTTAATAATATCGAGTAGTGTGTTTTTGAAATCGGCCATACCGTATGGCGGAAAACCCATATGCAATGTATTATTTACTTTTTCAATACATGTTGTCGGGTCGGCCACATAATTGTCTAACTCTTTTTTCGTAAATTTAATATAATTTAATATTTTTCTTCCTTTTTCTTTCATTTTATTTTAATAAATTTTACAACACGCAAAACTTTTGACAGCTCTTAACACATGGGCTAGTTTATTACGAAGTTTGGTGTGGCCCGATGAATATTTTGGTTTTAATTTTTTATTTTGTTTTATTGTAGGTTTGGTCGAATAAAACATGGCAGCCCCTAAAAACATTACAGGGACATGATGGAAAAATTATGAGTGTAGATATTTCGCCAAATTCACAATATATTGCTACAACATCGTACGATAGAACATTTAAATTGTGGTCATCGGAATTAGTATAAATAATTTTTGTATTAAATAAAAAATAAAGTTGGTAATTTTAAATGTCGTGTATAGCCGCCTTAATATCGCAGCACTTATTATTAAATTTTGTTCCACATGTAATTTTAAGTTCTATTAGTATGTACATACTTCAGCTTCAATCTAGGTTGAACTATTTTTACACTATTATACAGGGTCGAGTTATCTCGACTCGATCTAACGAATTTGTAGAGTTATCTAACATAGGCTCTCCACCTGCCATTACCATCAAGTTATACCATTAATATTATAACAGTTTGCTAGTGGAGACTCGCAATTAACATAACATTGCCATAAGTCTACCATCAAGTTATAACTTGATGGTAGACTTATGGTATACAAAATTATGACATTTCGTTATTTTCAAAATGGCATCATTATGATTTTACGTTGAAACTTTGTATTATGCGTGATATTTTAAACCCAATTTAAAAATAAAAAGCAAAAATATATTAAAATTATTAAATTTCTATAAAAACAATTAGTATCTATTGAATATAACGAGGTTATATACTCCATAAATACTCATTTTCACGAATGCCTCCTAAATGTCAGATTTATCGTACATTGACCACACGAGACGCTACTTTAATAATTTAGTCTTATGGTATGTTAATGGTAATGGTATGATTTATATCAGGTGGAGACGTAGGGTAAATCTAAAAATATGCACTACTTATGCAGAGTCGAAATACAACAACAAAAATATGAACATATAATGAAAATCTAAGAATAAGAGCCTCACAGTTTGTTATGATTGAAGATGAATTGAATTAATATTACGTACTTAATTTGAAAGTAGTAGTAAAATATTTTTAATTTATTAGTTAAATTTCCTATAAAGTAAAACTCGACCTTAATACGACTCTGAAATATATACACGTAAAAAGACAACTTGATGATGACCCAAATTTAACTACAATATAACTCGACTTGAAACGTATACGTACTACATGATCTCTATGATGGTACGATATGAACTCAAAAATGTAGAAAATATTCTCAATCCGATCGGACATCAACCCCATTACGAAAATCGGGTACAAATGGACAAATTCTAAAAATTGATTACAGCAACTTATTTAACACTCCTACAGCGAATGACACCTCATATTCAAGATTTGTGCCTTCTGACACAACAACAAAATCAGTGCAATCAGAAGTTCATAAATCAGTTAGTGCAATATTACATGCGCTACCATTTTAGTTCGATTTTTAATATTGCGTAATAATTTTAATGTCGGGTGTAGCCGCTTTAATTTCAACTTAAACGATTGCAGCGCTAGTTATTACAATATTGTTTGGTAATCCATATAAAAATTTAAGTTCTATGATCAGCCAAACAAAGGCATTTTATTACGAACGATAAATTTGACAATCAACGGTCGTAATAATTTGTTAATTTAATTTACGTTATAACATAATCTAAACTATATTTTTATGATTTATATTAATTCGAGAAACTACAATGAATCCAAAAAAAGTAATCCGAACTTATCTGGCTCGACGGCGAGGTGATGAACGGGAGCTTCGGAGAACTAGTAAAAATAGGAAACAAATAGTTGTGGATTTGGATAGTTCAGGAGAATTTACGTTTCCAATTGACCCATTTGATAAATTAAATACAAAAGATATGTAAGTATGTATAGCAGTTAATTTCAGTATAAGATTTTGAGTGACTTCTAGTCTGGTTTTAGCCTCCGACGTGTTCAACTCAAAAATGTAGAAAAAATTCGGGCCTCATTTAACATGGACAGCAGTGTAGAAATGTCTCAATCCGATATTATCGGGTCAGATCGTTCTTCAACCCCATTACGAAAATCGGGTCCAAATGGACAAGTTCAACAAATTGATTACAGCAACTTATTTGACACTCCTACAGCGAATGACACCTCATTATATTCAAGATTTGTGCCTTCAGTTAGTGCAATAATACAAGAGAGCGCTGAAACCTCAACGCCTGTTGCAAACTCAAAATTATCAAACAATATTAAAAGTACGGCCAATCTATCTCTAAAGAAACCAAGAAAGGTTATGTTTAAGGAAAAAGATAGTGAAATATTACCATCTAGTGCGCGACGATTAAGTCGTAAGCGAAAAACTAAATCAAGTATCGATAGTTTGCCCAACGAAAATGTGGTGGTCGTACGAAAATCCAATAGAATTTCAAAACAAAATTATCCTGCTGAAGTAGTAGATGATGTACCTCCACCACCAGTTCAAAACGAAGGCTGTGATTTATTAATTTTAGTTGGTGGTAAATGGAGAAAATCGTTAGCCAACTGGAAGCGGAAAACGCAAGAATTGATTGGTACGTAAACTTCTTACCAATCGAATTAAGATGTAGGATTATTTAAAAATATTTTATTTTTCAGGAACGAATGACTCGGATCGGCGATCAAAAGGTAAATCAATCGGAAGCAATCGAATGAGTATGATGATAAATAGTAATGTGAGGAAACAAGATATTCAAAATATAGTCGATCAACTAGATAATTCGTTAAGTCACAGTAAGTACAAAATAATTTAAAATCGCAAAACCGATTTAAGGTTCAAGCTTGGTTTAAGTTGCACATCGTAAAATCATAGATGTCATTGGTGTTCTAAACCCGGTTTTACAGAATACAAAAAGCCCACTTCAACGAACTTTCACTCTTCCATATTCTTAAAAAAAACTTTATACATTTTTTTCTCATGAAAATTTTGTTGTATTTCATTTTTTGAGCTTGGCTTGGGTTCTCGTCAGCAAAAAAAAATTTTCATAATTAAAAAGTAACAAAAAGTGATTTTAATTAATTATTTGGTTTATTATTTTTTTTATTTTATTTGGTTATTTATTTGTAACTAAACATATATAAAAAAAAATATTGTGTGATATAAAGTGTTGAAAAACATCAATAAACCAAAGTTATCAAATAAAAAAACAAAAACAGTTATTTTCACAAGTACACAAAGGTCTCTCGCTCTTAAAAATCAGTGACGCTTCGCTGACGTTATTTCGTGATTTTTTAACCTTACTTTTTTATTAATTGGAATAAATTACTCGCGAAACAAACTAAAATAATTAAAGTGTGTGATTTGTTATTTCATTTATTTGATATTTCAATAAAAATTAGTGTGATTTAATAAAATCAAACGACATTTAAACGGAAGTTTTCTGTGGTGAAAGTTTTCTCCATTTTTCTTTGTTAATTTATTTTTTTTCATTTAAATTTCATTTTTAATTGAAAAGAAAAAGACTATTTTTTTTTATTGTTTTTCATATAATTAACTTTGATAACTACAGTTGTATGCATCTTAATTTGTTCGAAAAAGGTAATTATATTATAAAATTCTTTGTATATAGATACACTTAAATAACTGTAAGAAAATAAAACATTTTAACATCGTAAATCATACAATCGGAAGTAAATTGTAGATGATGAATTATAAGAGAGAAAAAAAAATGAATAAAGAAACTGGTTTTTACATTACATATAGAATTTAATGTGGCTATATACAAGAAGTACATAAGACGTTCTTTATTCAAGATAAATCGCGTTAAAAGAAATATATACTTGCTATATGAGTGTAATGGCGTTTTACACACTACCACACAATCAATAATTATTATGTACACAATTATATTTTGTAAATTTCAAGTCATTGAAGCGATTTTAAAAATAAATGCATTTCTTTTAAATTTCGTATGAGTAATGTAAAATAATTTAATTTCCTGTTATATTTTTTAATTATACATTTTAACAACAACAAAAACACAGGTTATTGTTGATAATTCTCCGAAAAAAAGGTGAAATCACGTGTGTTTTTATATTTTACCGCCATTTTATTTTTATTTTTTAATTTTATATAACAGGAGCGTGTCCTTTTGTTATAACAAACTTTTCCGTTAATTCGGTTTCTATTACATTTACCGTAGGTGTTTTACAGTTGTTCATATGTTTTGTTATTAAAATTTATAAAAACAACAAATACAGTTTTTCCGCAATTTATAACAATACAATTAGTTATTTTGTTGCGCGTCAAATAATTGTTTCGCCTTCAATCCCTCAATTTCCGCATTCTGTATTATCATGTATGTATGTAGTAAAATTTAAATTATTACGGCAACATAAAAAAATGATACGATTGAGGAAGGTTATAGAAGCTAATAACGAATTATGAACAAATCAGATTATGTATTATTTAATAACTTAGGTGGTGGTTATCAAACACTTCCGATGCTGCTTATAATCTCGTTACTCTAACTTTCCATCTAACCGAGAGGATTTCCTGTTCGTAGTGACTCGGCAGCATTCTTATACATAAGATGACCTAATAATTCCGTTTATATAGTAAAAATATATTTAATAATTTCAGTCATTCCTCCTGTCATATAGAAATTTTTTACATCTAACATTTACAGAAGGTCTACTAATGCCATTTTAACCAAAAATCTTATACATAGGTAAATTTATACTTAAATAAATATTAGTAATTAATAGGGCCACCTCTGCCCTCATTGAGGGCATTAATTTGTTCAGGAAAACAGGAATCTACCTTCCTTTAATTATACTGGATTATGGATATTTGTAGGTGATTACGTTAGTCTTAATTTATCTGTATTTAACACTGTTGCTGCCACCTTTTTTTGTAGCCTATCATTTTGTAATAGCCCTATTTGTTTTTTTAATCAGTTGTTCCTCGGAATAGGCTCACATCACAAGCTTTAAATTTTTTCTGTCTATTGTTATTCACCTCCGAAAGCAAGATATTTTAGTTTAAGCGATTATTCTAGGTTAGATTTCCGTCGTTATTTAACTTGCGGCTCACTTCATTGGGTTGATATTTTTTGCCTTAGTTCTAGTGGTTAAATCGAATGTTTCAACTCTTATGTTAGTTCTGTCTTCAAAGCTGTATTCCGATGTAAAATGATTTGGCAACTAAGGGTTCCCCTGTATAAATAGTTTAAATAAAATAACATATTTCGATAAATATGTTGTTTTATTTAAACTATTTTTAGTTTGCTAATGTAATGTGTGGCGGAAACGAGTTTTTAATAAGTAAAACTGGCTGGCGTAATTTCTTAACGATTAGTGCGCCTACTGGACATACTATTCACACATTACGCCTAGGTGCTTTTAACGGGGAAATACAGTAGTTCGTTTTATTTATTGTTCGATAGCTCCATGATTGTAAGACCCAGCTCTAGGCACTGTAGATTATCTTAGTTGATTATCTTGGATATATGTGTACAACATTGTTCCCATAAAAAATTTCTGTTTTTGCCAGTTACTGTAAAATATATGTTTTGCAGAATCATTTTTTAAGTGAGCAACAAGCAAGCATGTGTTGTCTTATTGTATCTACGAAATTCTCCTTTTATTCTCTCGAGACATTGAGTGATGATTTTGGTGTATCAACCACAAATTTATTCTCATAGAAAAGGAAATTCTTACTTAAAATCGATTTTATCAAAAAACCGAATTTTAGACTTGAATTTTAGACATTGGTATGACGTAGGCTCCATCTACTAATGTATAGAATAGTTATGGTATATGATAATAATACAAATGTTAGACGACGAGGTGCAATACAATTTAAATAATGAATGCACGAGCGGGTTTAGGATTATTATATTGATTAGAACACGCGATGATAAAACATGCAGGTTATATTGCTAACAACCTTAGATAAACTAAAATTATATGTGGTATCGACTTGTCGCCATATGTATGTCTTGTTTGTGAACAATATAGTATTTGATCTTGGACACACAAAATACAGCAGACATAACATCTTTTGTCTATAAATAATCTGATGAAAGCTCACAAAATGATGCGTAAAATATTGATAACCTAATTCCGAAATCAAATATTTGTGGCTTACCCCATGAATCACAACGAACGAATAAACTTGAATCACACTACAAGTTTACAGTCGATACAAATTATATTGCTTATTCGCGTTTGTAAGTGATACTGTATTAGTATAATATATGTACTATAAAGTACATGTGTGCGAATGTATTTAACCGACAAAGACGACGTCAACTGTAAAAAGTATTGCGATAAAATTCTGTAGAACTATTTATTATTATAGTTTTATAAAAATGCTTATTAAGTAAGACTTCGATTAGTTTCATGGAAATCACAATAAATAAAAATATTTTTTATGCAATCGTAATCAAATATAATTAATTGATTAATATTTTCTTTAGAACAGAAAAATTAAGAAGGACTGAACAAAAATAATTATTTTGATTGTGTTACCCTTTTTATTTTTGTAAATTAACATAGTGCCTGTTATTTGCCTCTAGAGGTGTTATGATTAAATTCCAATGATATTGGGTTTCACATAAATATATCAAAATGGACTCAAAATTACTTTATTGATCCGAGTTCTTTCTAAATCGGAAAAATGGCATAGGAGTCGCCTCTGCAAGACAAATCTATCCTAAACGGATCGTGTAAATAACTTTAGGCACGCAATAAGGAAGTAAAAACCAAAACAATAAGGGCAATCCTTAGTACTCTAACTGCAACAAAGGATACGGAGTACTCGCTCTGGAAGGCAGCAAAATGAAAAAAACGACACAAAAATTAAATATGAATATAACGACTATAACACTGAAAATTAAAAACTAAAATCAACAACCTAAAATCCAAAAACGCTCCAGGGTATGACCGGATACATACCATCAATGCGACTTTATGAACAAATATGTACCCAGACAATGGAAAGTAGCAGAAGTAATAATGGCTCAGAAACCGGTTAATCTAACTTCTTCCGGTGATTTTGATATTCTTCGAGAAATTAGTACTTTAAAGATTAAAAATAATTATAGAGCAAAGAAATCTTATCCCGCAACATCAGTTCAGATTCAGCTTGAAACATTCAACCATATAGCATCATTTAGGGCGTAACGCAGGTATTCCAAAAAGTGTGGCATAAGGGAATAAATATGAAGAGGAATCCTCTAAAATCAAGAAAATCTCAGTAGGAGCCCCACAAGGAAGTCTTAGTACGATACTTTACCTGATCTATACAAGAGACCTCATATGGATGATACTACTATCGCAACATTTGCAA
Source organism: Tipula confusa (assembly GCA_963556175.1). Lineage (NCBI taxonomy): Eukaryota > Metazoa > Arthropoda > Insecta > Diptera > Tipulidae > Tipula > Tipula confusa. The sequence continues at coordinate 47,077,479 of OY744475.1, forward strand.
ACGATACTGTAGTGACGATCGCTACACTATCATTTAATTATTTAGATATTTCGTGCATATTTGCATAGTTCGCTAACACTGCATGTACACAATGCATAAATATATATAGAGTGTAAATCGGCAATTACACATAGCACTCGGTCGCCATGGCATGATGAGATGATAATAATTGATGTTTCGCACACTACCACCTACATGTGAAACGATAACCGTCAGTTGTAATAGTGGTCCCTACAAGATATACAACACACAAGACTTCTCCATTGTGTATTTACTGAATTTTTAGTTTGCGACATACATTTAGCAGTTTTATTTGGCTAATCATCAAATATTTTCGAGAACTTTGGATATTTTTTATGGACTAACCAAAATGTTTTTACTGAAAAGAGGTCTCTTTTCGTTAGATATGCCTGCTTCCAGTGTACAGATGCAGATAGTTAAATAAAAACATTTTCTCAAAATGTTCATTTTCTTATCGTTGCAGAGCTAAAGCTGCGATAAATATTCTTATTCATGTGAACCCTCCTGAAAACCCTTCTTGGGATGTAAATTTTGTTAGTTTTAACATCCCTAGAAACACCAAAGTTTGGTATAGAGGCAGTGACGTTTTTTCCGCATGTCTAACGAGACTCGTTTTCTCATTTTGTTAAAAAGTGTGCTGTTAAAATTGTTTTTAGCCTACCTTTGTACTTGCCCTGATACCAGCAATAGATCAAATGCAACAAAAACCTGTTAAATTATTTCCTAGTATACTATTGATCCGTAGTGGGATATGAATTGATCTTTATAATATGATAATGATAGGTTTTTTCCGATGGTAATTTTTTATTGAATCCTGGTCTATGCTGTCCTCTACAACCGACAACAGCATATAATTATTTTAACATACTATTTTGCATTCATAAACATCTGGTTTGCCTAAAGATATAGTGGCGTAAACAAAATTATAATATTTGTTATGCGTAAGGCTATATGGGGTCGATCACACATTCACACGTAACCGAAAATATATTCATTTTTATATAGCAAAACGAAATTTATAAACTGAGTACACGTTTTATGGAAAATTTATTTATACATTTCAATGAAAATGTTTTTCTTTTTTCATTTCTAATACGCAAATAAAATAAAAATCTTTTAAACACACGTTCAAAAGTCATGGGCATATTTATATGTATGTAGATATATAGAATATACTCGGTAAGCGATCGCACGTATATAGAAAATAATTGATCTTGAGCTGATTATATAAGTTAATTGTCTTGTTCTTAAACTGTAACTAATTTTTATTAACCAAACCACCAAATTAAAAATTTCAATTTCACAATCATTTCACATTTCAAGAACATTTTGTTATTTTATTTGTATAATTCGAAGGGAAACAACATGTATTTATGTAATTATGTACTGTAAAGAAAAGAAAATTAAAAATTTCTTTTTAATTTGATTTTATTATTTTTGTTTGTATCTGGATTACAAAAAACTACTTTCACTTTTACTTTTATTTTTTATTTTTTTTTATCAGTAATCAATCATTTGTTGAGTACAGCAACAATGAGGTTTTGTAGCTCTGAACTAAATTTTATTCTCACATACGTCAATATTAAAATATTACGTATCATTTAAAATATAGCGATCGCTAATAATAAAGTGTGATAACAACATAGTCGGCGAGTAATAGATAGAGTCATGAAAAATGAAATCACAAAAAAAAATGTCTCAAGTGGATCTTTCTTTTATGTTTGTTGTTATTGCTAGAAATGATGATTCGATCAAACTAAAAATTCGTTTTGACAAAAAACCATACTCGATCATGTGTTTTAGTAAACTATGCGGTATTATGCTGCTGACTGGCAAAAAATACGATCAATTGTTTATCAAACAACAAATATATCAATTATCATATGTATCCGAAATTGAAATCGTCTGTTAAACCATTACATAATATGCGTAATTAATTTTTAGCTAAACTTTCTTAATTGATTTTTGTTTGTCGTTTAGGGTATAACGATAGTTAATGGATTTTTGTTTAGATATGTAAGTAAACGATATTTAAATAGAGATATTGTATAATCGTTTATATTCGGACGACAAAGGTGTATATTTCAGTGTCTTTGATCTCAGAATGTAAGCAAGCCCATTGAAGACAACAGAACCTATTTATTTTGTAGTACACAAACTAGAAATACCAATAGATACAAATTTAAATAACACATTTCTATTTCTTGTCATGTTAAGATCGAAAATATCGTAAACAGAATAAAAAAGTTGTAACATTATCATAACTGGTTTAGAAAGTTTGTAGAAATAGGATTAGTATATACCATTAGGCGGTGGCGTAAATAGTCTAAACGAGCGTAGATAATGAAAAATATTTCGTAAATTCAGAACATCGTAAACGAAGAAAGCATATACTACAATAATATAACGAATATCTTTAGTAAAAGTATGATCAGATAAAATTGTACATCTCAGTCGGACATAAATTCAATTTTTTAACAGTAGTGTTACATGCGCCGCCACCAATTAATATTATTCGTATATCCAATTATGCCTTCGTATGAACAATTATTGAATCAGTTACTGATAAATAATACAAGGCTCATTTGGGAATTCGATACGATACTAGGGTCCCAGAATTGCATCACTAACAATGATGCATGGAAAATTAATACATCTGATTCAGAGACGCATCGAGCTTTGAATACAAAGCTAAATAATACTAATGGAAATGTGTGGTGGTTTACTTATGAATCGCCCAATTAAAGGGGCCTCCATCCAACTTATTAAAAGGATGATATAATAGAAGACCTAATTAAAAAATGAAGATGCATCATGATCACTAAAAGAGAGTTGCTCTTATTTATGCTTACATTTAATAACAAAGAAAATTTAGAAAATATATTCAACATAAAAGCTATCTTTAACGTGAGAGTCAGAATAGAACCGATGAGAAAATCAACTGGCTAAATTCCTCAATGAAAATACATACTAAGCCTATAACCACACCCAAAGATATTTTGGACGAGAGCCTAGATTTGTCATGTGTGGTGAAAGAAATCGCCAAAGCATGTTATTTAAGTAAAAACATTTCAGCAAAATACATAAACTGTAAAGGGCAGCCTCCAGCAGTTTATAATGTGAAGTAGCTAAAGAAATACAAAAAATACGGAACAAAGCACCACAACAAAACCAAAGAATTCATGTTGAAGGAAGCCTACTATAAATTTAAAGAAAAGTGAATCTTAAGTAAACACGATAAAAAATAGAAAGATACTTACAGATCGTACAACAACGCGATTTAGTGAGAAATGAAGACGATACCGATACCCCAACTCTTAAAAAGTTTTTTAAATGCCTAGAAAACTTAAACATTTGACTTGTGAAACAAGAAAAAGAGCATATAAGCTCTAAATAGACGGTTAAATAATCAAGGTTCAGTGATTAAAACACTTCCGCGATTTACTAAATATGGGAATGAATAAAACACTTAGAATAGTCATCTGGAATGCAAATGGACTAATGCAACATCCAGAACTAAAAATATTGTTAAACACAAAAAAAATAGATATACGCTTAATATCTAAAAGCCATTTTACTAAATCTTCATTTAGTGAAGATTTTTCATATACTAACAATCCACAAAGGAAAAAAGCTACTTACCGCAGGTCAAGGAACAAAAATGCGAATTTTATTCTGGAGGTAAACCAACATAATGCCCTACTGATCCAAATAAAAAACCAGATCTCATAGATTTTTATGTAACAAAATAAAGCACTTTTACCTCTATGAAAACTACGTATTCATAGAAGACAGTGAAGGACTATCGTCAGACCTACTCCACGATACCAACTATCTTAATAATAACCTAAAACTTTTAATCAAATAAAATAAGAATAAATCGATTCATAATTACCTTACTGGCCAAAAAGATACCAACTATTCCCTCTGGAAAGCAACAAAAAGTCTAAAATTCAAGAACCTGCAATTAAATTTGATGATGGAACATGGGCTAGAAGCAAAAAGGAAATAGTTGATTAGTTTGCATGATACCTTGGAGGTACACATTCAGACCCCTCATGACAAATTGCTGATGAAAACAATACTAGTTCATAATACTAGATTTTTAACAAAATCGACAGTCAAAGCATAGAACCTGTATCTTTACAAGAGTTAAAAGACTTAACTATGTTCCACACCAATCGAAAGTGGCAGAAGTGATAATGAAGCAAACCACGTAATGACAAAAAATCGTATAGGCCGGTTTCTTGCTTCCAACTATTTCTAAATTATTCGAAAAATTACTGCTTAAGAGACTTAAATTAATCATAGAACAAGGACATCTTATTCTTCCCCCCCAATTCGGTTTCAGAAAATAACAGTTTCCGACATTTTCGTGTAAAATATGAAGATGAATACTCTTCATTGATGAAGATAACACCAGGAGTACCACAGGGTAGTGACTTAGGGCCAATTCTTTATATCCTATATACAAGAGATTTGCCAATACAGATGAAACTTACATTGCAACATTCACTGCAATCTAAGCAATTGGTAACAATGTAGAAGAAGCAAAGTGCGATGATTGGACAAAGAGATGGCGAATCCAGCTAAATGAAACCAAATGAATTCATGTTAACTTCACCAACAAAAAAGTTAACTGGATTCCAGTGAAAACCAACTCACATCAAGTTCCACGTGCAAATACAGCTAAATATCTAGGCATGACTTTCTAAGTGGAAAGAGCATGTCAGAAAAAAAAAGATCAAATACAGCAAAATGTATTGGCTTATAGATAGGTATTTTGAGCTATCACGACGAAACAAGGAAAATATATCGGAACTCAAATTTAAGAGTACAAAGTTTAGAGTTAAATGTACTTACTGTATAAAAAACTCACAAATGATCCTGTAAAAAAGCGCTATATAAAAAACAGTATTTTAAAAAAATTTCACAATCCGATTGCCTATCAGTATCACGTACCTTTTTGTTGACCACCATTAGTTCTTTTAGCGCCGCTCGCGGCACTTTACATTCGAATAGGCAAAACATTAAACCAAAACACGCTATAATTTGTATTGATTTACAAAGTGTGTTTGACCTAGCAAAAGGTAACGGTTTTCCATTAGTGAAAGTCCATTGTTAAAAATAACATATTGCGCTAATTAGAAGGAACACTAATAGTGGACATCCTGGCGATTATATTGCTCTTTCTCTATCATGCAATTTTAGAAAGCAAATAGTCATTCAAAATGCAGAATACAAAATCCTTGAGTTCATTCAGTTATCGAACTCCCGATTTGAAAAAATTAACGCACAATTCCAAGTCGGCAGTATTTCTACCTTATTACAAGAGAACAAATCGTAGATGAACGGCTTAAAACAAAAATTATACGAGGGTTGCCTTTTATATTTCGGGATTAATCAAAAATGGCTATTATTTTTCAAAATATTTTCCATTAAGATCAATACAATTTTGCATGCGGTTGAACGAATTTTCGAGGCACCTTTTCCACTCCGATTAAGGTATCTCCAAAACTTGCATTTTGAACTCATCAACTGCTTTTGCTTTTGGTAATAAAAAGAAGTCATTGGGTTTCAAATCAGGGCTATACGTCGGATGATACATTAGTTCGAGTCATTAACCGCTCAAATATGTAGGTGTTTGTGCCAACGTGCGGCAGCTCACATTGATCCGTCGTTTTTTTTAAATAAATCGGCAAACAAAACTTTTTGACGGTCATATGTGTATGCAATATTGAATGTATGCCGGTTTCATGTAGTGTCCAGGATGGCTCAGCTTCACGATAAGTCACATGACTATCTTGCAGTATCGTCGTAAGTTGTAAAAAATAATCGCACGAAAATGTCGTTTTTGCCCTGAACTGAAATTTTGTGTAAATATACCATCTATAATGTCAAACTTTACGATAGAGACGTTTTCCCAAACCCGAATTATAAAAGGCAACCCTCATAAAAATCGATGATAATCATAAAAAATTAAACGAATGTACTCATTCGAAACCAATCAGCTGAAACAGACGTTGAGAGTTCAAATTATGATATATGGTACATATGCTATGAAATATATTTTCACCGCTGTTTCTTTTTGGTAAGAAGGGGAGGATGTTAAAATTTCATCAACGTCTATCAAATAGCAAGAATATTTAGGTTTCATGACAGTTCTTTAAGATCAGAATTGATGAAATTTTGTACAATTACTACAACTTCTTTTTAAATTTGAATCACTAAATGGTGATCGATAATCACGCCAGACCACATATTTTACTGTTTTTAGTTTAGCAAACCTGCCTATGAAGTTTTAATTCATTTAGAAATAAAAACGTTTTAGATAATAGTTGTTTAATACAAACACACGTACACACATTCACAAGCAACAATATAATTTTGTAGAACGAAATTAAAAAAAAAAAATTGACCTCATAATAATTTCCTGTAATTCTTTGTTTTATATTAAAAACTAAAGAAACGAAAAAAATAAAAATTATAGTAACTGTAATAATAAGAAAAGTTTTTTTTTCTTAAGTTGATGTTTCCAATATTTTACACTATTTTACATAAATGTTGTACTCGTATATACATAAATAAAGAATTTAACTGTTTCTACGCTGGAGGAATAAAGCCAAACAAAAAACTATATAAAAAAAATCTTATAATATTATTATTATTTCTCAAACTTTAATTTATCTCGATTTCAGGCATTTCAATTGTGTATTTCTTTAAAAGTCGTGACTGTAACTGACAATGTAGCTTTGTGTGTTGTTGTTGTTTCACAATGTTCTTGTGGTTAACAACGTTCTCATAAAAATATATATTCCAATTTCATTAAACTATATATTCTTGCTTTTTATATTTTAAAGAATATTTCCAAAAATTGTTTTACAGTGAATACCAAATCTAAGGTTTTTATGATATGTATCTGGTTTCGCGACTAGAAAAATACGATGAATTGCAGACAAAACTCACTTCGTCGACTTATTTATTCAATATTGGAAAAAGGAAAATGATGTAGAAAGCTGAATCTTTTGACCAATATCAAAAATTGTAAAGATTACATGCGATTCTTACATTAGTAATAAGTAGCATTACATTAATACTAGTGAAGCGAATAATTCCAGTAACTTATTATACAACTCTCGTACATGCAACATCTCGTTTTATATTGTACATATTTTGGTATTTATTTAGCGTTTAAAACCAAGTAGATGATCAAGTATTTTGTTTCGGTAAAAAACGTCACGACAACCGGGTCCTTATTATATTAGATTTGCATTAGAACCACTTTCTAAACACCTTAATTGATATAATACCATGTACACGAACTCGCCGAGTCTCAAATTATTATTCTTTTTTTCATTACGTCCTTGGTATATGTCAAAAACGTAACAGTACCTCAATCTGCTGGCGGCAAACCAAACTTTATAGCCAAAACAAACCGACTTGTTACGAATGTATTGATTGGATGGATGTCTACCATATTAGGGACACATTTAATCGTCAACCGCAATAACCATCTCTGCAGATGCAAATTAAAAAAAAAAACGTCGTTTAGATCATTTATGTATGGCCGTATTTTGGCGAATCGAGCCGTGGTACAGGCTATTTTCAAGATATCAAAATGGATATTAGTAAAAATTTCCTCAAATAATGTTCGTCTCATCTATTTTGTAATTAGCTCGTTGCAAGTGCTTGGTCATTAGCCCAATACAACCGCGTTTGTGGTAACGTATTAAACCTAGACTCTATCAATACTCCGGTAGACGCATAAATATCATCTGCGTCAATTTTTATGGTTTTATGTATTTTTCATTTCGTTTCATTCCATGAATTAAGTTTATACATAGCTGACGATGGCCATAAATTGTCTTCATTTCTCCACTCTTGGTTTATTTGTTGTCACGGTGTTGGTTCGACCACAGCGTTGGATGTGCTTGGTTGCTGCTCTATAGTGTCCTCTTCATCGCTGTCATACTCGTAATTTTAAAATTGGATCTTTACTCTGGCCAGCAATTGATTTTTAGAAAAATGATGACGTTTAAATTGTCGTCTTCACCAGAATCTTCGTCTGCATCACTACAGAAATCGGGTGAATCCAACAAAATATCACTTGTCATCTAGATATCATCAGGTATATTGTTCAAAACATCAAGCACTTCAGCCACACTTTTTTAAGGAGTTTTCCTAGAAAATCGTATAATTAACTAAAGACAAATGTTGTAACAGCTTACAACCCCGGCTAAAAAAACTGTTTATATTATAAATCCGAATACCGTATAACTGTTTATTATCATTATTGACTTAGCAATATTTTATAGTTTCGGCAGGATCCATGTTTTCGAGATAAAATTAATCACTTTTTTAATACACGTTTACCGCACGAATAATTAAAAATGAGTTTATTAATTTCCTTATATAGTTCATCGAATAACGGAATTGCACAAAACAAGAAAAAACATGTTAAATTTAAATAGGAGCTAAATTAGTATGGACGTTCATTGTTGCGTTTTCAATACATTTGTCAGAAATGAGTTAAAAATAAAGTGGTTTGTCCATCGCTACCCACAAATAGACCATTTTTTGGTATCTTCATAATAAGTGATCCAGTACTTAGACAGACCATGAGTAGTGATAACCAAATGAAACAATGTTTTTCATTCGATGTTGACGATTTTCGTCTCCTGCATTTCCACGTCTTTTGGATTATTCATACGCCACCGAAATACCTTGGTTTTGAAACGTTCCCAGTATAAACATTTAGAAATGGTTGAACGATCGTCCCAATGATTCTTGCGTGTGACACGTGACTTCGATATTTTTCGGTTAGCTTGAACATTCTATGTATTCCATGTCAACAAGTGTTATTTTGTTTATCAATTGCGTATAATTACTATACAATTTTTAAAGTAATCGATTTTCAGCGGCTGAAAAATAAAACTCCCGTAAATACTGTTTTGTTGTTTGTACTTCGGCAAAATGAATAAAAAGCAAAGTCAAATGATGCTGCTTTGAAAAGCATACAGTATTAATATATACAGTAAGTAATAATCTTAACGTAGAAATCACAATTTCAAGTTCCCAATAATTGTTAGAAATCCAGATATCGAGACAGACGTCCAAACAGACTATAACTACAACAAACTCCAGCAGATTAGAACTAAATTCTTCCACAAAATTGTCTTCGTTCTGTTCTCTTGCTTAGGCACGATCAAAATCTTTCATAATGTTTTTTCCACCTTCAACTTTACCAGTCAAATCGAGGATGCACAACGAAATTTGCCAAACTAATCAAAAATGTAAACAAAATGCGACAAAACAAATTTCGTTTTTTTTTCATTCCTGCTTTTTGCACAAAATTATCGCAAGTATAACCTTTCACATTCACATTCTAAGCAATTCTGTGTTGTAAGTTGAATTATAATAAATCTACAGTATTAAATTGCTAGACTTTATTGTTAGAAAAGAATAATAAGTAGGTAGACTGCGTAATTACTAACTAAGTAGTAGAGCCACAAACATTGTAAGCTTTATTTAAAAAAAAGTAGTTTGTTCCTCGAATCAATCATTTTTTGATGCAAGAAGAGAAGCGTTGCTTAGGCAGACGATATTGACAATTGTCATCGCTAGCATTTCCATGTCTTTTGGATTCAGTTCGTACATGCAATCGTCTAGAAGTGGTTGATGATGCAGTTTTTCGTCGCCATATTTTCACGTAATTTTTAATCAATGAATGAACAAAGAAATTAAAGCATAAATTTCGTAATCTAATATCCGTCACCTATGTAGCAGTCAGATTTTTTGCATTTGTTTTTCGGAAAATACGATTTCGTTTTTTTTCATTCGTAATAGCGCGGATTTTACGATATTCGGATTATACAAAAAAAAAATCATATTAGGAATATTTCAAAGTAGTTTGGTGTCGGTTTTAAACAATTCAACTGGCTCTGTATTCTAGTTTAACCAAAAATTAACTAATAAAAAAAATGCATCGATGCAATAAACGAAATTTGTCTGGTGTCTATCTTTTATAATTCACTAAAACAATGTGTCCATACGAAGTGTAATACTAAGTTTGGACCCAGAAATTTTTGTAGTTTAGTCACTGCAGTCTAATGAGAAGACCGAATTTTTAATTTTGGATTTCAAATTTAATTCGGGAATCCTCATTTACTCGAAACCATGGTACTTTGAAGCTATTGCAAATTTCAACTTTTTTAAGGTTAATAAGTGGTTTAACAATGTGTTTGGGGATCCATGTGTCTGATGAAGGATATTATACTTATATTGTTTGCAGATATACTTATTAAGATATTAATAAGCAGTATTTTAATAAGCCGGCAAACATGCCTTACCCGTTAAATAGTCTACATCAATTGCGTATAATCATAAGTTTCCGAAAGCAATCGAAGATCTTCAGCAGCACTTTTCTTCAAACAAATGAAATAGTAAAACCAAGTTAATGCTGGTGACTTCGACAAAATGACCACATTGAATCAAAAACAAAGCCAAATCATGTCGCTTTGTCACAAAATACGCTCTCTCGTAGATATCCCTGAATTAAAATTAATACAAGGTCCTAATAATTGAATAATTGTTAGGAAGTCCCTATATCAAAACAGACGACAAAACAGACAATATTAGGTGAAATGTTTAAAACTGGAATTCTTAAAATTCTTCCACATGTTAATTGTCTGCGCTCTGTTATCTTGCTTAGGCATATTCAAATCTTCTATGATGTTATTTTAACCTTCCACCTTTCAGCTTAGCTAGTAAAATCAACGATGTGCAACCAAATTTGCCAAACCAATAAAAAATATGGGAACCGCTCAGAACTGGACATTTTAAAACTGGATATTTCAAAATAGGATTTGACAAAACGAGATATGGTACAAAACTGGATATTTTAAAATTGGATAATTCAAAACGAGATAAGGTACAAAACGAGATATGGTACAACACTGGATATTTCAAAACAGGATATTTCAATATGTGATTTAAACTTAAAATGATTTTTTAGGAAAGTTCTGGAATATGGCCAATTAGGGAGGAACTCGGTGAGTTCCTAACCGATTTTGATAAAATTCGATACGTAGGAAGAAATTCGAATTTCTTCCTCCAATTTCATCATAATCGGTTAAGAACTCACCGAGTTCCTTCCTACCTAATTGGCCATATTCCAGAACTTTCCCAAAAAATCATTTTAAGTTTAAATCACATGTCGAAATATCCTGTTTTGAAATATCCAGTTTTGTACCATAACTCGTTTTGTACCTTATCTCGTTTTATAATATCCAGTTTTGAATTATCCTGTCGTCAAATCCAGTTGTAAAATATCCAGTTTCGGCCGGTACCCAAAAAATATTTAAACAAAATGCAACAAAACAATTAATATATTTCAAGATTCTTTTTTCACTCCTTTTTGCACAAAATTACCGCATTCCTTTTTTAACAAAAAATTTTTTGAAAAATAATTTCAGGTCATTTACTTCTTCGTACTGGTTTAGAAAACATCAGACACAAGTTTTCGAACTATTCAGTATTTGAAACTTGAATTAACAGTGTTCAAGGATAATTGTCGATGCAATCTCTTCCTGTTTTTTGCTATTTTAAAGACGATGATCATTACTTGATAAAGTATATATTCTATGTCAAAGCATGGAATGTTATGATCATTCAAAAGTGTACATACTTGCTTATGTGATCCCCCTATTATTTTATTTTTCCAAATCCTTTTTGGAATCTCCGGTACCTCTCGATCCAAGTGGTTCTTTTGTTCGGCCAATTATTTTACTTTCTTTTTGATTAATTTTTGAAATAAAATTCCAACAAAATTTTACAATGTAGTGGATTTACTTTATTTTTCTTTAAAATTGCAAATTTTTCTTGATCTTCATAATTTGAAGTCTTTTTCGTAATAAATTAAATATTTTGTAAACATTCGCCCATGACGAAGGTTAAAGTTGTTTTTTAAATTTGCAAGACGTCAGCTGGTTTTTGTCACGTTATTTAAAATTAGAAATTCTATCTCTAGCATATTGGGCAAACATGCAGATTCGCTTTAATCATGTGCATCGTAACTTATTTTAAAAATCTTAAGAAAACTCCCACTTCAATGATTAAAACAAAAAAAAAAAAAAAAAAAACATCGAATAATGTGTCAATGCCAAAGAAATAGTCATTAAATGCAACTACAAACAATAAGAACAATAATATTTTGAAAACTTAAAATTTGAATGTTTACCAAATCTATTATTTCATTTCCTCATTTATAGTACATATGACTATATTATAACTATATAATATGTACAATCAATACATATGACATAATTGTTTACCTAATTTATGTAGTAATTTCAGAGACCCAATATATTAAGCATTTGGATACGAAGAAAGTGACAAAACAAATTATTTTTTACTACAAAACATAAGGCAAGACAAATTTCTTCGTCTTCGTTTGCTTTTTTCTTTAGTTTTTTAAACAATGCGGTATATTATATGATTCATATATTTATTGTTTATTTACATTTTCAATGGCGTAGAATTAGTCGCATAATATATAAACGGCCATGACGATATAATCATGTTTTTTTTTTATAGATTACAGGTTTTAAATTGATAAAAAAAATTTTTTAATACTGATAAAACGACTCGTTAAAACGAACAGGTTTATATGGTTAATAATAAAAAAAATTTCGTAATTGGCCAATGTTCGAGTATTTTTCGAATATTCCACAATAAATTTATTTACTCACCTCACGCAAAATGTATGAAAATTAATCATCACATTTCATCGGCCTTGTGATTTTGCCTAATGAGTTTTTTTTGTATATCCGTATTTCGGTGATAAAAATACTTTATGACTTCTTAATATCGTCTGTAATCTTAGTAATAATTTTCCATTGGTATTGAACTGAATTTGCCGTGAAAGTTTGTACTTAGGATAATGATCTCTCTCTGGTTATTTTTTTGGAAATGTACAACGATAAGAAACAGATTAATACACAATTAATTATAATGTATTATGTCCATGATATTTAAATAGACATTCAACTTTGTTAAATATTACTGATGTGTTGTACATTTTTATCAGCTGACCATGAGACCTATATATACACAGATTTCTTCGAAGTCAATTGCTATCGGTTATGTATAGGTACGCAATTTTTTTTTTTTAAATAAATCGAGACCTTATAGTATCGCGTGTTCACTTCAACACATATGACAATAACGCGTGATCATGTCTATAATTTTAGTTATTGATGTCAGATGTCGCAGTCTTTGAGATAATGAAACTAAACCATTGAATAGAAATTGAGTTATTTTGCACAAATATTATTAACTGGTTGGTAAACGACCTATGTTTGGATTAGTTATTGTAGGTTCGTAATTAAATCTTTTGCTATGATTAGTGTACTCCACACCTCAAGGTTATCGTAAAAAAGCTCTCGACATATTTAAATTTAACTCAAGCTGCTTGAGTGAGTGTATGCATTTTCAATATTTAGGTAAAGGGTGATACTATATATTTTTTGGTACTATATATTTTTTGAATATTATACAGTCCATTTTTCTGATTCCCATGTGTTCAGTTGTATTGTTTGTCAAATCACCGTGGAAAGATCCACAGTTGCACAGCGTTTATAAATTGTTAACATTTGTATAAAAAATAATGAGTCTATTCGGGCTACGTTTTGCGCATTACGTGAAATTGATGGTCAACTTAATCGACCTAATATCTGTAATGTATTTAACAAAATTCTGATCGAAACGTACTGCTGAAAATATAAATGCTGAGAAACAAAAAGTTGATGAAAATCGAGAACAATTAATTAGAAGTCGTTCTCAAAAACTTAGACTTTCTTATGATACCTCATGGAAAAAGATTTTGCATTTCAAGACGTATAAAAATCAGTTGACCTAAGAACTTAAACAGAATCCCAGAAACTGAGTTATATTCACGTCTCCCATAATTTAGTTTTATAGTTTAACCACAGATATTTATACCAGATAAACATCTTGTATGGCTAAACTTTACACAAGTAAATTCATACTATGTAAATTAATATAACCGAAATCTAAACAAACGAAAAAAAGATGTGTTTCATAATTTTCTTTTGTTTATGTACGACTATTTGATTAACACAATCAAATAAAAATGTCAAAAAATTTGTTTTACTATATGCGCCTTTTAACGCAAAGTGGCTGACACCTAGCGAGTTTTTTCAAAACTACGGTAAAGGTGGTCAAGTAGTAATAGTTATTTGCTAATCAAATTTGCCTAATTCTAGTTGAATATCCATTATGACATATAAACAATTGCTGAAACACCTTTGGCTCTTATAGTACGTAGCGCCATCCGCGGCACTTTAAAGGCGAATAAAATACAATCGTAACAAAATTCCAACTTACACAATTGTGTAAAATGTGATATAATATTTTAATGTTTTTTTTAAATCGAATTCCAAAAAATTCCATCTATTAAAAAAATAATTGGTGATTATCTAGATTATCTAGAATGCCAAAATCAATGTGGTAAAATAATATTTAATTGTAGTTTTGTAACCTAACAAAAATTGATTATTTACACAAATGTGTCAGTTGGCTTTTAAATATGATTACTTTTGTTTCGAACAAATTAGTTTGAAATACATACACAAATGTGTAAGTTGGTTTTGATTTCATCGATAAATAACTTTCGACATCTCTTACTAGAACAATCAAAATTTACATACACATATGTGTAGGCAGGACACGAAAGGATTATACCGATTTGTTTTTATTTCAAATATCTCTACGGAACCTTTAACGTGTGCACAAGTTACTCACCGAAAGGAAGATCCATTTTCTGCAAGGATGAATGGTTAATCGCGTTTATCAAGCGAGTCTGCCTGAAAATGTTTACAATGTAGATGAAATGGATTATTCTGGGAAAAGATGCCTTCCAGACATTCATAGCTGTATCATAGAAAACCTATTGTGGTTTCAAACAGTTTTTTGCTACTTTCTGCTGTACTGTTGGATTGTATCTACTACTGTATAATTTTATTATATTAGAAGCACAAGTGGAGATTTTATACAGCAAAACCTTACACTCCAGCCTTAAGTTTGAATGTTTTCCTATTAATTAGTTCATTTTGACACACCTTAAATTGATTTGTTGACGTTTAGTTTCCATATGTTTTTCCATGTGAGCATTCTATCTAAATGTAGGCCGAGATATTAAACGTTTTGATTTTGTGGTAGCATAATTTTATTTAATCCCATAGGTGGACAGGGGTGTAAGTTTGCGGAGTGCGAATGTAATGTGCGCCGATTTACATTTGTTGACCTTAATTCTCAATTTAGTTAGCCATTTTTTTAAATTCATCTAAGTATTCCTGCAGATTTCTTGAAGCTTTTACGTAACTTGGTGTTGGTAGGTCTGCAGTATAGATCAACTATAATATTGGACCCAAAACTTTGCCTTCTAAATCCAAATTGATGATTCGGAATGATTTTATTTCTCATGTAGAATTGGCTTAAGTTTCTAAAGGAGCATTTTTTCGAATAGCTTTAGGAGTGTCGGGAGTAAACTGATTGGACGATATGAGTTAACTTTTTTTTCATCTTTAACCGGGTTTTAAAATTTTCCAGGTTTTGGGAAAGTAGCCTTTTCCATTATATTATGGAAAATGGTGATTAGATCATGCTCTGATGTTTCGTCATATAACATTTCGTGGCTTTCGATTGGCTCGTTGGGTTGTAAATATTTTAGTAAAATTTTGTCCGAACATGATTGAAATTTTGTCCGAACTACTTCTTACCCAGTTTCTGTCAGGAAGACGAATCGGAGGGCATGAGAGTGTAGGTCGTGTTAGGTTACTTTCAATCTCTGTTACTTCAGTCGCAGTATAGTATGTTGATTTGTTAGGAACCTACTTGATCATAGTATTAGAACGTACATGTTAAGTGTTATTTAATACCGGTGAATGATTAGAAGACAGATCGTAGCACTTTTCAGCCATTACAAAAGATCTAGCCATTACACCTCTTTGTTACACAAAGTTCAGTAAGTCGGGAATTTTTCATCGCCCAACCTACTGGCCAACTGAGATAATTCAGTTTTTCATTTTTAATGCATTCCCACAGTTTTACTTTCGAGGACGTTAACTTAAACCCCATTGGATATGTTTGGCTTTGTAGTAATCTTCTGCAATAAACTTATCTCCCAGAATTTTGAACTAATATGCATATTGTAAGTCTTTTAATGAATCTTAGATTTAATTACTATTTACTAATTTAGTCAACGGCGAGTATCGAGTTCGGGACCGTTCCTTGCTAATTGTGACACCATCTCTTGCATATTGGTTTTTTTTCCAATTGCTTATTTATAATTATCAGTTTATGCTGTGTGCCTTAATCGACTAAACTAGCTAAACTAAATTTTAACGAGTTAGTTCATGCTATTTGTAGATAGATAGAACTACACAAAAGTAGACAAAAGTCGCTAGCTGTGGCTCAACTTGAAACTAAACTAAACAAAAAAGTATTATAGTTTATTTATAGGTTAAGATTATTAGAGTTATTTTATATTTTTTGTGCAAAGTCACCGAAAAGTTACCTCGGAAAAATACTTTTCAGCTACCACATATGAGGCAATAGCGAAAGATGGAACAATTTGGAATGTTTAGTTTGATATAAAAGTCGATTAAGACACTGGATTAGAAGTAAATTCATAGAATTATCAGAATTTAATCTGATATGAAATAAACAAAAAAATCATATTTCTTATTGAGGATTTAGACTGTGTGCCTCCCGTCGATTTTTTTGTCTAAATTGCCGACTTTTCATTTCAACGTTACATTTTGCTATTACTCACTTGGCGGCGGACGAAATTACTCATCTTGAGTTTGCTTTTCAATTATAATTTCACTGGACATCAATACAAAAATATAAATATAAGCTGCTGTAATTATTTTTTTAGTGTTGTGTTTTTTCATAGTTTACAATAACGGTAAATTATAAAGAAGGTTTATTTAAATTTAAAAAAATCAAATTTTTTTTTTTTGTTAATTACTGTTCGAAAACTGAAATGCCACAAATTTATATATGTTATACTAGTACCATCGAAGAATAATTGGCAGAACTCCTCATTAATTTAGAAATGACAAACATTTAGCCAACAAAATCGGTCGGAGATACACAGTCTTAGTTCCCGTATAGGGTTTTCTATTTAGGCCGTTGCAAGTCTTTATGTTCGTATTAGTATTTCATTTCGAACATCAAGTCAATTATGAAATACATAGTAATGAAAATCCTAACAACATACAATTTATTTTACTTGAAAACATCAAAATGATGAAAATGCTTTTATTGGCGATTATTTAAAATAAAAATAAAAAATACATCTTATGTTTCATTTAAAATAATTGTATGGGTTTAATATTTCGTGACTTTTCCTCACTCTGCTTAACAATTAAAATTGCTGATAATACGAAAATCAATTATTATTTGTACACATAGGGGTTTTTGATTATCATGCTGGTTGGTTGGTCGAATGGCATGAGTATTGAAATCAACAAAAAATTGACGCGTGCACCACATAGTCAGCCGCCCCTCTAATTTGTATTATTTGTTATTTATTATTAGACAGTTTGTTTTATCGATCAGTTACAAAAATGTGAGAATATATTTTTTAAAGCAACATGAATATGATTTTACGATGTTTTTTTCTCAGGTTCACGGTGTGTGTAATGTAAAAACCAGGGTTTGAAAACATAAATTATTTGTAACTTCTATATTTATGATATATTTGTAATTTTCGATTTTGTATTTTTACAGCTATTGTTTTGCGAGAAACAGATGACGGACTGTCCAACTTATCAGGGCTTTCGTTACGTGACGAATCAGATTCTGGAAAAAATATTCTTAGACAACGTTCGCTCATATATGAAAATCATTTTAATGAAGATTCAGACATCAATAAATCGTACAAACAAAGTTTATTACGTAAACGGTGTGCAAGTGTTATTGAAGCACCAACCTTTAATCATCATCTCGATATAACAACATCAGTAACTGCTATTGATATTGTAAAACAATTAAATCCTAAAGAAATTGTATTACGCCGATGTCGACAAACGGCACCGTTAAAATTTTCTGAAATTTATTCTGAACACAATTTGCACAATTGTCGTAAAATTGGTGAAGGTGTTTATGGCGAAGTTTTTATGAATAAAACGGCTAGTGGTAATACCGTTGTATTGAAAATTATACCGATCGAAGGTGATATCGAAGTAAATGGCGAACCACAAAAGAAATTTGATGAGATTTTGGCCGAGATTGTTATTGCTATGGAATTAAGTAATTTACGAAATGGAAAAGAATTTATGACAAATGGTTTTGTCGAAGTAATTAATGTACGCTGTGTCCAGGGACAATATCCAGAGCATTTAATTGATTTATGGGAATTGTATAGAGAAAATCATGTAACAGAGAATGATCATCCCGATATATTCAATGATGAACAGTTATATATAGTACTAGAATTATCAAATGCTGGTCAAGATTTAGAAGCCTTTACATTTAGTAACGCGTTACAATCATATTCGGCATTCATTCAGGTAATCATATTTTTGTCCAAAATTTTATTTTTGTTTATATTTAAATTAACATTTTGAGTTGAACGCTTATATAAACACACACACAGAAACTGTTCTAATCAAAAGCTTTAATTAATTATATACAAACAGACAGTAAAGACAAGTTTATGTTGTATTGTGTTTGCTTTAAATGTGCACAACTCCATATGGCGAAACTCAAATTGTTTTTGATGAAAATTTAGTTCCTTGTTTTGTTATGCTATTTGTTTTTTTTTTTTTTTTTTTTTATAATTTTCATGGTGGACGGGTGCAAGTCTAGGGCATATAATTATTTTCTAATTATGACTAGATTTACACTCATCCATTATGTTGATCATTTCATTATTTTATATATTTTAATATTATATTTATTTATTTACAGCATTTATAAGTTTTATTTTGTTGTTGCAAATTATAGTTTTTTGGTTTGCTATTTATTATAATTGTGTTTTTACATATAAATATGATTTTGGCCTTGTCATTCGGTGTGTGCAAATCTAGAGCATGCTTTTGATTAGGGCTCATGACTAGATTTTCACTCACCTATTGATTTGGTGAATTTTGCTTCTGTTATATTTTATTTAATTTTAATTTTATGTTGCCTATATAATTTTACATTTATTATTGTTTAACCATAATTAAACATAAAATCTGTATGATTTTAATTAATTTCCAATTTTTTTATTTTTCGATAAACAATTTATATAGATTGCTATCACTTTGGCCGTTGCTGAAGCTAAATTTCAATTTGAACATCGAGATTTACATTGGGGCAATGTTTTATTGATACCGACAGATGATAAAGAAATTATATTTAAATTGAACGGAAAAGAAATTAAAATTCCAACTCATGGTGTTAAAGCAACCATAATTGATTATACATTATCGCGTATGGTATTTGAAGGATGTTGTTTTTATAACGATTTGTCAAACGACGGTGAATTATTTTCGGCGTCAGGCGATTATCAATTTGATATTTATCGTTTCATGAAAAATCATTTGGGGTAAGTTTAATTTTTTATGTTAAATAATTTCATTCAATTAAAAATAAATACAATAAAATTGCAACATTTTAACTCATAATTGCGGCATGGAATTATAAAATGTTTGCTAAATCATTATGTTTCATTCGGTGGCCAATTAATTATTTATTCACTTAGATATTTTAACAATGCCAGTAAGATTGGTTTCATCAACTTTGTCAGTTTTGACATCTTTAACCGTTTTTTTCCCATTCGAACGACGTTTTTTGTGTTATATTTTAGTTTGAAATTCGTACTTTGGTAATAGTTTTTATTGCACTACTGTATTTCAACTAATTGTTTTATCAAAGTCAAACTTACATATTTGTTTTGACTTGACAAGATCATTATACTTATTTCTGAACATACATATGTGTATATCGAAGAAAAATGTCGAAGACTATCTAATGCTAGTGGTTCCATGTAAAGCAATGCTTGTAGCATGGGGCAACGCTTTTTGTGTTGGCCTAAGAAAAACAGAGCGTAAAGGCATTTCCACATAGCGACGATCGTAAAAAATATCTGGCGACGATTTCTTCATTTATGATTAAATGAATAAAATTTATAAACTAAAATTAAAACTGATCGCGATACATGTTAACTAGATTTAATTAATAAAACCAAAAAAATTCAATAATTTTACAAATTTCATGCAAAATTATCAATTATTTATTTCCCTCGTCCGGCATCACGATAATTTGATTAGATCTTAAATTTTTTTTCGTTGTCAAACGAACGCATTATACCATTTAACCAATTTCAAACGATTTCCGCATTCACACTCAAATTCTTAACGATATAATTTTTCATTCTGATTTTTTTCGTGTTGTGTTGTATGGTGTCGAGTTGAGGTCGGGAACTATTTCTGTTATCAAATAGCCAGCCTTTCTCACTCAAAATTTCAAGTGTATAAGTTTGATATACGTAATAAGTTTAATATATTATATGTGTGGCACTTTTCTGGTAATTCCCGAGAATGAAAATTTTAAATTCCATTATTTCATCTTTTTTTTTCTTTTTGCTTTTTCCATACACTTTGCATTGGCGATTAGGAAAAATGTGTGTTGGGAGAAAAAATACATTTTTTATGAACAAATTTTGGGGAATAGCGAATTGTTCATATAACATAACCTCTGTAATTAAAACCTATCGGGTTATAATATGTACATAATATTAAACATTTTTAATTGTTAAGATGGCTACATCGTCGTTGCGAGTAAGACTTTGAAATATTCTTAGTTTTATGGAATAATGGATTTATAATAAAAACCTTCGGCTAGCCTTTAGCATATCGCTCAAGATGACTGTTGTGACATTTTTTAACTAAATTCAATTAAAAATCTCAACGCGTCATCACACTCAATAGTGTTGATAATAAGGCATGTGGGAACTTAATTTATTAATTTTTATGAATCCATCCTCATATAAATCGAAAGAATCGATTGCACACCGCAACTGATGTCGCTGGATAGACCATCAAATTGCATCGCATATTCTCAGTATCGTCGTCAATATACGGCAACATTTTTTGTAACATTTCATTAAAGTGTAATTAATTAATTTTAATTAGTAATTAGTAATTGTTAATTAACCATTAATAATTTTGTTTTCGTTAGCCCTATATGTATAAAGTAGTTTTGTCATATTTTACTTGATATAATGCGACATCGTAAAACTTCTCATTAAATTTTCTACACAACTCCCAATTTACCAGAAGAATAAAAATACAGTTCAAAGATGGGAAGCGGTTCGAAGTTATAATTATTGTCAAGGGTATTAAAGCGAATTAAAATTGGAAAAGTTGCAAAATCATATTGTTCTTAAGGAATCAAATTCCAGTGTCACAGAAATACTGTTAAAAAATACTTTTTCGTAACGAAAAATTAAAAAATTAATTTGCAAGGAGATCAAATATTTTTAATAGGTTATTTTGAATTGATTGTGATTACGGACCGGTTCCATAGAATTTCAGCTTTAACGAAAGGCTCAACAAACCATCGTTAACCGTTTTTTACATTAATATATAAATGTAAATAAACTTTTAAAATGCATAATTGAAATAAAATTTCCGAAATTTGAAATATTAAATTTGTCTAAATTTGTAAAATTTTGGTGTGTTTTTAAATTTCTAATGCCTCTTCAACGATTGTAACGTTACATATAATCTACCTGTGGTTGTTTCGATTCTTCTACCGATTCCTTTTGCCTTAATATTTTTAATTTCACAATCCATAGCTGCTCGAGTATGATAATACTCAGACTTTTTTTTGATAATGTCTCCTGACAATGTTTTTACCGCCTTATCAACGAAACCAACAATCGCTCGATACGATGGTCGTTTTCTATAACCTTTATTTGTATATTGCTTTTCGCCACACTCAAGCCATTGATTCCATTCATTACGTAACGCCAATTTAAATGAACGGTTTACTGCAACATCTAGAGGTTGTAAAAACGACGTAGATTTCGGAGGTAAAAACACAACTTCAGTACTACATTGTTTCTTAAGTCTATTTACAACATCCTGTTTTTTGTGAACTCCATAGCAATCCATGAATAAAAATGGATTTCGTGGTTGCCAAAAAATTTCCTCGTTTGGCGAAACAACTAAGTATCCATTCGTGCATAACCTTTGTATTCACACTACCACCATCAGAGACTGTAACACTTACTTGTTTTGGTAAAAGCAATTTGGGAATATTTTTAAGGTCTTTAAATATGATGAACGTTTTTATGGTCATTCCATCGCCTTTGTAGTGTAATGTTCTGTCGCTACACATGTCGAAGTAGCACGGGGCCTCATCCATATTAAATATTTGCCACGAATTTAGTCCCACTGTTTTTTTGTCTACATTGTTGAATATATTTGTTTATGATTTCAAATGACACCTTGTTGATCTCTAAACATTGTTGGCTTTGATGGGTAATCTTTCTCGATGAAATTTTATTTCTCTTGCACACACCTCGTATCCACTTATTACTACATTTAAATTCATTGTCGTTAACGTTTTGATCTTTAGCAATAGATTTCACTTTGATTTTAAACGAACCATAAGACACTGTAATTTTATTGTCCCTTTGAATTTTAAACTATTTTACAATTTCGCTTTCAATTGTGGGATAAAATGATTTGCGACCTCCTCCCTTAATTCGATAGCAATTAAATTTTAATTGCGTTTCATTTTTTAATCAGTTGCGAATTTGGCAACGTTGGTATCCAGAGTCCCGATTGACTTTATTCAACGGTTCGCCGGTTTTTATTCTATTAACTATTTTTAATTTTTCACTGGTCGGTATTTTCTTTCTTCTAGCCATTGTTCTAAAATAAATTATTTATTGATGCGTTATTATATTTTTAGGGTATAATTAATCAAACTTACGAATTACATACCTAATTCGTATTTTAGTATAATCTGAAAATTTTATGTCGATTATTTTCAACAACAATCCGAATAACTATCTAGGTACTAAGTACAATGTTTTTAATGGATGATGTACATAACCACACAAAAATGATTTAGTACACGATTAGCTCGAATAATTTTTAGTAGCGACAGAACTTAATTAATTAGGTAATTAACTACGCAATATTATTTTTATTATTTCTTATGCTCACTTTTCACACGAGAATTACAGTACCTATACTTATAATTTACAAATAACATGTGTGACTGAACCGAATTATTAATTCATCGAAAAAGTGAATATCGTAACGGTTTATATATACAAATTTCATTTTTCTCTTTTAAATATCTAAAAGACACTACACACGATCCAACTTGTCGTCCGACCGCCATATAAAATAAATACTAATATTTTTTATATAGCGGTCGGACAAGTTGGATCGTGTGTAAGGCCTTTAAAAAAAATAAAAGTACGGTTTCTCTCAAAAGTCGATTTTACTCTTTTTTACTTTTTGTTTTTTATAAAAATGTTTTTTTTTCGTAATAATATACCATGGTATATTATTTGTACAATAGAGCCAAATAATATACCAGTGGTATATTATTTGGCTCGGTACGAGATAAAAAAAAGCAAATCGGGGTTTTGTCGTTTTTCTTATGTTTGATCAGCCATGATACATCACAAACTATTTTGTAATTTTTCGGATTACAAAATAAACCGACCCAGGGTAATGGGTTAACTGATGTCTATTTTTAAGTAAAAGAGCCCTCTCTTTCTTAAAAATAGACATCAGTCAAATCAAAGCGATCCGACCCGAAGTTAATTTGAATGCAAGGACCCACTTCAACTTATCGCATGAATTTTAAAATTCTTTCTCGTTTATATCACTAATAATTATATCTTTAATACGTAATAAGTTTTTGTCCACAATCTACTGTACAAACATCTGTATGTTATTTAAGCGTTAAAACTGTTTTAACAATTCGAAAGTGAAATATTTTCCAACCAAATTTAGGTAATCAAAACTTTGAATAAGTGGTAATTTGGATGCCATAAAAAATCAAAAATCAAATTGAATACGTTTTATGGCATCCAAACTACACAATTATGGTGCTAAAGCACACAAAATATTTTTCCCGCCCACTAATGATTTTAGCAAAAGCGAACTTTGCACTTATTTCGTATATAAAAAATGGAAAATCAAGAATAATTTGTTACAGAAAAGTCGTAAATATTTGAGGTGGATAGGTGGTGAAAGGAATAATTAAGACTATGTTATTTAAAATGTACATTATCTACTAGAATTAATTACTTAAAGATCTGTGGATCTTAATAAATAATCTTAATAAATGTATATGCACCACTCTTATATCGCACTTTAAATAGTATGACCGTACACCACATTTTCGTTTTTTTTTATGTAATAATATTGAACCGATTGCTACCCAAAAAATGTAAATCCGAATCCAAATCAAAGGAATCAAAATTGTTTACATTTTTAAATATATTTCATAATGGAATATTGGCATAAACTAGTAACGTAAATCAGACTCCTGTTCTTATTGAAATTCGTTTTTTGGGTTTATTTACCCGAAATATGATAGTCTCAGATTGAACCTAGTATTTGATGTGATTGTGTAAATGTTTTTAATATTGTTTATTGAAAAATGGACTTTTAATAATTAAAATACGACGTTGCAATTTTATAAATACTTGCATCATAATAGTTTTATAAGAAAAAAAAACTAATAATTTATTTTATTTTAATTTTCAACAGTAATAAATGGGATCGCTATGAACCATACACAAATATTCTTTGGTTACATTACACCATCGATAAAATGATCAATGGTGCACGTTATCGCAGTAATAAAAACAAAAAACATCGTTCAGCTATACAAGATATGATGCAACTCCGTGACGAATTATTGGACTATAAAAATACTTGTGACTATATTAAATGTTTGTATTGAAGTAAAATATTTATAAATATTTTTTTTGAAGAAAATATCGCTAGAAAATAGAAAAGTTCTTATGTGTTTTACATCGACTAATCCATAATTTGATATTTTTGTTTTATTCTATTTTTTATAATTTCTATTTAATTTTTTTTTTTTTTTTTTTTTAACACTATATAAAAATATTTTTTGCACAAATGATCGAACGAACACAAAATAGAAAATTTATCAGTAAAAACATTTTGAATATATTTTATTTAAAAAAAGAAAAGAAGAAAAATATATATTCTATTGTTTATTTTATTTAATTACCAAAACTAATTTATATTACTATTATTATTATTATTAATAAACCTTTAAATTTATTAATCCAGAGATCAAAAATTAGATAAAAAAAAATATTTAAACAAAACGTAACGTATGAACAATAATAGATATATATACACGGATTAATAATAAAATTGAAATCAAATTTATATATAAACTATTAAATTTATTAAAACTAATAAGAAAAGAGTTTACAAATTTTCTTGTTTATGAAAAAAACGAGTAAATTTAAAGTAAAAAAAAAAATATATAAATTTACATGTTGACTTGATCTTATTTATTTTAGTGTTAACACATAAAATGTTAGTTATTTTTAATATTCGTGTAAAAAACAGTTTATTACCGTATTACTATTATAACTATTATTTAATTAATTTAAAAATATATAAATAAATAAATAAAATCCTGTACAAAAAAAAAATCGAACAAAATCTGTATAAATTAAAAAAAGATAATTTATATATTATAAAAAAAATTGTTAACTTTTCATTTTCATAATTTTTTTGTTTTGAAATTACTACAAAAATATGGATATAATAATAATAATAACAAAAAACGAAACAAGATATTCACTTAATGAGTATTTTTGTAAATATTGCAATTTCATTAATAATTTAACCGTAATAAAAAATGTAAATGTTATTTATATAAAATTGTTATTAAATATAACTATTAATTATTATTTCAAAATTAATTTAAAAAACGAACAAAAAAAAAAAAAGAATATGTGTTTTTATATTATATTAGTTTGGCCAAGAAGTTGCGTTCTAGCATTCTTGGTCTTGAAAATGGGTTCTTATTGTTCCCTGTGTTCAGATTATGGTAAGTCTTAAATTTGTATTTTAACTTACATTTGAAATTAATAGTTATTAGATTTTTTTAGAATGTTGTGCCGACTACCGATGAATTAGAAACTTTTTTCTCAAAGGCATAAAAGTTTCAAAAACAAATAGACCACAAGAAATTCTTCACATCTCTACAAAAATGCCATTTTACCAAAACTTCATTTGCTAAATACGAAGGTATTCCATCTTATCCAGCAGGAAAAGCGAAAGGAGGATAAATTATATTTATAAAAGCAGACATCAAACACCATGAAGGAATAAAGGTTGAAGAAACAAAATGCGTATTTTACTCTGAAGGTAAATCAACATACTGGCCTATGGATCCAAATAAAATTCCAGATCTCATAGATTTTTATGTAACAAAAGGAGTATCAGAAAACTACGTATTCATAGAATATAGTGAAGGACTATCGTCAGATCACTCTCGTGTAATCAACAAACAATAAAACAAATTGGAAATTGTTCTATAAACTAGTCAGTGGCAATATCAATCTTCAAGTGCCAGTTAAGAATTCGGCACAATTGGAGGACCAATTAGAACAACTTAATAATATTATACAACAAGCAGCTTGGGATAGTACGCCTAATAGTCAAAAAGAAACTCGCACACATATTAACGTCTCTTTGGAAGTAAGAGAATTGGTTAGAGAAAAACGTAAAGCATTAAAATAAAAACATGGCAGAGAAGTCGGGCTTCACAAAGTAAAACGACCCTCAACTATCTTAGTAATAAACTAAAATTTAATCAAAGAAAATACGAATAAATCGATCCATAAATTATTACTTTCTGGTAAAAAAGGTACCGATTATTCCTTTTGAAAAACAACATAAACTCTAAAAAGACCTAAAACGCAAGTACCCGCAGTTAAATGTGACGTTGGAACTTGGGCTAGAAGCTCAAAGGAAAAAGCTTACGTATCTTGGAGATACGTTCAAACCTCTCCCAGCAATAATCAACAGTATCTTAAGCTCAAAAAAATCTCCTGGCTATGATCTAATTACAGAAAAAAATAGTTAAAGAACTACCTGAAAAAGGATTACAAAAGCTACTTCAAATAATTAATGCAGAGTTTAGACTTAACTTTATCCACACCTATGGAAGGTGATAATGATACCAAAACCAAGCAAACCACCTAACGACAAAAAATCGTATAGGCCGATTTCTTTGCTTCCAATTATGTATATCTAAATTATTCGAAAAATTGCTGCTTAAGAGACTCAAATTAATCATAGAACAAAGAGATCTTATTCCTCCTCACAAATTGGATTTCAGGCAAAAACAGTTAGTGGTAGTGTCTTAGAGCCATTTCTTTATATCCTATATACAAGAGATTTGCCAAATATACAGATGAAACTAGCAACAAAGCAACATTTGATGCTGACACTGCTATCTTAGCAAATAGCAACGTAGAAGTTCATGTTCATGTTAACTTTACCAATAAAAAAGTTAACTAGCTGCTAGCTCCTATGTTGTTAAACTGCAGATACCAGAAAAAGCGAAAGTGGTTGGCTTTGTGGATGATGTGGCAATTATTTTGGTAGCAAACATAGAGAGGATGTGGAAGAGATATGTACCAGGAGTGTAAGTCATTCAGGATTGGTTATCGTCTGAGTTTAATAGTTTGATCTCGGGTAGAAAAGAATGGAAAGTTTAATGGTTAAAGTGGGTGGGCAACAGATTTTTAAATAGGACATATAGAGGTAGATTTCGACCTAGGGCATGGTTGTTTTCGTTCTTATGTATATAAGTTCAAGCACGACGATTCTCCATACTTCCCTGAGTGCGAGAATAAACTTTTTGAATGTCCACACTTTGGTAACGAAAGATCTGGCTTATTTAAGTCCGTGGGAGACAACCTAGCACTAGTAAACATAATTGACTGTATGTCATAGTTTGGCTGAAAAATTATGATGAAACTACGATACTTAGAGAGGGTTATGCAGGAATGCTTATAAATAAAAATGATGGCAGCTTGATGAGCTGGCTTCGTGAAGTAATACTTATCGTTAGTTCCATGAGGCCAAATGGCAAAGGAAATTGGGGATTAGGGTTTAGTCGGCAAAGATCCGTCACTTGCAAGAGTATGATGGTCTCTTGTGCCCATTTTATGTGGCCTTCTCCATCGAAAAAAAAATACCTAAAAGGGATGGTGCTGGTCAAGTCTCAACAACTGATGAAGCACAGTTAAAGAGATGAAAATAATATTTCAAAGAACACGTCATCAACACCAGCGAATATAATGAAATTAGCAAGACTCATCTACCAACGGATTGGGAAGTTTCTCTACTAAGAACTGACGGGGTATATCCCTCGACAACCGTATAATAAAAATCCCAATGATCATTCTTGACAGAATCTTACCTGTAATTAAATTAAGAAACGAACAAGCTGGTTTCAGGTCAGAAAGAAAGGTAGACCAGCAATGAATAGGAAAAGAACTGTGCAAGCAGAAGCGAAAGAAATGGGTGAATTTAGGTGGAAATAAAAGCAGTAGCTCCCAATAGAGTAGAACGGTTCAGTCTAGTAGACGTATGCTTCTAAATTGGAGATAAAGGAAAAAAAATTTTCAAGAACATCTTTCGACAACGGGTTAGATCAACATCATGTACAACAGCTTGTCGGTATTTGCATGGTATTTTGATTTTAGCAGTGGACATAAGGCTTACAAAGCACGGTTACCAGCAATAATACGCTCTTATATCTGCTCCCACACAGTTATTATGAGTAACAAGAGACCCGAAGTATCGAAAACTCGTCACACCTTTAAATGTGTTGTCACCAATGACAACACATTTAAAGGTGTGACAACACATTTAAAGGTGTGACACCAAAATATGACCCATCGCGTCTTGGTCTCTTATGGTCATATTTTGGTTTTCGACTCATTGATTTTGGAAGCTGAGAAGCAGTAGTTCTCTGACACCTTTGTCATTCAGTTCACAGATATCACATATGCCAGAATCTGGTTGGACTGACGGTACAAGATATTGTGCTGAGATGTTTCACTTTTACGAAAAATAAACTCTAACATGAAATTAAAGTATCAGCAGGGACAGAGCATCTCCTTTCAGTAAACCAGAGCTAATTGGAAAAATTCCTGATAGCCTCCTCATCAAACCAATCATTTTTGGGTTAAATTTTTACCATACTTAGAATCGCCTGGGCAGCACTGACAACCAAAGTTTTCAAAACCTCCTATAGAGCGTTCACATCATCAGAACGTGTGTTGGTTTCCATAATGCTACTGCTAGACAAGATTCTGATACTGTGCTTTCTCATCTTTGTTTATCAGACCTTCTCAGTTGAAACGTAAGTTTCGTTTTTCTGTGATTCCTGACTTGTACGAAAACTATCATCTTAGTTTTGCAATGACCAATTGGTGATAACTGCCTACAAATTTGGTAACCGAGCGATGAGATCTCACATCTTGGATGACTCAAAACCTTCCCTTAGAAATTAACACAAGTTCAATTGGACTGCGGACTGGGTATTGTAAGATACAATGAGGTTGTGCGCGATCACAATATACAACATTCTTTTCTCATGATCAGTCGCTAGATTGCGTCGGGAATATGTTTTCGCATAAGTTAGTCTGAGGCTCAAGAAGAAAACCGTACACCATGTTTGCCAGGGTCATATCCATATTTATTTTCGTGGTAATTTTTACCTGAGTTTTTTAAGGATGCCACTTAGTTCTGCCCAGCGATTGAACCTTTTATTCACCTCCTACGACAAGCCAAGAATGCCGTGTTGCGGCGAAATTTTGAGGATAATAATGTAGTTAGTGACAAGGCAAGGGTTACAAGCGAGTACCTCCGACCACAGGGGCCACCGAAATTTTATAGTCGGATCGCATATTTGATTCGATTGATTTTGTAATTTTATGATAACAAAAATATTCCAGTAACTTTCCTACTGTGCCACTATTGTGTGTGTTGTAATCTTTTCCACACTCAAAACCATGCAATAAACTGACATGGAGAAAACGGTAATCTTTTGTTTAAAAATTATAGAGAACATTTGCATTCTACGACGAGCCCATTTCAACGAGCTTAAAGCTTGTGCTATTTACCACTAGGATCGCAAGAAACGTATTTAACCGTACGGCCATTTAGATACGACGCACTGTAAACTCCCAAAATTAAAAAAAAAACAAAAAACTATATATATATATTTATCCTATTTCTTCTATTCTCACCTTTATTATACCTATCTCGTTTTAACACATCGAAACGAGATACAAAAACAATCGAAATACACAAATAAAAAACAAAAAACGAAAGACCTTCGACTCGACTTGTCATTAGTGAATTGTCATTTTCACTTTAAAAAAAAAAAAAAAATAATAATTCGTACATCTTTTTGGTTTAAGTTTTATAATTTTTTTTTTTTATAATTTTCAAATTTATTTTATTTTAATTTTAGTTTAATTTCATTTATCGAACAGACTATATTGTGTATGAACAAGTGTATTAATTATTTTGGTGTGTTCATAGTCTGAAGAAATTTTTATTTTATTTCATGTGTATGAGTGTGAACAATTTTTGTTATTGACTCATTAAAAAAAAAGAAAAAGGTTATGTTACATACGATTTTCTTGATTTTCTAAAAATAACAATTAGATTTTCATTAAAAATACAAATCAATATGCATTCAATTTGATGTAAACACGCATTTTGGTGAATTTAGTGTTATTTAAAAAAATTAAAATTATATAAATTTTTTGTTTGTGTGTGTGTGTTTGTGTAACGAAAAACAAAATAACGTTTTCTGTGGTTCGCAATAAATTTTGTGTGCGTGTGTCCTATAATAGCCGTTGTTGCGGGCGCTGTACTGTACTAGCGGATAATGTACTGGACGGTACATCTTGAAGGTGGTCCTAGACGTGTTAATCATGCCGCGGTTAACATTGGTGATTATGTCTACTCGTTTGGGGGATATTGTACGGGTGAAAATTATACACTACTCAATTCGATGGATGTGCACATTTTGAATACAAATAATTTACGATGGTCTTTGGTCCCCGCCAAAAAAGATGAATACGGTAACCCATGGGTATATCCGACAGTGCCTTTTCAACGATATGGTCATACGGCTGTGGCGTACGAAGATAAAATTTATATATGGGGTGGACGAAATGACGAACTGTCGTGTAACACGCTATTTTGTTTTGATGTAAAAAGTTTGCGGTGGTCAAAACCTAGTGTAACGGGAAATATGCCAGGAGCACGTGATGGTCATACAGCATGTGTTGCAAACGGTAAAATGTATATATTTGGTGGTTTTGAAGACGATATCGATCAATTCACGTGCGAAGTGTATGCGCTCGATTTGAAAACAATGAATTGGGATTATGTACAAACGTTTGGGACACCGCCATCGTATCGCGATTTTCATTCGGCAACCGCTATCAATAATAAAATGTATATATTTGGAGGACGAGGCGATCGGCATAGCCCGTATCATTCGCAAGAGGAAATTTATACAACAGAAATTATTTATTTAGATTTAAGCACACAACAATGGCATATGCCACGAATGACTGGAAAAGTGCCTGTAGGAAGACGAAGCCATTCAGCATGTAAGTCTATATGTATTTTATAAAAATCATAGTTAGAATTAAACATTTAAAGGAATTAATCTTCGAAAACGTAAAGCATTCACAAGATCTAAAATAAATTCGTTGAGATTTCGTTATGGATTTTTCCAATTTTAAAAATGTGGTTACGCTTCAGTAATTATTTACTTAACAGTTGCATTGCGGAAATAAAACGTAACGATTAACCATCTATATAAAGCCCAATTACTGTTAACCTTTTTTTGTTTGGTCACATGAACAAACTTTTTCAACAAATACATAAAGCTGTAACCTCGAGTCATATTTTAATAACGGAGATCGCGTTTACCGTTATGAGTATATGACTATTGGTTACTTACAAATTACAAGGCGATATATAGTGTATTCAAATATGTATCTAATCATATCGGATAGAGAGCATTTGCTTGCCGTACATCAGTGTTGATTGCAAAAATTCTCGATATGATTCCAACGGTATCTGTATATGATAAATTTCATCTACAGGTGTAATTAAGAACCGTTATGACTTAAGTTTTTTACAAGAAGGTTTATAACACGTGGTCAATGTGGCCAGGATGCTTACGTATAGGTTAGACCTAGTAGACCTCTTAGGTGGGTTATGATGAAAGAATGTGCTTGCTACAAAGAGAGTCTTCCATGATTGGTAGTAACCTATTTTAACTGTGGTCAACTGCCCTATTATATAAGTCATCTAGCAATTTTGCTGTCTAATCCAATCCCTAGTCCAAGAGATAAACTATTGTTTAGTTACATAAATATTTGCTACAATACTGTTTCATTTTGGTTTGAAATCACTAGATTTGAAGGCGACTAATTATCATCGACAGTCCATCATAATACGACGTTCTTCAATTATTTCATTTTTATCTTCCACTTTTAGGTCTCGGTGCCGGTCCTTATTTCGAATGTACCACGGGGCGTTTACAATGATCCAAATTACTTCATTTTGGAACGCTCAATGCCAATAAGCCTATACATTTTCCAGTATTTGGTGCTCAATTCGTCTTGTTTCTTTTTAACGGGTTCTTTCCATTTTAATATGGCATCTAGCATCATTTTGCTGTTTTTGCCTAAGAAACAAGTTGATTACAATTGGCATTCTGACATAATTCTTTATTTCTTCATCCAGTTATTAAATGCATTAATCGAAGTTTATCGTTTTTCTGTAGATTGCGCTACATTGCTGCCAAATGACAAAATTGTTCTGTCATCAGCAAATTTAGTGGTTTCGTTTCTTTCATCATTGGGTTCGGGTGCGAGATCGGGTTAAAACAAATTGTTTAAGCGCGGTTGGCATTATCATTTTCTTTGCTTTCTGTAGCTGTCATCAAACTATTTTCTGCGGTCTTCAAGATTTCTTCCAATAAGTCGCGGTAATTTTCGTTATTCGATGAACTGAAGAATACTCTAGAAACATCCACATTTTTACATTTTTGTTTGTCGATCCATTTCTAATGATTGTATTTTTATTTTTTTGTTTATTTTGAAAAAAAAATAAAATTGAACTCGAACCCGAATTTTGATTTGGTTCAGGTTTGGCCAAACCCGAATAAAATTATAAAAATATCTCTGGATCGGAACGGGTTCAGATTCGGGATCAGTTTCGGTTCGAAACCCTAAATACATCATTGATTAGAAATTTGTGTGTCACTTTGTTAGCTCGTTTATAATTTGCCCAGTTATTCAATCATATTAAGGAGCATTTTTCGCGTTACCCTTTGTTTTTAAGCTCATTCGATACGTTTACGAAATTAACATTTTCATTCGTTTGTCTGGGTGGTTGAAACGTTTTTTCGTGGTGTCTTCCAAACAGATAAGCTTTTTGTATGCTGCTATGAGCCCAGCACCTGTTACTAACAGGTGCTGTCGAATTTGTAGGTCTTTTGATGGCTTTTGTTACTTTCCATAGGGAGTATTCTGTGTCTTTTAGAACAGTAACTGCCGATCAGCTACCAGTGTCAAAGCCACGAAGACTAGACCCCATACGTATGCGAGGTTGCACAATTTTTAGTAAAATTGATCTTTTCAGAGCTTATCATATGAGTAATGTCGCACCCGAAGACTTTTACAAACAGGCTATCACTACCCTATTTGGTCTATTTGAATTTACTCGGAAGCCATTAGGTTTCAGCAACATCGCTCAAACGTCCAAAGATTCTTTAAAGAAGTCGTCCGGGACCTAGACTTTGTTTTTGTCTACATTGACAACATACTTATAGCGCAATAAACTGAGGAACAACAGAAACTGCACTTAGAACAACTGTTCTAAAAACTAACACTGTTTGAAGAGCGCGAAATATATTTTTGGTGTAAGCACTCTTGACTTTCTCAGCCACAAAATTACTCCGAATGGTATTCTGCCGTCAGAAGATCGAATTAATGCCATTAAAGAATTCTCCCTGCTCCTAATTCAATCAAACGAATTCAGCAATTTGATGGCATGGTGAACTGCTATCACCGATTTATACTAACGTTAGCACCAATTCATTCACATTTGGTCGCACTACTCCAGTTTCCCAAGGCTCGTCAGTATCACAAAATTCAGTATCACAGTTGATGCATCAAACACGGCGCTGTTCTGCAACAGTTTAGTGGACGATATTGGGAGCCCCCAGGATTGTTCTCAAATAAATTATCGGAAAGAAATACTCGGCATTCGATAGGTAATTTTTAGCAATCTACCGTGCTATTAAAACAATTCGATATTTTATTGAAGGTCGAGATTTACACCGACCATAAACTACTGACAAGAGCAGTTTAATCTAAAACTGAACGAAACCCACGACAATCACGTCATCTGAAACTCGCTAAATCACAAAAAGCAGACCTAGAACTTCAGAATTTACTTTCTGCTTCCGTATGTCACACTAGTTCCACCATGAAACCAAAGCTTTTTAAATTACCTGCCTTAGAAATTTACTGAGAAACATTGACCAGGAACAACCGCTCTTACATTGCAGTATCATTAAGTCGGAACATCTTCGGCGCTCTGCATAATCTTTCGCATCCTGGTACCCGTGCCACACGTAAATTGATTACATCTCAAAATTTTTGGCCAAATATAGATCAAAACGTGACCCGGTGGGCTAAGTCTTGTTTATCCTGTCAAAAATAAAAAGTAGAGAGACGTAAAAAATTACTATACATGGAAGATTTGATATATCACCAGGTCGATTTGAATACATCCATTTAGATATCGTAGGGCAGTCATCTTTTATCTAATCGACACAACTATCTTCTCACTTGTGTCGACCTCTTTAATCGATAGCCTGAAGCATACTGCATAAAAGATATGTCTGCAGCAACCATTGCCGCAACATTTGTTTACAATTTCATATCCAGATTTGGGGTTCCAGCTTATATCACTGTCGACCAAGGAAATCAATTATAGGCCAAACTGTTTTCAGTACTAACGAAACTTTGGGCGCATATCGAATTCACACATAGCCTACCATACCTAATCTCATGGCATGGCCGAACGATTCCGTCCGCGGAATGTTGTCCTTTACAATGTAGGCATGTTGCTGTAGTATTTCTATCTAATGTGCACATGTTCCTAAGATGCTGACCAGCACATTTTACACATTTTACGTCAAATCTGCTGTATTTCTGGGTATGATTATAACTTTGACATTTTATGCATTGAACTACGAGTATTTTTGAAATATTCTTCCTCATTGGCTCTATGTTTTGATGAATGACTCTCGTGTTTTGAATTGTTCGATATATAATATATCTTGTGAATATTTTCTTTATTATTAAACGTTGGCATTAATAGCTGTCTTATCAGGACACGGTTGTCTTTCAGTTCTATCTCTTTTGTTGATATTGACAGCAACCTGAATATGTAATCCTTTATGCTGCAACTCTACATATTGGTGTATTTTGCTTATTTTCATACGTCTTTGTTTATCTTCACTGAAACCTGCCAGCGTTAAGCTTCATAGTTAGGATTCTATATGAGTTTGAGTCTGATCTAACACATTTAATTTCCAGACCTCGTTAGGTTTTGTTTTCATCAAAGCATTGATCGAAGGGTAATCATTGATAGCAACTAGCTGATTTTTCATCAATATATTCAATATCAATATGTTTATTGTTACTGTTTTTCTAACGAGCAATTGGCGCAGTGGTTAAAGCTGCGGTGTTTCGATCAGTAGGTCCGAGTTCGAATCCCGAGGGAAATGAGGAGGGGAAGGGTTGAAAAAGGGATTTTTCATCACTTGGTTACGATCGGTGATGACGATGAACACAACTATGATCCCCTGTTGGAGCGCAGAATCCATGGGCCGAACCATCGTCCATGCCACTGGCCATCGACCAGCTCCCTGGCTGGAGCCACTGTGTGTGCAGATTGATAATCAAAGCAAACCTGTGTATTCGTGCGTCCCTCGATTTGATTAGTGATGTCGTAAAGTAGGTCGTTAAGTTAACCGCGAAAAAGTTTGGAGGATTTCTGCCCTAGAACAGAATAAAAACTATAAAAAAAATTCTTTCTAATGTTTTTTTGTCATAGGAGACACTTTCAAATTTCTTATCCGGATGGATTCCTCTTCATCTGTGTGGTATTCGATAGTTTACTATCTATTGTTTACATATTGACCAGCTTGAATGATCCGTTTCAGGTTTTCGTTTTTTTTTCTTTAATAAGGTAACTTTGTTATTCAGCTTTAGATTTGCATAGCGATTTCTGTATTTACTCTATACTTGAGCTAGTTTTAACTTCCCTCTCTTTTTGTGGAAAATACGGAACATTTTTAACACTCTTAATTGTTGGGGATTTTATTACCCCTCAAAACTAGGTTCTCGTTTTTCTTTGTAAAATTTAATGTTACTGTAGCTAAGTTTTCCACAGCTAGCGTTTTAGCGGACAAGTGCACTATTGCCGAAATTTTGCTGTGATTAGATAATGACGACGAGTGAGAGCTCGCTTTTACACTATCTGGGTCTTCGTTCGTACGATTTTTCATTATGTAGGTTCTCCTCATGATGGATTATTTTGTTGTGGGTTTTCCCACCCATATACTGGTGCCAAAAATAAATTAGCATATTCATTACTAGTTATTCTGTTATGACTTCCGGTTATTCCGTGGGAACATAGCGAATCACTGCCTACCCTGTCCGATCAGTACAACCGACCAGTGCTGATTAAAAAAATTCCCGACAGGTTGTTCCCATCGATATCGTTTTAGTTTCTGTGGTATTTTTAGTCCTCTATTCACATCTTCACGGTCTGTATTTGACATCTTCCGTCTACAGATGTAGTCAATGTTAACACAAGAATTTCTATTCTGGCCCTACGATCAGAAATTGAATTAGGATTGAAGGTACGATGAATCCTTTGAACAATTACTTGAATTATACGCATTGCTGAATTGTTGTACTTTTAATACTCAAAATGATCTTGCTTCTGTCGCTAACTTGTTTCACTTGTTGCCCTATAGACCAAATCCAAAACCAAAATACTAAGCACATCTCCACTGTAAACCAACATTTAATCTTTTTTACCATAGTTTTTTTACGATCAATGGGTTTCAACTGATAATTGAGTTTAAGCGACTTTTAAGTAAGTTCTTCAAAATGTATCTAAGAAAAATGTGATTATACGATTAAAATGACAAATGCATTTTAAATATTGATATTTAAAATTATTTTTGCTATAAATTAGCATTTCTTTATTTGGTGCAAACAAATTTTCAAATCGTTCAAGCCATTACCACCTTGATATGTTGTCACTTTTAAATTTCTTATGGGTGTAGATTTGTGCAAATTCCATCTACTAAATAAACATCGGTCAAAATTCGTGTATACATATTACATAATAAAAACATATTTTATTTCTCAATCTGTTGCACCTGATCTCAGTGAACGATAAATTTAATTTGCAATTTTATTGAAATTTTAAGTAAGAAACGATTTCAAATTAGAAATTAACCTTAGGTTAAACTTAGATTTGATCACGAATCGACCGATGGTGTAAAGTACAATTATAAAAGAGTTGATGTGAAATATATTTGTTGGCGGAGAAGTAAAATTGGTACAGTGTGATTGGGTAATGAACTTATTAATTATCGATCAATTTTATTTTAAATGATTGATCAACAAAACCAGTTTTTTTTAACATCACTCGTAAATATTATTAACACCATATGAAACACAAAAAAAAATTATGGTTGTAATTTGAAGTAAGATCATGTTTGATAGAAATTTAACTTTATTTTCTGAACCTTCGAAATATTCCTTGACCATAGTGTTATTTAGTTTAAGTAAAACTTCTCAAAGTTTTATGTAAAATTTAACTCAGAACAACTTAACTTGTCTGCGTAAAAACCCTTTTTGTTTGTTGCCCTAATCTTAAGTTAAACTACTTGTTTGAATAAATAGTACATTCCTAGATGGGGCTAATTGGGATTTTCTTCAGCACATTAAGAATTTGAATGATACTCTTACAACTTTCAAACGTTACTCAAACCTGGAATCCAAGAACATGTTCCGTCGGTTAGAACCAGGTAGCGCTGGCGTGAACCTTGGTACAACCGGAAGCTGGTTAGACATCGAGAAATACCGTATTTTGCTGTATGTAGTTAAACTCCAAACTCCACCTCGTTGGTATCTATTCTGATTTGTCAGTATCTCGGCGTTAGATGTTTGACTTCTTCTCTTTCGGATCGTTGGGAGTTCGTGAAAATTGTGGCAGTCATATTGATCCTCTTCCAAATATAATATTTATCAATGATATAATTGTTAAGTGCTTCAAGTTCGCGAAATGCCTTATTTTTGCAGATGACATGCAAATATTTGTGCCAAGTGCTAACTTATCCAACTGCCTGCTGCTACAGAGTGATTTGTCTAGGTTTTGTACGTGGTGTACCAGTAGCAAACTCTCTCTGAATGTGAATAAATGTAAGATTTTATCATATTTCTGCATCCTTTCTCCGAAATTATTTTATAATAGCCTCCAGGATGTCGTTATTAATATAATGAATGAATGCTCTGATCTTGGTGTAATTTTCTTCTCTAACCTAATATACACCAATCACATTGATTTTGTTATCAGCAGAGCTAACACCATGTTAGGCTTTATTACCTTTAAGGCAGTGTATTTGGCTTTCGTACGATCTAACGTGGAAGATGCTTCCTCTGTCTGGTCCCCGTTTTACATGAGCTCTCGATGTATTGAAAGTGTCCAGGCAGTA
Source organism: Tipula confusa (assembly GCA_963556175.1). Classification (NCBI taxonomy): domain Eukaryota; kingdom Metazoa; phylum Arthropoda; class Insecta; order Diptera; family Tipulidae; genus Tipula; species Tipula confusa. The sequence goes on from OY744475.1 coordinate 47,116,470, forward strand.
CCCTACAATTGTTCAGATACTTTTGTTCTTCCGCCATATCAGAACTGTTGCGGTCTGCTTAGATATTTGATTTCCATATCTCGAGGCATGTATTCAGAAAAGGGATATTTAAAGACTCAAACTTTGTACCTTGATCGGTAGTTTATGGCAGCGCGTAAAACGATCGACACAAGTAAGTATATACGTATACCTCTATCCTTTATACGGTGCAAAGGGTCCTACGATATCTATATGAATATGTTCAAACCGAACAGGTAGCATTTCTAAATGTCCCAGAGGTAAGTTGTATGCCTCTTGTACGACTTTTAAACGTTGCTAATAAATAAGATCATGACTAATGGGCCAGTCTTTGTTTATAAGTCTTTGTCTTAGTAGTTTTGCAATTTATTTCAATTTTTATCAGTCGACATTTCACAGTAAATTTGTAAGGCACTGTGTCAAAAAAGCCCTTGTTGGATGTTCAACCTAGAGTGATATTCGGAACCAGAAAATTTGATGCTTTGGTGATCGTGTCGTAGATGAAACGTAGTTCGACTTTGATTATTTCGATGCTAGTCGTGCAAGATAGAGTAACCGCCATAACGTTATTTTTGCCTTATGCAAGCTGAATATCGGTTGATACATTTACAAATATAATCTAAACAACACGAGTGCCTTGAATTATTTAAAGCCTAAGTTTCTCTAATCAGATGATTGGTGTAAATTGTGAAGTCCCTACCTTCATCAAAATAGCTAAAATGTTTGATCGAAAATTAATTGTGAGTAATTTACTTTTGAATGTTAAGTATTTTGTGGTTTGGTATCTTTTTTTCGAAAAGAATCCAATATCGGTTAGGATGGCGGAACGTTTCAATATGGCGGGCGCCACAAAATGGCGAATTACCCTTTTCTTCACAACCTCCTTAAAATGGGTATGAAATGAAATGTTACGACCAGTAGAATACGATTAGCTATATGACGCAATTAAAATCAAAATTTACAAAAAATTAATAATATGCCGTTGTTTATATACGACCAGACTGTTGTTCGCTTTCGACATCCTGAACTAAATAACGATCATTATCAACATATTTAACGATCTCATAGAGGCCACGATACTGAGGCCAATTTACGACTCTCTTCCGCCGCAGGTGCTTCACTTTTTACGATTACCAAGTCTGGGTTTTAACTTCGGAGCTGCTCGACTATTATTTTGAGCGGCGTTGTTTTTGTGGTACAATGCTCTGCGTTAATTATGGCATATTGTACCTTAACCAATTTGAAGTAACCCAGTCCCGATTTTCTTCTTCGGATAATATTACCAAACTGGTTGTACGTTCCGCTTGACCATTAGCCTGTGCACTAGCAATTGTTGTATTATTAATTTTCGAAAATTTAATATCATGAGTTACGCAAAACTCATTAAACTTCCCACAAATAAATGCAGCACCTCTATCAGTTATCATCTTTATGGGCTTCCCGTAATGCGAAATAAAATTGTAGACAAGTTCTAGTGTAGATTCTATTGCAACATATTCTATTCTATTGCTTTTGTGGAAGTAGGATAATATGGTCCAACGTGATCCCGGTGAACGGTCACGAAAGGCCTATCCCCCTTGTCTAAACATCTTGGTTTTCCCCGTCTGCTTTTTGGAATAAAAACATTTCAAGGACCTGTTGGTGTATTCTGCCGCATTTTCGGAAAGAAGAAATTTTGTTTTAATTACAGCAGTGTTTTATCAATTCCCATATAGCACACGGATTCGTGTGCATTTCCCACTAGATCATAAACAAACTCGTCTGGAACATACAATCGCCATCGTCCTTCAGTTATCTTGTATACTCGGCATTTATACATCTTAAAGCGCTCATGCATCGCTGGATTCCCTTTTTCTAGTACGTCTTACTGGTTGCATCTTCTATTGCTAAAACAAATCTGTCATCTACATCTAGTTCTCCTTGGTCATCACTTGGATTTCTGCAAAGAGCATCAGCTACTAAATTGATTTTTCCTTGAACGTATTCGATTTTATAATCAAACTCGGCAACTCGTAGAAACCATCTAGCAATTTGTGGATTTAAATCATGTTTATTTCCAACAAGTTTGAGACTGTTACAGTCAGTAATCATCACAAATTGTTTTCCTAGTAAGTATGCGCGACATTTTTAAAGCCCAACACAATCGCCAATGCCTCGAGTTCAATGGCGGAGTACCGGCTTTCTTCTTTATAGACTTCTTCCTAGTAAAATAACTAACAGGCTTTAGAAATCCACTTTTTTGACGCTGGTATTAAACAGCGGCAACACCCAAAGCACTTCCATCAGTATGCACCTCTGTCTCCGCATCAGGTTTAAATATGGTCAACACTGGTTTCTCAGTTAACATCGTTTAATCGTATTGAACGCAGCTTTCTGTTCACTTCCCCAAACAAACTGTACATTTTTGCACAGCAGATCCGATAAAGGACTCGCCAGAATTGTGAAATGTTGGATAAATCGCCGGAAATAACTCGATAGGCCATAAAAACTTATATCTGTCGACGTCACGAAACTGTAGGCTGCTTTAACTTTTGAAGTATCTGATTCTATTGAATTGACCGAAATCTCGAACCCTAGATACTCGATTTTTCTGAAGAAGAATCTGCACTTACTCAGGTTTAATATTAACCGGATCTTTGAATTAAATTCTGGATTATCTCTAATTTTGTAAAACCTTCTGCTACTGTTTGTAAAATCTTCTGCTACTGTTTTAGACGGTATGATGATATCATCCAGGTATGTCATTGTGATGCTGTATTGCAACGGGAATTTGATTTGACCCACTATGCAGATCCAAACTTGTAAAATAACAATGATCATGCAATCGATCCAGCTGATCATCTATGAGTGAGAGTTGAAAATGATCCTTCGTGCGTGGTAATCGACGCACATTCTTATCTCATCGCACTCTTTTTGCGCACTAGTATAATCGGACTTGGGAAAGGAGAAATGCGGCATTCTATAATTTCAGCTTCCTTTAATTCTTCAATGATTTTTCTTTTTCTCGCTCAAAAGGAGCAAGCCTATATGGTCGATAATATATTGGCTTATCAGTAACGAGAACTATTTTGAAACTAATCAAATTAGTCAAGCCTTGTTTTAAGTTGCGCACGATCAAATTCCTATGCTCGTTCAGCATTATGTAAAGTTGGTCTGCATCTTCATCCTGTAATTGCGTTTGAATCCCATCGCTTTTCGTTGGCTCTTCGTTCTTCATTATAGATTCTTCTTTATAGATCGTACTTTATCCGGCACGATATAAATATATACATTCTCTAAACAAACGTTATCCATTTGTAGTGAACATTTGGCGCATCCCATGACCTTCACAAATCCTCCTCCGTATCTTTTAACTTCTTTAACATCCGGTGTATCGTAACTATTTGTAAACGATCAGCCAACGTTTGTCTTAATGTGTAACCATTTCCCAAATCAACATAGCATCTAACAAGATTCCCATCAAGCAATCCGTCTTTAAAATACTTTGCTTGCGTCTTGGTATGACGCTTGTTGTGGATGTGTGTCACAGCACCTGGTTTGGACGTCGGTGTCGCGTGATTTGATTTTTGTCCTGGTTATGCTCGTCTTTTAGGACAGTTATTGGCGATATGCTCAATCGATTGACAAATGAAACAGGCACTTCGGTTTACATTTGGACATTTTACCCGTTTGCCTTACATTTAAATCCGACAACCCTTAATTTAAATTGCAACATTTCTATTGGACGAACTAATTTTATGGGTCTGCATATTCAGAATTTATGATAAATACCACCGTAACCCATGAAACTTTAGACTGCCCATTTGTGTATGAAAGCCACATTCATAATTGGCTGAATTTATTTGCGTTCATTGGTTGTTTTATTATCATATTCCGCTGGGCATATCAATTACTGTAAATGACTCGTTTATCGAATAATTTATTCAAACATATATATCCTTCATAGTAACTTTAGGAACTTAAAATGTTTTACCCAACTAAAATTTAAGAGTCACTTTGGTAGAAACAATTTTACGAATCATAGTAAATGGTTACCGCAGTGTAGTTAAATGCTCTGGAATTCAAATGCAGAAATCCAAAATACAAAGGTTACGGTTTATTTAATCAAAATAATGCCTTGTAAGTGACCTGTCAAATAACATATGGCACTCTAGAACAAAAAATATAAGTCACAGTAAATTAACCTCATGGAACACCCTTTATTATAATATCGCGATCCGATGTGACCGCTTGAATAAAGTCATTTAATTTATTTGTGGCATTATTAGATGCCTAGGACATTCCAAAAATATGGCTCGCCACAAAAACCGATGGATCGAAAAAACAATTGCAGTAAATCACTGAATCAACAAAGTAATACAAATTAACGTTTTGTTCCAATCGACACGAACGATCAATAAACCAATCTCTCTACACAATTAAATGAATGTATTACATCCATGTTTACATTTTATGAACTACCGGCTTTTACTTTCGGATCGGACAATTATAATTTTTGATTACGTTCACAACGTTAAGTAATAAATAAATTTATCGATTTATTTTTATGAATATTAAGTCGCGCAAATACGTAAAAAAAACCAAAATATATTTATTGCCGCGCTAAAACACCTAATTACCATAATATACCACGTATGTAAATCTTCGTAATTCGTGGCGAAAGTCGAGGCGGGTCAAATTTACTAAAATAAAATTTTTGTAATTTTGTAATTAAATTTTTTTGTGGGTATTGCATAAAACTAAACCGTAAAAATAACAACCAAACTATTGTTAATGCTGTGTATATACGTTTATAGTTAGTTTCACCATTAAAATGGTGTCTAAATGTTGGTCAGAACATGATATTCGTATACAACAGACAACAAATTTTATGTATCATCATTACGCAATAAACGAAAAATAACAAATTTGGTAACCAAATTTTTTTGTGTTGTTTTTTTTTTAAATTTTTTATTTCATTTCCTCAAAAGTTAACTTACGCGTCCAAACAGACACAATGTAGTGTACCATTATACAATTTAAACCGCATATTAAGGCATGAAACTCTTATAAATTCATTTTTATCACTCTAAATCCCTCGCACAACGATAGACATATTCGATCGTTAAAATTGCGCAATGATTTCATCATCAAGTTTAACTTCTATAAATTATTTATGTTACCTTAAGAATTGTAAGTCATTTATCATTGTTTAGCAATATGTTAAGGTTTTATACCATTTACTAAACTTTAAGAGTATGGGTCATTTAAAAGTGTGTCTCCGATTTCAGAATGAAAAACAATCTCGTTCATGTGGCTTCCTCTACTAGCCTTAAAGTAAGCCATCCTGTGAGTCCAGATTTCCAAGTTTGGATACTGTACCGAACGCCAAATCCCGCCAAACCCAGAACGGACAAATTTTTCTTGTTTACATAATTCCCGAGATGGAACTGCGCTTCGTCTGAAAAAATGATTTTTCAACCAAAATCGACGTCATTACCAAGCTGGTCTATGGCCCACGCAGAGAACTGATATTTAAGCGGCTGGTCATTTGCTGTCAACGCCTCCAGATGACTCTGGATCTTGTAGGCGAATAATCCGAAGTCCTTGTGCAGTATTCTCATCAAGATGTTGCCTCATGTTAATTACAGACTTTTTTTTCCCGTAATTAGGTTTTTGGCATGAGTAAAACAATATACAAATGTTTTTTACAACAAAATTTTTTTTGTTTTGTTTTGCTATTGGTTTTTGACATTGTCTTTTGTAATAATACAAATGTTAATGCAATTCTTAACAATTAAAAGCTAGAATATAGGTATATTTGTGTCAAAAGTAAAAAAACAACCGAAGTTTTTTTTCCGTCAGACATTTTCGACAGAAAAAAACGTCAAAAATTTTGGGTGAACGCAAAACGTTTTAAAAACAGAAAAAATTATACCATTCACTGAAAAACCGATCCTAGGAACGGCAAAACAGAAAAATCCAAATTATTAAATAAAAATTGTTAAATATTATTGAAAATTTATTATTAAATTAATTGTTACTGACCAGTGGCTGCGATTAGCGTCGAGTTGAGGTCGATGAATTCTGTTCGACAGCCCATATTGTACAGTGCGATATTTTCAGGAGTGTTTACTGCCCAAGCTCGGGGACCACTTCTGTATCCCAAAAGTTGCTTCACCAATTTCACTTTTTTACGATCCATATTTCTTTTAAAAATTTACACGGTTTCAGCTTAACAGCGATTACTTTGAAAATAAGTTTTTAATATTTCGAAACGCTCTTCAAGCGTTGCCACTGTAAAGTGTTGCCATAAGTAATGACTTAAAAGCTAATAGATGGTTACGGCGAGGATCGAACTCAGGACCGCGGTGTTTTTAAGCCAACTCCTAACCATCACTATAATTTATATAATAATTATTATATTTTATGTAATACTACCGTAAATGAACTTCTTGAGATGCTTAAATCAAAGACTTGGTACACGGAATTGAATAAACGTGATATGTTCAAAACTGGCACTGAAAGACCGCTGTTAGTTTGAACTGAATCCATCCGGAGCATCACGTCGTCAAAAGTTAACTAGGTCTCTAAGTAACATCTCACAATTGGTTACGTTAGCGATTGAAGCAAAAATTTTCATATCGTCAGCTAACAAGAGATTCTTTTAAGTACTCCCAAAACATTTAACCTCATCATTTACGAATATGATAAACAACAGTGGACCGATGTGACTGCTCTGAGGAACACCAGATGTTGCATGAAAGCAATGGGAAGAAGAATCAAATATTTTCGAAACACAGTCTGTCATTCTGTTGGAATCACTTGATCGGGATAAACTCTCAATTTAAATTATTTTACGTGATCGACTTTATCAAAAGCTTTAGCAAAATCGGTGTAAATAAAATCGAACTGTCGTTTGAAAAATATCACCGCAGAATGAGACTAAATTTGTAACTGTTGACCTACCAGTAAAGAAACCGACCTACCGCTCGTGGGAAATATAAGATCTAAGGCGAAATGACATGTTATTATGTACCATAGATTCAAAGAGTTTAGGTACAACAGACAAAATGGCAATACCACGGTTTGCTTTTTGCCTGACGGATGAATAACGAAAATCCTCCACGGGTTCGGAAAATTGACTCTACGAGGACTTTTATTAAATATGAGAGAAATTGGATAAGGAAACTCTCCACACAGTTGTTGAACAAAACGGGAGGGAATCCGTCATGACCCGTACTATAGTGGTTGAGAAGCAAACTATTGGACGAAGGGTGGGTTAATAGACTGACGCAAAAAAATTAGCACAAAATTCTGATAACTCATGGACGACGGAAACGCAGAAACTTTTTTTTACGATTTAAAAACATCCACAATATTTTCAGGGTTCGATGTTTTAAGCTCTCCTCAATGCGCAATATGTACTTATTATAAAGGAACCAATTCAAATTTTTATATTCGTTGCGGGTATCAGCAAAAGCTGAATAATATTCGGCACCATGAATCCTGTATAATGTATGGAGCTTATTACGACGTTTCTCAAGATTTACCAAAGCATCGGGCTATGTTATATCCGGAAGATTGAAGTCTCTGACAATCACTACATGATCATTAGTGTGTACTAGAGGCATCACATCTAAATCCATATAACTGATGAACGTATTGTAATAGTCAATAGTTGATCCGCAATGAACATAAATTCTGACAAATACAATAGAAATGTTAGCAATCTTGACACAAATTGTGATTGTGTGAGTAGTAGGATGGCGAGCAAATAATTCACTAGTAATGACATCCTTTAAATCAATTAATATAACTACACCTTTAAGATTGGTGTCGAAATCATTTTTATTCTTTCTGTTAACGACAAAAACGAATGGAAAATACTCTTCGAAGTGCATTCGCGATGTTAACCAGGTTTCACCAATGATTATAATGTCGTAGTTGTTATCAAGAAGACCCACACAAAACTTCTTAGCTCTACCTCGGATACTATAGAGGCATTGTGGTAGTACAATAAGATAGTTCCAGTGTTTGAAAAGACATAGATAAGGAGGTGATGAAGAGATGATATTTTACGGATTTATTAACGTAGACTTGGAGGACATAAGTTCCAATCGTGTTTTTGAACATGTTTTGAATCCCTGGTATTATTGGATTCCTGGTACTAGGCCATATATCCGGTACGAGGAGATAAACTATAAAGTGCTAATATTACGATTTTTTGGTACCAGATGCCAGCAATCGTTATCCGTTATGAATCGACGCAAAAACTCGGATTTATTGCCGTGAAACTTCGCCAAACACCCGATTGGAACTCCCTCACGATGCTGTTTTTTTCCTTTGTGTGTAGTGGCAGCACCAATCTTGCACTTAGTTTTTTCATATTGAAATTATACATCAATATGCGATATACATAAGTTTTTTAAATGTATATCATGACTGCTAGCACGTGCACTTTCAGTCGACGGTCATCCAATACCATTTTGTGGATTATGGGTACTTTTTATGGGTTCTATTGAGGGCTGCCAAACAAACACTAAACAACATAGCGTAGTCAAACTGCAAACTTAAGCTTTATAAGGTTAATACTTTCTAACATAGTTATTTAAAAAAAAACAGACGCCCGATATTGGTGCTAGACATATCACGTCTTCTTAGCTCCACGAATGCTTCCTCTAGTTTTTTTCACAAACAAATTTCGACTTTTGCAAATCCTGCCAAATTTTGATTGCTCCGTTTTTGCTTTGTTGGGTTGCACAACTCATAACCAGGGTGACTCAAAACCACCATCTAATGTTTTTCATTCAATTGTTTCTGAGTTTAGTGGCTCATTTTTCATTAATTTTTAGACTCCCCTGGTTTAAAGCTACTATATCATTCTCCTTAATGAACTTAGTAAAGTCCATGAATACGATGATTTCACCAATTATCGCTATAAATTCTTCATGTTGGAAATGGGTTCTTACCTCTTTTATCCTAACAACCTTTTTGCCGTTTAGTAAAGCTTTTACCGTTTGTAGTTTAATTATTTGTGATAATTACAGCCCTTCCCAATAATTACTGCTTTGATAAATAAGCTGTTGCCGTCTCTCCCCACTCTAGAAAAAGGGATGGTGATTGTGGAGCCATCGGCAAACGAAGCAAACTTCATTTGTGAAATTCCAGTGATTTGATAAATTTGAAAATCGGATTTTCGGATATCAAAATTTCTAATTCCGGAATTTGTTTTCGAATTTGGCCTGTTTATAAATAATAAAAAATGTTTTAAACATAGTTCAATTAGATACATAAATATATGGGTTTAGGTACATAAATATATGATACAAAATATAAAAAATTCAATAAAAATAAATTTAAATAGTATATCACTCGTATAATAAGAAATAAATAAAAAATGCACAAAATTTTACCATCAAAAAAATTATGCGTTAAGAGGAAAAATAATTTTTGCATAAAAAATAATAAATCTTGCACAAATTTTAAAATAAAAAGCTTGTTCAACAATTATTTTTCCGCTTATATTTACTCAGTGCCGCGATCCGTAACGAATTATTTAATTTTTAAATGTTTCGAACAATGTTTGCTGATCTCTACGTCCACCGGTGTTAATCTAAAGCTCTTAGGATGCAAAATCTGCAAAAAAGTCCTATGATAAGAAATCGTAAGATAACAAATCATAGAGTCAAAAATCCTAGATAAAAAATCCTAGAATAAAAAGTAACGGAATAAAAAATTCTAGATAAAAAATCTAATATAACAAACACTAGGAAAAAACCCTGCGATAAAAAATGTTAGGATAAATATCATGGAATAAAAATCCGGGTTAAAAAATGTTAAGATTTAAAATCCTAGCGTAAAAACTCCTACGATAAAAACTCCTAGAATTAAAAATCACGGAATAAAAAATCAGGGATAGAAAGTTATATAGTAAAAAATCCTCGGATAAAATTTTTTATGATAAAGAAACTGAATAAAAATTTCACGAGCCCGCGAGAGTCATTACAGCCTTTAGCCTAAACTCATCGTTTCTAAACAAAATTGGTGAACAGAAATAGAATTTTTGGTGGTAAAATTTTGTGCAAGGTTTATTATTTTTTATGCACCAATTATTATTTTTTCGCTACATTTTTTCAAACCCTCAGCATTAACAAAACCTTCTATAATAAAAGCCGAATTCATACAATACGTATGCTGTGCAAATATACTATTTTTTTAAGTATTTGTGAAGTATTAAAACTATGAAGAAAAATTAGATTTATTGTAGTGTGTACTATTTATTGAAACTGTCAGAGCAACGAAATTTTTTTTAAATTTTTTATATATGGCTTTGAAATTACTAACACCACACCAAATCGAGAATTTTATGTAATATTTTTATTTATCCGCAAAGAGTTTGGCTTTTACAATATACGGTTTCGGCAGGAATAGTAATTTTTTTTGTGCACAACAAATATTTATTTTTTGTGCAAGAATAGTAATTTTTTAATGTATGGTTAAATACTCAAATAATATGTTTCGTTAAAGGGGAGGTTACAAATGGACAAATTTCATTTAATTACCTCTAGTTCCGAGTGACTGTACGTTCGTAAGGATGTTTCCACCTCAACCGCTAGATGGCGGGATTGGACATTCCACCGCTAGATGGCGGGATTGTCTTGAGATAGTTATATGATAGCTGCCAATTTGCACCTCTTATACCATTGAGCATCGTGCTTCGGCTAGAGCATTCCTTTTTTGGCTTTTTTTCTGCCCAACATGCAGAACTGTAACTGCAGTATGTTCAGCAATGTTATTCTAGAGTGTTTTTGCCGTTTTTTTGTATTTTTTTCACACACATAAAAATTGTATGCGTTCTGCTATGTAAAATACGTAATAGTTGGTTTTTAATAAATCATATTTTCCGAAAGAGGCGCCACGATAAAAATATTTAGTATATCATGTTATTCGCAATTCGGCTGAACGATGAAATTGTGGTACTACACATCGTTGCCACATGGCAATGTTTTTTTTTTGTTTTTAATTTGTTGTTGTTCGAGGTAATTACCAACAGGAATAATGTGATATATTCATACAGAGCGTCCCAAAAAAATGTACACACACTTTACTTGATTATAAAAACAGTATTTATTTAGATATATTACAAATTAATAGTATAAAATAAAAAAGATAGATGTAGAATTCCATTAGTCAGCGCAAGTATTCAAATTGATGCCCATTTTTATTTAAACATTGCTGATAACGCGAAGCAATAGAATCGCAAACGTGGTGAATCATTTCAATAGGAATCTCACTGCATTCTCTTTTAATTTCCGCCTTCAATTGGTTGACTGTTGCCGTTTTTAATAAATAAACCTTATCTTTGATGAGTCCCCATAAAAAAAAGCTAATGGCGTGAGGTCTGGAGAGCGCGATGGCCATTCGATGGCACCTCTTCGTCCAATCCATTTGTTTTGACATTTTTCATTTAGGTAAGCTATCACGATGGTAGTGAGGAGGTGCTCCATCTTGCTGAAAATAAAAGTCTGTGCCATCCCTAAACTGTTCAAGAATACCTGGCATGACATTTTCCCGTAGGAAATTCAAATAAACGGCACCAGTCACAGTGTTATCAAAAAAGAATGGCCCAATTAAACCTCGTTTTGACAATCCACACCACACTGTAACTCCTGGTAAATTTAAATTATGTTGCTCTGTAACGTGAGGATTCTCAGTAGCTGCAATTGTGGCGGTTGATCGAGCCGTTTAATTTAAATGAAGCCTCATCACTCCAAATAATTTTATGTGAAAACTCTACGTCCTCTGCACAATTCACCCAAAACCATTCACAAAACTCCACTCTCCGATCGTCTTCATTGAGAGTGTGAATTAATTTTGGAATATAACTCTTCAATCGTACACGCTTCAAATTCTCTTGCGGTGCTTGTGGATGTCCGTGGTCTCCCAGAACGCTGTTTGTGGACATCTATCGGGAATAGTCCCGTCTCTTTCAAATTTATCTCTGATGCGAGTAATGGTGAGTCTTGTAGGTGGATCTATATGAAATACCCTTCTAAACTGTCTGCACTTCCACTATGTTTTCAAACTTAAGGTAGCACTTTAAAATAAATTTACGTTTTACGAAGTCTAGTCTAATCTCCGACATGATTATAAATGTGTTTTACTCTAAAAAACAAATTATATTAGTTAGAATGAAGTATTAAAGTGTGTATACATTTTTTTGGGACACTCTGTATTTATAACACTTATATTTGACAGATTTTCTCCTTCCTTTTGAAAATTCAAATCTCGGTTTAAATTAACTTTGTTATTGTTCCATTTAATTTACTGTTAAGTGATTACTTTAGTTATGCTTAGGTGTTTGTTTAGCACGCTGTGGTGAGTAAAATCGTCGATTGAGCTGGATCACCTATTCCGATCACCACTTGTAAAAAAATAGCCTAAAAGATTTTGAAAAAGATCTCAGTGAAAGGTCAACTATGGTCTGTAATGCTATTGCTGATTTTGTTTTACTTCATCCATCTGATGTTTATATTTTGTCATTGTCATTGAGTTTCACCATTACTTTCAAGGCAGCCATTTACATTGGAAATAACAGTTTTCCGATGGACCGGATGATGTTTCGACTCTTGTATGAGATATATCTTCATATATCTAGTTTAAATGCCAACCACATTGCTTTGCCTCTTCAAAACTATATAGATGTCCCATGACTCGTAAAAAACTTCTAAACGAGCAATTTTTCCTTAAAATTCCACCACAGGCTTATCGTATGAGGCGACTAAAAAAATGTTGAATCGCTGGGCTGACTACCCGCATCCTTAAAAAACTTAACTGTTAACAAGATCAACAAAAGAAAATATGGATATACCGTTAAAATTTAACTAGACCCCCTCTTCAGTTAATGGACACGCAGTTTAGTATTTTGGTACGTGGAACTTGCAGTCACTAAGGAAACTAAGCACGTTTGATGGCAATATATCAGCCATGAAAGATTATCGCTTGGAACTCGTCCCTCTCCAAGAAATTCGATGGAATTCGCCAAAAAGTTGAGACCACGTGTCCCAAGGCTATGCATTGCTTTACGGCTATGCATTGCAGTTGATAATCGGATGTGTAAGCTACGTTTATGCATGCGACTGGCTAATCACTTGTGTTCATGCGCCTACTAATGTAAGTATAATGACACATTTTACAACAATTTGGATGATCTGATGGGAACCATATCGGAGCACGACGGTCAGAATAGTGATTGGTGACTTTAATGCTAGAGCTGGCAAAAACCAGAATGATTTATGTGAAAACATAGGTCCATATTCCCGACACGATCTTGCGATCGATAATGGGGAAATAATGATGCACTTTGCGATCGCTCACGACCTCATTATGGCTATATGACACATTCTTTCCCCATACAAATATCCACTTGGAAACATGGATACACTCTCGTAAGACGTCCCGAAGTCCAATTGATCATGTGTTAGTTTCCAAGGGAACGTCTCGGGTCATCTAAGAGATGTGAGATCTTAGCGGTTGGCTGTCAAATTTGTAGGCAGTGATCATCAATTGTTCACTGCACAGCTAAGATGGCATTTCTTACAAGTCAGGGATCATAGGAAAACGAAACTTACGTTTCAACTGTGAAGGTCTGATAAACCAAGATGAAGTGTGGAAAACTTTTGTTATCGGTGCTGCTTAGGCGACTCTAGTTATGGTAAAAATTAAACCCAAAAATTATTGGTTTGATCATTAGTGTCGTTTTGCTGTCTAGCAACAGATTCTAGTCTATAAAAAAGGAGACTTCTTTAAAGGAGTCACCGGACTGCACCATACCTTCAGACCTAGGCCTTTCGCCATTTAAGACCAGGATGGAAACTGGAATTTCTTTGATTAACTCAATGTTCAACAAGTGTCAAATGCTATATTTGAATGTTATCAAAACGATAACATTCAAATATAGCATTTGACGAGGAATTTACAGTGGCTGGCCATGCAGAGACTAAAAAAACCGGTCCCCTGGAGTTGATTGCATTAACTTCGAGCTCTTGATATTCGGAGGGGATACTTTAACTATCTATCTTTTCAACCTTATTCGACTGTTATGGAAAAGCAAAGTTATGCCTGATGAATGGAAGGTGGCCGCGTTGTGCTTTATCCTTAAAAAAAGATATCGCTCCAAGTGCGAAATGAAAATGAAATCAAAATTCAGCCATTTGAAATTGATGGCTATAGAGCATTACTAAATTCTTTTGATCAAGCCGGCAAGCATTATTACACTTACCAACTGAAAAGCCAAAAGGGACTGCCCGTGGTATTAAAACGAATAGAAAGCTGCGTAGATACAAGTGATATATATGCTGCTCTCGTTGAAAAAGGGTTCCAAACAAAATCTATCACAAACATCCTAAATCGTGAAAAAGTACCACAACCAATGTTCCGGTTATAACTTGAGCCCGACGGGATGAAAGTAAAACAAAAACACAGAATATATAATTTAAAATACTTACTGCATCGCAAAATCACCGTAGAGAAACCCATGAAAAAAACCGGACCAGTTCAGTGCATTAAGTGCCAAGAATACGGCCCCACTAAAAGTTACTGTACGCTGAATGAAGTTTGTGTTATTTTAAAAAAAATGATGTTTTAGTGAAGCACTGCAGTAATTGTGGTGAGAAGCACACTGCTAATTACCGAGGCTGTCCAGTTTATCTTGACTTGAAACGCAAAACTACCCCAAAAATGCGATATGAGCAACGAGTGCTTAAGTCACAATACAATCAAAGCAATATGTACTCAAGAAATTTTATTGTTCCACCAACCGATGTATTTACAAACGCACAAAACTAATATCCAGATAGCTGAACATAGTTTTCCGAAAAAAGGCATCTCCTATGCAAATATTCTAAAGGGTACAGTACCAACACCAAAAGTTCACTACAATGAGTTCACTACATGGCGGCACTGCAGTTTTAATCAAAAAAAGAATAAAGCACTATGAACTAAATTAATATGATAAAGATCACATTCAAGCAACTAATATCTGCCTAGAGGAATGGTCTGGTAATTGTGTAATTTCTGCAGTTTACTACCCACCTAAACACGCAATTAAAAAGTGGCAATTTACTGATTTACTGCAATCTAATAATCAGCTGGGCATAAAATTTCTCGCAGGAGGCGATTACAATGCTAAACATTTACAAAGGGGTTCGAGGCTGACTTTACCTAAAGGTAAACAACTTTATGAAGCAATTATCCAAGAAAATCTAGGTTTCTTATCTTCTCAACACCCTACTTGCTGGCTGATTATCTGATCAATTATAGTCAAATTGAGTACCGATGCTTTAAAAATTGACCCATCTATACGTCTAACAAGCAAATTTACTAAATGGAATAAATATAGAAATGTCATTGAACAGAACTGCCAACTGGACATCCCCCTGTCTACACCAGAAGATATTGAAGTAGCAACAAAACATTCAAATAATGGGACTCGCTGCAAAAAAGGCTACACTTGGCGTTATTAGCTCTGAAAGAGTCAATAGGCCAACACCTAACATTCAGCAATTAATTCAAGAAGAAAAGCGGAAAATACGCCGGCAATGGCAGCACCAAAAGTCTCTACTACTCAAAACGAAATTAAATAAAGCTCTAAAACGAGCTTTGGTAGAGGAAGCAGATCAAGGAATACAGAATCATCTGAGTGAACTCTCAGCAACGGAAAAAACGGATTATTCACTATGGAAGGCTAAAAAAAATTAAGAAGGCCAGCCCTATCGAATCCACCAATCAGACAACCAGATGGCCACTGGGCCAGATGTGACATTCAAAAGACTAAAGTTGTCTCCAACCACTCAAAAAAAGTATTTACACCAAATGTTGATTACATCGTAAGTTCTATAAAATTTAAGTGGAAAAGTGTTAAAACTACTATTAAAAGTCTAAACCCAACGAAAGCTCCAGGACATGATTTAATTACCGGAAAAATGATTAAAGTATTACCAGAAAAATGCATAAAACTCTTAACCTGTATATTTTATGCAATAATGAGATGTGGGTATCTTCCTAAAAAATGGAAAACCGTCAATAATTATAATGATCCCGAAGCCTGGTAAGGACGAAACGCAAGTCGCATCATACAGGCCGATAAGTCTTCTTCCGACAGTTTCAAAACTTTTTGAAAAAATGTTACTACAAAAATTAAAGCCAATATTATCTGCAGAGCACATTATACCTGACCACCAGTTTAGGTTTAGTTGTAAACGCAGTTAAACTAGCTCTAGAGGAAAAGAACTACTGTTCCAACGTTTTTCTGGATATTGCACAAGCTTTTGACAAAGTGTGGCATGAGGCCCTGATATACAAAATTAAAACTCTGCTCCCAAACAAATTTCATGCAATTCTTGAAAATTACCTGTTCGAAAGAAAATTTCAGGTCAAGAAAAAAGAAGCCATTACCGAACTAAATCTGATAAACACAGAGGTTCCACAAGGAAGCGTATTGGGACCAGTGCTTTACTTGTTGTACACAGCTGATCTACCAACCACTGAAAAAGTGGTGACATCAACATTTGCTGATGACACTGCTATTATGTATTCACATAAAAATCTACAAACTGCATCAAGAGTGCTACAAGATCACATAAAAGCGAATGAAAACAAATCGGCGCACATAATGTTTACACTGAATAAACGAACATGCCCATCGGTTAAATTGAACAATGTCACGATTCCTCAACAAACAAATGTCAAATACCTGGGTCTTTATCTTGATAGAAGGTTGACTTGGTGAAAGCACATTGAAACAAAGTGCAAACAAATAAATAAAAATTCTCCAAAATGTCTGGCTGATTGGAAGAAGATCAAAAGTGCCACTAGACTGCAAAGTTCTACTATACAAGGTGTTCCTAATCCCCATTTGGACATATGGAATTGAACTATGGGGCTCTACCAGCGTATCAAATATACACCTTTTACAACGCACGCAATCAAAAATACTACGTAGTATTATAAATTCTGCTTGATATATTCGAAATGATGACATTCACAGGGACCTAGAGATTAAAACGGTAAAACAGATGATGAAGGCATACAGTTTGAAGTACCATTTAAAATTGGAAACTCATCCCAATGAATCAGAAAGGGAACTACTAAGACAGCCAAAATATAGGCGCCTTCGCAAAACAGACCCACTAGATTTAATGCAACTATAAACATCATTTAATCTTAGTCATTTTTCAACAAATAAATTAATACGCATACCAATATAAATACTAACATAGGGCTTAGTATAAGATTTATTAGATTGTAAGTTTTGCACACTTCTTGTTAGTTTCAGATAAAGAAAGATTCAAGAATAAAGCCATTGGCAGTAATTAAAAATAAAGAAAATGCGAAAATTATCAAAATGCATAGCTCTCATTTACACAGCATCCAAATTACAGTCCTATACATAATATTGGAGAGAATCAGTCTCCTGACGGAGGAAATTTGGGTAAATACCAAGGAGGATTTTGCCCGAATCGGTCAGTCACTCATCAATTTTTTCGTTGAGGATCATTTTTTTCGTTGAGGATAATTCTTTTTAAAAATTACGAGACATCTCGTGACGTACATCAGGTGTTATTGGACTTCAAAAAATCTTATGACTCAATCCATCGGGATAGCTTGTGGTTTGCTACTCTTTAATCTCATGTTAGAATTTATTTTTCGTAAAAGTGAAACACCTCAGGATAACATTTTGTACCGTCAGTCCAATCAAGTTCTGTTATATGCCAATGATATCTGTGTAATTGGACTGTATGGCAACGGTGTTAAAGAGCTACTGGATCCACTTGTACGGTTCTCAGCTGTCGTTGGTCTCAAAATCAATGAGTCCTAAATAAAATATATGATCACTGGTTTTAGAAACCTACGCCAATATTTAACCTCATATTCGTAAAAGTGAGCGAGGCTGTTGTTAAATTTTGGCGGTATTCAGATGCGGGTCCTCTGCGACAAGCAAATAATACTGTGGTGTAATTGTAAGGATATCATGCTCGTGTAAAAATACTTTACTAGACATGTGGTTGCCTCAATTAGAGGAGCCACTTTGAAACAGTCAATCTGTACCGAACTTGAGATTTTCAGAATCTTCAGACTACATATTTTGTTTATTACCATTCTATAACGAGTGTTCCAAAAAATAAAGGTATTCTGTGTAGTCAAGTCAAAAAATTCTTCCGCACTTATATAACTTTTTTACTCTAAAATTGCAACATTGACAAGCAAATATAATATGCTAATTTTTAAAGTGAGAGTTAAATTGTATTTAATAAAATCATTACATTTCTAATGTATTTCAATGTTATTTTACATAATAGTAGGACTAAATAAGTACGAAATAGAAAATCACATAAATTGTTATCTAATTATTTTTGTTGGTTATATCTAGGTCATAAAACGATAAAACTTTATGAATATAGTACGTACTTTGCCAAATTGTATGATTCACTACGATAAAAATACTATTATTTACCTACAAACGAAATTACGTACTTGCAAACAAAGTACGTTGCCGTTTAAGACACATTGTTAAACTATACAAGGTATACTATGCAACGTAATTAGAAATATAATCAATATTAAAATATGTATACCGCCCTACTTGTTATAGTTATTATCATAATGTAAATAAATAATTTGTTGGCAAAAATATCACACGTCCAAAAAAAAAAAAAAAATAAATAATCGTAATCACTCCTTTGGGGGTACACTAAATTATCTATGGTATTTGAACAATTCATAAATTTATCAAAGAGTCAAATAGTTGCTATGCGTTTTGGTAGTTTTTTGTTACTACTGGATAATGTTCTACCAATACAATGATCTCTACGATTATTTTATAAATCGTACAAGGCTAGACAACAGTATTTACTGCTTCCTAACATATTTTCTAGGAATAAGTCACTGAATGGTTTCCCTTTATTAAATATTAATTTTAATTCTTGGAAGAATGTAACTTACAATAATTATTATTTTCTTGAATGAAGCCGGTTTCAGTTTATTTTCTCAGATTTCGGTAATGAATTTTGGTCTTAAGGAGAAAAACGCGATAACAATACAACGGGACTAAAACAAATCGATGTAAATTTTCAGAAATTGATGATATTAGTAGGTATACAAAGTACAAATAGATGCAAATATCTCCTAACTAATTATAATATGTGACAATTAATCCGTAATTAATCCGTAGCTCTATTAAACGTGTGGTCCCCAAATTTAAAATACATTGAGTCTAGGTCTATTACATCTTTTTTATAGAATCAAGGATAAAGCATCTACTGATCGTAAACCAGACTTAATTGCAAAAATTACATTAGCCCGATTTTTAATTTTTTTCCTGTATCCAATTTTAGGAGCATAGGGCGTCTACTATTCTGAACCATCTTACTCTATTGCTTTAATTTCCGCCCATGATTTTCCTAGGTGTCTTGCCTCTGCTAGCATCGTTCTCGTCCATGTCATTGCTGGCCTTCCAACCTTTCTTTTTCCTTGTGGATTCCAGTGTAATGACATCCTCGTTATATCACTTGATGCCTTTCTCAGTGTTGTGCCAATCCATCTCCATTTTCGTCGCTTTATTTCGGTCTCAATGTCTGACTGACATGTTGTTTTGTGCAGGTTGATGTTACTAATCGTGTTAGGCCAGAAGCACTTAAGTATTCGTCGAAGGCATTACGAATACCTGTAGCTCCTGTATGATTTTTACTGTATGCTTCCGTGTCTCACACCCATACAGTAGTACCGATTTCACTTGAACATTCGTATCTAGGTCTTGCGCGACAGGGCAGAAGTATTCCAGATTTTGTGTAGTATGTAGAATATATGTCTGGCTTTATTTATACGTTTGTGTAAGTCTTCTGTTCCACCTGCTTTCGTTATTGTGGAACCAAGGTATACGAATTCATTTACATCTTCAATTTGTATATTGTTGATGTGCATTGGTGTGGTTATATTTGTGTTGAGTCTCATCGTCTTGGTTTTCTTGATATTAATCTTGAGACCAAATTCGTTAGCTAAGCAAGCATATGTCGTCTACATAGTCCAAATCATTGAGTTTACCAGTTAACCCCCATGGAATGCCATTCGGGGACTTGTTATCTAGTTTCCGCATTATACTATCTAATACGATTAGAAACAGCATTGGTAAGAGTACGCAACTTTGCCTTACTCCTCGAGTGTTGTAGTATGTCTCACTTTGTTTGCCTTTGTATTGAATTCGGTTCCCAGCATCCCGATACATTTCTTGTATGAGTTCAATTATTTCTTTGGGATGCCCATTTCACAAAGTGTCTGCCATATTGCGTTCCTGTTTATCGTATCGAATGCACGTTCGAAATCGACGAACAGCATATACAATGGTGAATTCCATTCATTGGATTGCTCAGTGATGATACGGATTGTGTTGATGTGAACAGTGCAACTTCTTCATAGTCTAAATCCAGCTGGTTCGTTTCTTAATTTTGCATTGATCGTAGGTAAGATTCTGTCAAGGATGATCATTGCGAGTACCTTTATTGTTGTGTTGATGAGGGAGATACCTCGCCAGTTTCTACATTCTCTTAGGTCAAGTTTCTTGGGTATCGTAATTATCAAGCCTTCTTTCCATTTCAGTGGGATTCTCCCAGAATTCCAGATTTCTTGGATTATTGGTGTTAATATGCTTGCAGTTGTAGATGAATCTCCTTTAAATATTTCGGCGGTTATATTGTCTGTTCCAGCGGTCTTATTGCTCTTTAGTCTATTAATGACATCTTTAACTTCCCGTTCCGTTGGTGGATGGGTGTTGCTAGTTTCGTTATTGATGTCACTTGATGACTGGAGATTTTCGGGGTCGGCGACGACGTCTTCTTCGAAATATTCCTTCCATCTCTTTAACTGCGCTTCATCTGTTGTTAGTACTTGACCATTAGCGTCCCTTATAGGTGGTATATTTGTAATTTTATCAGTGACCTTTCTTACACACAGGTGTAGTGCTCGCATATTATGGATTGTTGCTGTCTCTTCAGCAGCTTTGAGAATGCTTTCTGTATATTTTGTTTGATCATTCCTTGCCCTATTTTTTTACTTGACACGCTGTTTCCTCGTATCTACGTTTCACCTCTTCCGTGTTATGTTGGCACATTTGCAACTTAAATTGACAGCGTTCCTCAACTGTCCGCCTTGTACTGATCCAAGGATTCCGATTTTATTCTCTGTAGCCGAGTACGTCCATGGCAGTCTTGATGTAGGCTTCTTCTGTTTGGTCCCATCTTTCTTCTATACGGGTGCTTCAGACTGGAGATTCAGTTGGAGCGTTTCGTTGAAAGTGTTTCTTGTTTCAGTGTCTCTCAATCTATTTGTGTTAAATTTTCTCTTATTTACCTTCGAATCTTTCACAGCGTCTGGCTTGAATTGTGCTATTACCAGTTGATGATCGCTGTGTACATCTGCGCCCCTCATTGTTTTTACATCTTGATAGTGATGTGAGGAATTTCTTATTGATTATTACGTGATCTATCTGATTTTTAGTTCTGCCATCCGGTGATGTCCATGTGTATTTATGTATTTTTTTGTGTGGAAACCTACTGCCGCCTATGAATAATTGATTTGTGCTACAGAAGTCGATGAGTCTTTCTTCATTTCGCACAGAGTCCAATCCATTTCTTCCCATGATAGTGGTTAGGTTGATGTTGTCTATACCAATTTTTGCATTGAAATCTCCTTGTATGATTTTGACGTGATTTCTGTGCATTCTTGCTTTTGTGGCTCGTAGAACTCATCTTTTGTTTTATCTTCTGCATCTTCTGTTGGGGCATAGCACTGAATGATAGTTGTGTTTCTTATTTTTGAATGGAACCTTGCCACTATAATTCTGCTGTTAACTGGCTTTCTTTGTTTTATTTGTTGTTAATACGCCAACGCCTTGTTCATGTGTGTCGTCTCTACCAGAGAATATCATATAATTTCCATTGCAGGTGTTTATTTCTCCTCTGTTTTTCTATCTGACTTCACTGAGGCCGAAAATCTCGATGTTATAACGTTTCATTTCCTTCTCTACTTGTGCTGCTAGCATTGATGTTTCTGTAAGAGTTCTGATGTTCTAGTTTCCGATTCGTGTACGAAAAAAGGTCGACATTTATGTTGGTGTCCGGTTTATGTTGTTATTTGTAATAGTATTCGTTTCTGTAATCATTTTGGTTTCAGATTAATAAATGATTGGGCCATTGAATCCTAGCCAGTTTCCAGGGCTGCTGGATAAGGTATACTGGCATACCGGGGAGAGGTTCTCATTCTTTTTTCATGTTTTGTATTTTTCTTCTTACATGTTTCTAAGCGGTCAACCAAATGTGTACTAACCTCGCACATGGTTGCTTCACGTTGTTCATGAATGGTGTAACGTCTCTTCTGTCTCCTCTACTCTACAAGTTTTTGAAAAATACCGTTTTTGTTGCAATGCATTTTGAATTGATGACTAGTAAAGAAGGTCGCATTATCTGATACCATGAGTCGGAAAACCATGAGTAGCAAAAATATCGGAGAGAAGATTTATTGATGTTTGCGTCCATCCTCTCAATATCACGATCTATTCCTTACCAAAAACAATATTTTCTGGCGAGTTGTTTCATTCTGGTAATTCCAGGATGCGTATGATGAAGTTCTTGAAGAATTTGAGGTTGAAAAATTTTTGGAATCAAAACTCGTTGACCCTTAAAGATAATTCCGTTATTGAGTGTATAGATGTCTTCACTTTCATCGGAGTTGAGTAAATTTGACAAAATTTTAGAAAGATCTGGCTCTTTAGCTGTCTCTGAGGCCAATACTTCGGCATTTACGTATTCGTTTGAAATTTTAAAAATTTATAGAGAACATAATTCATTTACCTCTTTGAATACTTTTTCGGTAGATGGATTTTCTACTAGCTGTGTTGCCCGAGATAACCATTCAACGTTAATGTGCTCCGATCCTTTTTTGTAGATTATTTCGTAGTTAAAACTCGACAGGAATTCGGTATAACGCAGTAATCTCGATGATGTTATTGCCGGCATCTTGCTGTGCTGATGAAAAATCCGTGTTAGCGGACGATTGTCGGTGACAAATTGAAATTTCATACCGTAAAGGTACATAAAAAAGTGATTAATTGTAAATATAATCGCTAAAGCTTCTCGATCTAATTGACTGGCGTCACATGTTACTAATACTGGTAGTTCGGGATCAAAAGGCATTAATAGCTTTAATCGCTGGAGATTGTGTTTTTTAGTTTTAGAAACACTGATTCACACTTTGATGGCCAAAAAAATTTTGTTTGTTTTTGAAAAAGTTGACATAATGGAAAATGATTGTAGATAAATCCGGTATGAATCTGGAGTAGTAACCATACCTAAAAATCTTCTAACTTCATCTGCTGTAACTGGACCTGGCATGTTGGCAATCGCTCGAATTTTCGCTGGCGATTTTGAAATTTTGTTTAATTGAAGAACGTGACCCAGATATAAGATCTGAGTTTGAAAAAATGAACATTTTCCTCATAATCATGTTTTTTTAGTCGCTGGAGACATTGAATTAAATGGTTTCTGCATTCTTCTTCTGTTGCACCATATACGATGATATCGTCGATGTATGACATGGTGGTCTTCAAACCGGAAAGTATTTGTTCAATAATACGATTGAATTCTGCTGGCGCCGTTTTTATTCCAAATGAAAGTCGATTTACTTTTTATGTCCCTCTATGGGTTCGAGTATCGCACATACTCGAAGATGCAGATACGATTTATATAAATCAAGATGGCAGAAATATCTTTGAGGTTGTTTAAAATTTCATGAATACGACGGATTGGGTAATTTGCAGATACAAGTTGTGGATTTACCCCAACCTTGTAATCGACGCAGAATCGAACACCACCGCCAGCTTTGGGATTAATTACAAGTGGAGATCCCCAGTCACTCCTTTCAACTTTGGAAATAATTCCGGATGGTTCCAAATCGTTAAGGTCTTTGTCGACACAATCTCAAATTGCATATGGAACTTCCCGTTCCTTGTAGAAAACTGGCTTAGCATCTTTTTGAAGTTGAAGCGTTACTTGGAAATTTGGCATACAATCCACTTTTTGAATTATAATTTGTTAAAAATTGTCGATAATAGCTTCAATTGAATTTAATTTATCAATTTGAGCATTTATTTTGTTAACACCTAGATTGTCCACTTGCTGGAGGTTGACGTTTAAGTATACGACCCAAAAGAGCGTCATATTCATTGGGTACCATGTACATTTCTTCTATCGACCGACGATCTTTGTATTTTACCTCAACATTTACTTTACCATCTTCAATCATAATGTGTAGGATCCAAATGCTAATGAAGATGGTTGTAGATTCGTTGTAATGTCGAGCTGTTCGAATTGATTTCGTGGAATTAGAGTAAACCCTACGCCGGAATCTACTTCAAATTTTTATATCTGTTAGTGCGGCATTCGGTTGTCTTATGGTTGCCTCTTACACATACATTACTTATACCCAATTGGTTGTAATTTAATTAGGATTTTGAACGCATTGAAGTTGTTGATAAACGATTTTTTGATCGATTCCTACGACGATTTGAATCTGTGTATCCTGTTGATATCATTTATGATGCTCGGTTGTTTTGAATTGAGTTCGCGGCTGTCAATTTTAGGCGCTTCCAAAGATAATGCTTTTAGTACGATTTTTCAAAATCTGCTTCCTCAGATTGAAGGGGTTGTTCGCGTATCGTATTATCGTTAATGCCTCGAATGAATTGCGTTCGAAGAAAAATATTTGAAATGTCAGCCTTGCATTCACATGTTGACACAAATGAACATTCAGTTATATCCCGCCGAAGTAATGCAACATAATTAGCCACTTTTTGTTCTTCGCCTTGATATATTGAAAGAAAACGATGCTGGATTACCAACATGAGCTCTGTAATACTCTTGGATGCAACCAATGTCACAAGCAATTGAAAGTGTGTAGCTCTAATGGAATCACAAGTATTTGATGGCATAGTGTCTTGTTTAGGTAATTTTCGAACTTTCTCTTTCAAATGGTGGTAGCATCACTTGTAATGGCGGCTGTTGCGGTTGTGGTTATATTTATTGTACACTAGCATTTGCATTCAACTGTTGCAGCAAATCGCGTTGACTTTTGTTGAAAACTTCTAGTAATTGTTCGAATTGCTCCTTGTTCATGATGTATTATAATTTTATTAATACTTCTTGAAATTTTTTTTAATGTTTTCACTCGTTGCAAATTGCTGAAACTTGAATTTTGTATTTTATTGTAGAATTGAAAAGCGCGTGTTATTATTTCATGAACTTATACGACAGCATGACATTTACATTAGTGTTGCCAGACTATCTGTATATTTATGATGGCATAACCTAACAAGACTTTACATAACATAACGGACATAACAATATAGTAACCCGCGTTTCCGTTAACATAATTAAGAGTTCAGTTAATTTTTGACAGTATCAATTTTTATTTTTATTGATATTTTTAACAAGTAGTTTTTTATATCATGCTCATTTAAAGTCGTTTACGAGGCTTTAGAGTACCAGTTTACAATAACTTAATGCAGAACATAAAATCTTTAGTTAATTTATCGATTTTTTCCTGTACCTTTTCAGTTGTCTACAATAATATGATCTACATATTTGGCGGTTACAATGGAATTTTAGATCAACATTTTAACGATTTATATTCGTACGACGTCATGCAAAATCGTTGGAATTTAATAAAGCCACGCGGTGATCCCCCAAAACCGAGACGACGACAAGTTTGTTTAATTATAGGAACCAAATTATATTTATTCGGCGGTACTAGGTAATGTAAACACTAATATTTATATTAAATATTTTGTATTATAATCAAATTGGTATATATTTTAATAATTACAGTCCACAAAATAATAGTCAAACAGCATCAGCAAACAATAAGCTAATAGATTATAATGATACGCATGTACTTGATTTTGAGCCAACACTAAAAACTTTGGCCATTATGACGGTATTAGAAAAAAATATTGAACAATTATGTTTGCCGCACGAAATTCGATGGGAAATTCGAACCATGACACTGCCGAATCGTATTACGCGACCGTTAAATAATACCGGATAGAAATGGGGAGGGAGAACGATGAGCAGAACGAGGCGAATGATTGTAAAATGGTTGGCCGATTTTATAAGCTTTATATAAAAATAAAATTTGTTTGTTGAATGTTATTATTTTGGAGTATTTAAAAAAAAAATTATTACATTTATTATTATTATTATTATTATTATATAATTTTTAATTAAATAAATTTTTATTATATTTAATAAAAACAAAACTAAATTAAACAAATTCTATGTATTATAATATATTAACGACTATATCTATCATTATATAATATAGTATTCTTAAATATTTATTTATTTTTATACAAAAGAAAAAAAAAACATTAAAAAAATTGTAAAACAAGAATAATTAACAAATCTTCCTTACACATTAAACAATAAAAAAGAAAAAAAAAACAGAAAATGTAACGTGAAATTCGCGTGCGCGAATTAAAAATATTTGTAACACAAAGTTGACATTATATTTGAATAAATTAAAATTAAAATTAAAAAAAAAATAATAATTAATTAACCCTTTTGGTCGATTAATTTTCTAATTATAAATTATTAAACGTGCGCTGTGCTGTAATCGATACATTTTTATTTTTATTTATTTAAATATTTACCGACTAAAATTTTTTTTTATTTTATTAAACCCATCCAGTAGGTGCATAAAATTAATTTTTAATTATTCTAATTATATTGACAACAATAAACTTTGTAAAAATAATTAGTACTTAAAATTTAATTAAAATGTTAACGAGCACCTCACGATGAGTTTATTTACATATTGTAAATTTGTAAAAAATAAAAAGTAAGGCAACAATTTTAAAAAAGAAATAAAAAATTTGTAATAAATCATTTTGGAAATGGGTTCAGACCTAAGCACAACGAAAAACAGTGAAATGAATTATTCCAAAAGAAAAATCTAAAACTTTGTTTATTATTTTGGTTGGGAAATTATATTTAATAATAAAATCTTTTTACAGGTGAAAAATTAGGCTAAGATGTCGAGTCGATCTACGCAATAGAAACCATGCTGGTTCACATTTGAGCTATATATATTTCTGAAACTATCGTTATCAATAATTTGAAGTCACGCGTCTACTGATGTAAGCCAACCCAAAGATAAAAACTCATTTTACTATAATTTGTGAAGGTGACCTAATAATAGAGACGGCAAAATACAAACAAAGGTTGGATCGCTGAGATGACTTTAGCAAACTTACGCCAAAAATTTAACAAGACCATTTAACACCGACAAAAATTATCGCCCAATCCAAGTAATGGCAACAGTGATCCAACAAACTTGCTTAAAACGACAATATGTAGGAACTAACAAGTAAAGGTTTTAAAATATCATCAAAAGTTAGAAAGCCTACAAGATTTACGAAAAAATTAAGAATTGTCCATAAAATGCGTAATTGTGCCCCAATTGTGGTTACTGGTGCCTTAATCAAAAGCTCTCGCCCTCAGTATAAATACTGGTATAAAATATACTTACATTTCCGGAAATCATTTTTTGACAAAATAAAATCGACAGGGGTTAGCTCACAAAATTTAAGAATTGTCCATAAAAAGCGTATTTGTGGCCCAATGGTGGTGACTGATACCTTAATCAAAAGCTCTCGTCCTCAGTAAAAATACTGATATAAAATATACTTACATTTCCGGAAATCATTTTTTGACAAAATAAAATCGACAGGGGTTAGCCCACAAAATTTAAGAATTGTCCATAAAAAGCGTAATTGTGGCCCAATGGTGGTGACTGATACCTTAATCAAAAGCTCTTGCCCTCAGTATAAATACTGGTATAAAATATACTTACATTTCCGGAAATCATTTTTTGACAAAATAAAATCGACAGGGGTTAGCCCACAAAATTTAAGAATTGTCCATAAAAAGCTTAATTGTGGCCCAATGGTGGTGACTGATACCTTAATCAAAAGCTCTCGCCCTCAGTATAAATACTGGTATAAAATATACTTACATTTCCGGAAATCATTTTTTGACAAAATAAAATCGACAGGGGTTAGCCAACAAAATTTAAGAACTAACCATAAAACGAGTAAAAATGGTTCGATTTTGATGCGTCAACGTTCCAATGAAAAATTATGAACGAAATTTTTTAAATTAATTTTTTTTTTATTATTTTAAGTGAAGTTAAAGCGACTACATTATGTTTTATATTGAATTGTAAAATACAAAAAATTAAATAGAAGAAAATAAAAAAATAGGGAGGAGTTCAAGAAATATGTAGATCTTCATTTTATTTATGTTAGCCCCAAATTAGAATTTTTATAATTTTCTAAAAATTGTTTCCAGTCCGTTACAATACTCAGTTCATCCATTACCATCCAATTCGGTGACGGCATATCCGGAGATAACCAATTAAAATCGCCAATGTCCGACCAATTATTTTTATTTCGATCCAGTCCCGATTTAATAAAATCAATTGCTAAATTCGGATAATCGTAATTGTACGGTGTTACATGGATATTGAAGCAGTCCTCAATAATTCCACGACATGTCACATGTATATAGAGATCACATTGTTTTGATGTGTGTAGTCGCATTTGTTGGCAGGCGACTATAAATTTACAGTTGGTACAATTATCACCGAATATGGAACGAGCCACGGGACCGGAAAATATCGAACAATTGTTTAGATTCGACATTTGTAGCGAACCCAAATGACCGTGCAACTGTACAACACAATTTGTTAGGTTCGACAGGGTGACATCACGATTATTAATTTGATTTTCATCGAGCTGAATAAATCGATCCTTTTCGTTTGATATCGTCCATTCGAATTGTTTGCGTGCTTCATTTTTATTATTATGGTCCTTTTCCTTCAATTTATTATCAGTCTCTGCGGGTTGTGTTACTGGTTTTATAATGATCCGATTATTGATGATTGTTTTAGTTCGGAAACCAAATTTTTTTTTTGGAATGAGCTTAGTTTTTAGCTCATCCGATTTTCCGGTTAATTCGTTCAACTTGTTTTGACACATTTTGATTTTATAATCGGTTAGAAATATTGTGGAATTCGATAAGTATTTCTGTAGTTCCTGGATACTATTATTGATTTGGTTGAAACTTATGCCTAGAGCGGTTAAATCACTGGGCTCCAACGAATTTAGCGTATTTTCGATTTCATCAATTTTACTATCGAAAATATTGTCAAAATAGTCAACAGCCTCACTTTCTGATGCCTCTTGATTTTTTAATTCGTGCAACTGGTCATATGTAATTTGACGATCTTTGTGCCGCTTTTCAAGCTGTTCCGTTACACGCTCCTTACCGAATTTTAATTTTAAATTTTCTTCCATTTTTTGTTGCTTCATTTAGACGGGAATTTATTTATTTTATTTCGATTAGTTTTGCTTTTTCAAATAAATTGGTGTCTCCTTTGTTGAGTCACGTAATTTGTCGAGTAGCTGCTGATTTCGTTTTTGTTCCTCAGTCAAAATTGTTGAGTATTTAATTTTGTAATGATCAGCTGTACCTCGTTTATCGGGTGTTAATTGGAGCAATGTAAAACCAAGTCCACCAAGGCCGGCTAACCAAATTAATGATTTTATATAGACAATTGGTGCCATCAAATTTTATTTAAGTTATACTATTTAAATTCTAGAAAAAATTGCAAACCGTGTGGGTCGAACAATGCAAACACCAAACAGTCTCTGACTTACCACAACACTAATTATTTTCTTATTCCTCGGCTGACCAGGCAGCCAAATCTAATTCACGGATCTTAATTCCAGCTTCAAAGTATTCTCCAACTTTATAGTAACTTTCTAGGACAAATGGATAGTGTTCACTCAAATATTTGCGATAGTCTGTAATTGAACAAAAAAAAAATCCATTTAACGATCGATATTGCAGTTTTTAAATCATAAATCAATATTTCATGTAATATTAATACGCTAATTTATGTATGGTACCATGGTTCGGATTAATTTACACATATATAAGCCAAACAAAACAGTATAATTTTTAATCGAATTAATAAAGAAAATCAATTAAAACTTCGTAAAATTTTAACACCAAAAATGGAATGACTGCAAATGACTCATTGTCGTGAGTGACTGACAGCAAGAAATGTCATTTACGTTTCCCCTCGCACACTAAATGACTTCATTTTACCCACCTCGATTGCGGTTCATACGAAAATAACAACCATATGCTGCTGCAAATGAGATTGCTTCGACGACCAGTATATATTTTGCTGCGGTTTTGATGAATGTACGGCTGCTGGACTTTGGCGATTTAAATAGCATTACGTTAAACCATTAAAATTAAATTATTTGAGATAAATAAATAAAATAACAATTCGGACAAAATTACACTCAGCTAAATATTGCACAACACAAGAGAACTGTCAAAAAAATCGAGCCGGTAACGCAGTTACGTACTAAAGTTTGTTTCTAGAAGTTTTGTGTACTAATTTTTTTAAAATTAGTAATCCGCCTGAATAACTCTACCTAAACACCAACATAACAAATAAAAAATCGATTTGAAAAAGGCCTTATATACCGTAAAAAAAAGTTCGTTGTTTACTATCCATAGAAACGTGTGATAACTTGCAATGAGAAATATAAAATAAAATTACGAGATTTTCCTAGCTGAGCTAAATAATTTATTTTGTATACAATAAATTTAAATAACATAAAATGTCAGGTAACATAAAAAAATACGGATAACGTAAAACTAAACTAACAAAGCCCAATTTTTCAGATCCATCAGTAAATGAAGCACAAGAGATCAGAAAAAGCTTTTCACTCAGTAAAATTAATTTAATCTCATCGGCCATTCTGAGTAAAGATTCAACAATTCCTCCAAACATTATAACATTTGAGTAAGTCGCAATGACGATGATCCATTTTCGTTTTTTCCAATCCAAATTTTTTTTTTAAGGCATACTTTTGGATACGACTGTAAGAAACTGTACAATTTATGTCTTATCGACCCGAATACATTGGTTTTTGTATCCGGAAATCTATTACATTTCTATAATCTTAAATCGAACATTGTTAAAACTCGGAGATCATCAACCGGCCAAGGAATCGGTTGTATAACAAAGAATCCAAATCCAAAATATGGTTATCTAACGGTGGCGGAAAATGGCAATTCACCACCAGTTATAATTTATAAATATCCTGAAATGGAAGTTATTTCATATTTACGTAAAGGAGCCGAAAAAGTGTACAGCCATGTAGCGTACAGGTTTGTGTCGTACGATTATAAACTTGAGCCTATCTAATCAATTTTAACCAATTTTAGCCCGGACGGAGAGTTGCTGGCGACCCAAGGTGGTGATCCTGATTATTTAATAACCATATGGAACTGGCAAACAAATGTAGTAATTCTTCGTACAAAATCATTTTCGAATGATATTCTCACAATAACGTTTTCACCGTATGTTGAGGGACAATTAACCACCGGCGGATTGACACACATTAAATTTTGGAAAATGTGTACAACTTTTACCGGACTTAAGCTGAAAGGTAATCTGGGCCGATTTGGCAAAACGGAAATATGCGATATTTTAGGTGTATATCCGATGCCCGATGAAAAAGTATTATCGGGATGCGATTGGGGTAATATTTTGGTATGGGACGAAGGGCTAATTAAATACGAGGTCTGTCGCAAAAGTCGTAAGAAAATGCACACTCAAATGATTACTCAGATTACTTTAAGTGACGAGAAAAATAATGAAGTAATGACTGCTGGTCTCGATGGCTATGTTCGGATATGGTTTTGGTCGACTGTTGAAAATGCTGATCCACCCGACGAGGATCGATTTGTTGAGATTGAACCGATTTATGAATTTAAAATTGGAACTAAAAATCATACGTGCGAAATAATTTGGATGATTAAGATGGATCCACTCAATCCTGAAAACTTTCATTGGTATATTCAGGTGAGCACAACGCCGTACCGTTACATTTTGAGAAAGTGACAATTATTTACGTTTTTAGGATGGAAATGGAGGCATTTGGTTAACGGAACTGTCACTTGATCATACGCCTATGCCGTCAAAACAAATATTCCGTTGTCATGCTGGCCCAATTGTAGATATGGCAACCAGTCCATTTTCAAGCCACGTTGTAACTCTTGGTAAAGATGGACGTTTACATGTGTATGACTATAGACTTAGAGAATTTTTGTATTTTAAACAATTTCCGGCCGAGGGTCGCGCATTAACTTGGATATCGCCCACTGTCGAACCGAGCGGCGTCGTAATAGTAATGGGATTTGGCGATGGTGTACTTCGTGTTGTAGTTGTAGATTTAATAAACTATCGACAAAATAGTGACCCGATCTCACTGGCTCAGGTAATAAAATCGCACAGTGGTGCAATAGTACGAATGTCTATAAATCGGACACAGACGATTTTGGTGTCCGGTTCCGAAGACAACACCATATTTATCCATCAATTAGCCCAACTGGAGCCAATTGTTCGACTTATTCCAATTGGTCTAATCGAATTAACGGCACCGTGTACTGCATTTAGTTGGATGCCAAATTCGAGCTCTCGCATAATTGTAGGCTGTGCTAATGGTACGGTCGTCGAAGCAGATTTACCGGAGCGTGAACGTTCGTATACAACAATTTCGTATAATTTGTCGCATATTGAAACCCGGACGCTAACATTTAAATCGGTTAAATCCGAGATTCGGCGCCAACTTCAAATAAAAGCAATCGAAGAGCGTAAAGAGAATAAACGGACAAAAAAAATTGAAACGATGAAGAAACTTAGGCGAGACAATCCTGGTTTGGAAATCGATGAAAATACATTTTTGGAGGATTCGGATTCGGAAGAAGAATTGGAGCCATTATTTGTGCCCAAAGTACCAAATCGTGTTCTATGGATACAATACACGCCTCAAGGTACAATTTGGTTGTGTATGTCGGGCTACGATGCTGGTTATATTTATGAATATGAGTTTGGTAAAGAAGATCCTGTGAAATGCACTTTAATTCCGGATGCGGACGATTTAGAAATACATTCATATCTGTATACGAGCCAGCACCTATTACTTGGACTTGAAAATGGGAATATTCGAGTAAATGCACTCAAGCCGGATTACTGTGACCTATCCGATTATTTTACTCTTGCAATGCACGATACTATAAACGGTCGAATATCACAGCTGGCATTTTCGTACGATAAAAAATTTTTGTTTTCCGTCGGATCCGATGGCAATTTATTTTCATTCAAATGGAATGGCGAAATTGAAGACGTGTACACGGAAGATCCGACCGAATTGGATAGAGTGCCAAGTGTAAACGATATTGAGGATCCGAATTTTTTATCGTTGGAACAACAAAAACAAAAAGATGATTTGGACAAACGAAATAAAATTGCAAAAGAGCGAAAAGGAAAAGTTTTAAATATTATCGAGGACTACCGAAATCAATTTCGGGAAATTCAAAAAAAGTTGGTCGTTCAATTTTTTGTAATTTATATGAAATTTTAATGTTTTTACTTTCAAGCAATAACAAATTGATTTCAAACCAACAAGTATGTGAAAAAGAAATGGAATTGGATGCGCGCATAACACTTGACCTTGAAACCACATTGAACAATGAATTGAATTTGGTTCGTCAAATGTTGGCATTCGATGTCGAAAAGTCAATATTAGCGAATCGAAAATTAAAAAATTATTTCATTGATCCATTGTCGCAGTTTCCGTTCGAAGTTGAAGGAATTGAGTAGGAAACTCGAAAATATTCACATTCTGTTAAAGTTTTTATTGGTTTTGTTAAATTTTTAGAACGAAATTATCGGTTCGAATATTTAGATGTAAAAAATTGACGTCCGAATTTTACAAGGCTCGAACGAATTTGGACGATCGCATAAAATTAGAGATGTCACGTAAAAGGTAGGTTTGGATCACACAATCCTCTCTACAAGTTTTTTTTATATATTTATAAATTCATAAATTTTAATTGAACGCTTACACAAAGTATCCAGGATCGACAGACAAATCAGATGCAAAGGTTTTCTTGACATTATGCAAATATTACACGATACTAATACGCACTTGTCTCATTTCGTTTAGAGTCACCGAATATGTAAAGGACCGAGAACTACGCGATAGCGAAATAAAAGTTCGAAGTTTGGAATCATTTCTTCAAGGGTTGACTGTATCGACCATTGAATTTAAATTGGAATATAAATTGAAAAGACTTTTGGATAAGTATCGGGCACGAAAAGATCTTGAAATCGCAAAGAAAACGGAACGTGATTTCATAAATTCGATTAAGCCGGACATCACCGTAAACCATCCCGATGATGTTAGGGAGTTGCAAGAAGCGGAACGAACAATTGGAGATTATAAACTAAAAATTGATCCGACATACGTGGCTGACGAGGAGACCAGTAATACACTACGGAAATATGAAGAAGTATTACGTGTTGTCGAAGAAGTAAGTAAACAAAATGTTTTCAAACAATTTACCAACCATTTGTCATTGTTCTTGTAGATTTACCGCATCAAAACTGATTTTAACGCCAAAATAACGGAACTGCGTCGGAAAAAAGCGGATTTAGTACGATACCATCGAGAGTCTATGATTGAGTTGACTAAAATCCATGAAGAAATCCCGATCGAAGAACGAAAATTTCCCGTACAAACACCAATATTAAATTTAGAACATGAATTTCCAGAAATTCACTTGTTCGATCCTGCCCAAGTCGATCAGCTGTATGGCGAGCAACAGAAAATATGCGATCGTGATGAAGCAGCACAGCTACGAAAAGAAGAGCTTGAAATTGACGTTTTGGGCCTAAAAGAATTTGCAGCAAGCCATGCACATTCTAATGAAATTTTTGAAGCGGCTGCCGAAGAAAAAATTGATTTTAGACGTATTGATCCGCCATCTGGATTACATTTAACGGCAATGGAAAAGGAAATGCGTTGTTATCGATTATACAAATTGCAATACGAACAAATTCGCATATTACATCGAATCGCTAAGCGTGTTCAGGTGTTCGACGAAGAACTTGCCACATTGAGAGAAGAACGATTACGTCATCAATTGGACAGTAAATTCATGACTACGCATTTACTAACGTTAAATCAAGAATTGCTCGTGCTACGAGATTTTGAACGATTGGAATATAAACTTGTTGAAAATTTAGATCAATTTGTTGACAAACGTAATAAAATCCAGGTGAAAATTATCGATAATAAAAATGCGATTGAACAAAACCGGCGAAATATCGAATCACTGATGGCGTCTGAGAAACGTATCGAAACCAAATTCATTACCAGCTGTTCGACCAATAAGTTTTTCGATTTTCTCCATCGCATTTTCAAAAAGAAATTTAAGCCGCCCAAGCTATATCAAGACGATGAATCATCGGAAAGTTCATCTGAAAGTTCATCGGAGGATGAGGCGGAAGAAGGTGCAAGTGTTGATTCGATGGAGATCGGACCGATCCGTTTGGATGAGAATGTTTGCCCAGTCGGTTGCGATCGTTTCTTATACGACTTAACATTTACGTTGCGTGGCCAACGGCACGAGATAGAGCAAAAAATTAAGGAGGAACAAAAACAGGTTGAGACAAATAAGCGAGAGATCGACACGAAAGAAAAGGCAAAAAAATTGGTCGAACTGGAATTGGATAAATTTAAAAATGAATTAATTGAATTTCGTGTAAATAATTTTAAAAACTTTTTAACAATTCACTCACTCACTTTTCTATTTTCTAGCGTGAAAAACAAAAAATGTTAAATTCTATCGAGACTATGATCGTGGTAAACATGAGCCAAATGCAATATTTTAACAACGAAGAAGAATTGTATAACGTTAAAGATGCGCTTCTCTTCAACAACGACAATATAACAAAATTGTATGCCCGCGTACAACAATTGGAGCAGGAAACAATCGAGGCTCGTCGTAAGCATCGCGTGAATGTAGTCCATTTATCGCGCATGAAAACCGATTGTAAATTTATGGAGAAGCAAATCATTGAATTGAAAGAAAAAATCCAAGAGACAATGATTAAGAAATTTGGCCGCATTGTTAGTTTGGACGAGTTGGAAGAGCAAGTATTATCGCGAATGGTTTATGACATGAAGGCAAACACTACCGATGTCACACGAGAATACGATGCCTTACTGAACGAAGAGCAGGTAAAATATCGTTACAATTATTTAAATATTTTATTCGTTGTGTAATGTTTTGGTTATATGTACTCCATTTAGAAACGAACATTAAGCCTTCAAACCGAATATAATCGGGCATTGCAAGAAGGTACAGAGAAACTAAATATTTTAACAGTTCTGCACGAGGAAAAAAATTATTTGGACGATATGTTGTTGCAGCAGACTAACCTTCATCGTCGATCAAAGGTGGCGCCCGCTGATTATAGTTGTGATATTAATCGACTTAAGGATATTTCACTACAGCAACAGGACCAACTTAAAATACTCGAACGTGAAATACAAACTTTGAATCTTAAATCAAAACCATTCGATATGGTTAACACTCAAGACTGGATATATAAACCGGTTTGTGAGCCTGCACCTGGTTACGGGAATAAAGAATTTCAAGAATCGCTTTACGATGCCGTAGCAGAGACTCTTTCTGAAGCGAGTTCGCCGCGCAATTACGATCTTTTGAATGACGTGATTAAATTGGTCAACAGATTTTTATCTCGACATTTTGGTAAAATTTTATCGGACAGTGAAATTCGAAAACGTGAATTTAATTTGGGCAAAATATTAACGAACGCGGCCCTCGATTATGATGAACGGAAACGTGATGAATGCTTTCGAAATGCGGTTCAACAATTTAAGAACTTTTCGACAAAAGAGATTCGTCCATTGTTGAAGGATAAAGATTTGATGGATTTGTTTATTGACGTTTTGGGTAAGTGTCGAAAACTCGAAATGGCGGTGATTGACGGAAAAGAAATTGTGGTGGCGATTGTTGATCAGGCGTTTGAATCACCAAGTAGATCTAGCGAATTAAATTTTACACAATCCATTGTACTTGAGGTGCTCAAACAAATGATGGTGCTGTTGCCAATCGTTGATCTAAAAAATGATGATAATTTAAATTTGGCCATCACGGAATTGAAACGACACTCGGACATCAATGCAAAATGTATTGGTGCTTTGCAAATGACTGAAGACTTAATGGCGCATATTGTTGAAAATTATCTAGATGACATTGATTTAGGGCTTGTAAAGCATTTGGTGAATGGGATGCGAGAGGGACTTCTGGACAATAATCAGAAGTGATACAATTTTTACATATTTTACATGCTTGTGTGTTGTTATTGGACTAATATAATTTTTGAATGAACTATGTGTGTTGCATTTATTTAATCTATATCTTTACATCCGGAAGAAGTTCGTTTGGCATTCTTCATTAGTTTAGTACATGGCGGATAATAGAGAATCTCATCAGGTCTACATATACTTGATCAAGTTAACTTCAAGTTTCGTTAACTGTCCGCTACTGATCTTACAATTGCTTCTATTACAAATTCAAAACATCATTTTTCATAACGTATTTCATATAGTTTGCTATGGAAGTACTCTTCCAATATTCCATGGGTGCACTCGTCCATCTGTTTCCAGCGGCACTCTGAATCTGAAGGTGTTTTAATCTAAAACGGCATCATTTGTTGGACGTCTCCAAGCCGTATACTACAAGCTTGATCAAGTCACCATATCTTACAGTTACCTATTGCAATCTTCTCGAAACCACTTGCTCTAATATCTTTGCTACAGTGTCGATTATACATATTGGTCTGTATTGATCAGCATTATCTGTATATGCTTGAAACGTTAATAAACTATTCAAAAACTAAAACGCAGGCGCGTTACATAAAAGTCAAAGGGCATGCCATTAAATTACCATAACCAATTGTCTATAACGAACGCTGTCTTTTATTTATCCTTATCTGCGACTTGCACCTGCCTATTCCACCTCACAAATCAAGTATCGAGAATATTCGTGCTCCTACTAGTTTAGCCAATGTATCGTCGATCCTGGGTAAGGGATAACTATCTTTCTTCGTTATGGTGTTGAGCTTTCTATAATTAAAGCAGACTCTTGGGCTGCCATCTTTCTTTTCTACCAGTACCATTGGCGAGCTCCACGGACTGCTCGATTGCTAATAACCCTTGATATTGGACATGTATTTTTCCAGTAATGCTTTCACTGCCTGTTTCTGTGTCACTGCTAGGCGTTCTGTCCATTTCTGCGTCATATCTTCAACTGTTTTCAGCTAACGTAGTTCTTCGGCTTGTACACTCGGATTACATTTTTTACACGTCCCTACTGTTGATACTTTTTGCATTTACCGATGATAGTCCCCTTCTTGGTGATTTTTGTTTGATCCGTTAAATTACGAGATCGTATAGGAACTCTTAAGTTTTTATCTGGTTGTACTAGGGCTTTTCCAATGATAATTTTACTATCTTTGTTCTCTTTTTCATTGCTTGCTTCCACAACCCACAAATTTTGTGATCCAGAACCTTCTTCCAATCATTTCCTCACAACAGTCACTACATTAGGCGGCAACTTTTATCGATGGTTTAATAAAACTGGTCTTATATCACTAGGTCTCCAACGTTGATTTGCAGAGGTATTCCAACGTTGTGTAACTTAAAACACCTCGACCAACATCCAAAACAAATATATGTTTATCCTCATATCCATAATTGAACTCCTTTCTTGCCTTTGATTACCACAGTTTCACCAGTAGCCATTTGCACTTTAATTTTCGAACTGTTTGGCTCCCGTTTGCTATTATGTCACTGCACATAATTGTTCTTGTTGCTCCTGTATCCAGCTTGATAAGACAGTTGTTTCCATCAATGGATCCTTCCATCAATAGGAGTCGTTATGGAGTATTTGGTTGTGCGAGACAGTGTCTGCTCCTCAAAACTCACTAGCTTTAGTTTAACAATTCCATAGTTACCTGCACTTTTTTCTTGGCCTATCTCTCAACGTCTTCCCTTGGGATATGATACTTTGGCAAAAGTGTTCTCACTCGATAGTTTTCGCCATTCTAACCAATCTTTTTGACCTTGCTGCTTGACCTATCTTCCGACTTCTTCTAACGGTCTGCGATACGCTGACGATGGTTTTCTTGATCGTTGTCTTCGCCATTCTACATAATCTCTTAAGATGTGTTCCGTTTTGTCACAACCCTTACATCTGATCTGCACCGCTAGATCTTTGAATTTCATTAACGCCTGGGTGTTATCTATTACAATCTCTCGATATCTGCCGCATAGCTTTGTTGTGGTTCCCCATTAAAAGAACTTTTAGCTCCATTCTGTAGAGTTTACTGTGACTTCTCGTAACTTCTTTTCAAAACGTTTAAATTTTTGTTCGACTTGTTCGATTTTGTCTTTAATTTTTGATGTTGCTAGTCGTTTGCTTTGTTCAAACTTTCGTTCGTTAGACAGTTTAATATCGCCTATTTGTCGCATCATTTCGTTCTTGCTCTGCAGCTGCTGCGCCATAATTTCTTTTGTCTTTTTAACCCATTTGTGACCAAAGTTTTTATTTTTAAATAATCTGTCGGTTTTGGTTTATTTTAATTCTCAAGGTTTATAATAAACATAAACTACAAAAAAAAAAAAAAATTGCAAAAAACAGCTGAAGCCTAGAATGGGGTGTTGCGTAAACGGAACTTTGGGCAAACATCAACAATTTTAAATTTTTTTTTATTTTAGATTTTTTAATTTTTCAATGAAACATCAAATTTACTTCAATATAAAATGAAAATGAAAACTTTATGAATTTCACATTTTAAAAATAAAAATAAATATATATATATATATATATATATATATATATATATACACATATATATATATATATATATATATATATATATATATATATATATATATATATATATATATATATATAAATCACATTTTTCAATTCACAACCAATGGACTTATAGAATAAACTTATTATATAACTAAGCTAGTTGAAGATGATAGGCTTGAGAACAATTGTTGTGCAATGCTACATCGCATGTTGAACATTTATAAATAGTTTGTGATTTGCAATGTCGGCATCTTAACCTTTTTTAGTTTTAGCACACTAGTGTGCTCCTTTAGTTTAGGCAGAAAAGCATTTGGTTTCAATGTCTTTCCTTTGGAGGACAACTTTCCAAACCGAATAAGAAGGGATGTTGCAAATTGTCACCTAAACGCTAGTTGGTGCAATTTTAAATTATATGATTTGGCTAAACTCCAGGAATTGGTTACTGTTAGGACCAACATCCATAAAACCACTGGCATATAGAATTGTAATTTGTTTTTAGAAAAATGATTGGGGTCGGTGTCATCATCGTCGCCTGAGTCTTCATCAGTCTCTTCACAAAATGTGGTTGGCTCCAGAAAAATATCCGTACGCAGCTCTACATCGTCAAAAATATTTTCGAAAGCATCTAAAATGTCAGCAACGGTCCTCAACGGTGTTTTCTTATAGTAAAAAAATGTTAGTGAGTGCCCAATGTTGCGTTTGCGCAACATATGAAAACAACAAACAATAATAACGGTAAAATAAAATTTTTTCCCGTATTATTTTACTTCAATAAAAGCTTTGATATATTTCAAACAAAAACTACTAGAAATTATTAAGTCTTTGCTACTAATGTACACTTACCAATATTTCAAAAACTCGGAGTCCATATTTTTTATATTTTAAAAACTGTACACTAATTACACGTCACACCACATGAAAACTAAAACTCAAAATGATCCTAAACCTATTTTGTGTTTTGCTTTATATATCGTTTGGGATAACCGTAAACATTTTACCGGTAAAAATTACTTTTGTTTTATGTAAAAATGAAAAAAATAAAACAATGTACATTGTTGCACAAACGCAACACTCGTCATAAATGGGACAGTTAATTTATTACAGCCATTAACGTCGACAAATTACTATCACATTTACTATCGCAAATCACGAAGGGCAAACTCTTCTCTCAATCGTTTGTTCGTTATCTTGCCCATAATCACGTTAAATATTCACAATCCCACCTCTGTCACCAATTGTTACGTTGTTGCCTTTCCCGGTTCATAAGCCTTGATTGTGAATACATTTTACTGATATTTTTTGTCCACAAACAAGAGTACAACACTTCACAAACAAATCCACAATACAACTTAACTCACGACGGTCCATCGTTTATACACCAAAATTACATGTATCTCGAATATTTTATTTTTCTATTTTTTCGAGATGTCACTACGCTATGCTTTTGCTCAATTGTTGCTAGTGATAATTATATTTAATAGATGTCTCTAGTGCTGTGTGCCTTAAACGACTAAACTAAATTATAACGAATTAGTTCATGCTATATCTATATAGATGGAACTAGTACAAAAGCTACTTACTGTGCCTCAATTTGAAACTAAACTAAACCAAAAATTATTATAGTTATTTTATGCTTTTTACCGAAAAGTCACCGAAAAGTTACCTTGAAAATGTACATTTCAGCTACCACCGAAATGAGTCAATAGAAGAAATTTGAACAATTTGTAAAGTTTAGTTTGAAAAATCGATTAAGGCACACAGCATTGATTTAATTCTAGAGAAATCGTAATAATATGACGTATGATGACAGACGTAGACGAATTTAATGAGCAATTCTCGTTTGTGACTTAGATTGTTGTTCAAAAAAATAGTTATAATAATAATTAGTAAAAAAATAATCCAACTTTATAATTTCGCTATGGGAAGGCACCATTAATGGTAATTAATGAAAAACTATTTATTTAAGATTTGTCATAAAATGATTAAGCAATGTAATTGTTAAATCGTTTTTTTTTTTAAATTTAATGAAAATAATGAAAATTTTTATCAACAGCACTGGAGATTGCAAATTGCCTCTAACAGTAAATAGTAAAGTATCAAATGTTTATGTTTCAGATATGGCCAAAAGTAACAAACATGTGGTTTTTGATCGACAAGGACGTCGAATTTATGGTTCCGACAAGATTTTATTAGCAACTGGAATTTTGCAAGATCAACGGTTATGGTACCGCCGCTTTGGTCATATGAGTGACAAAAACTTAATTTTCTCAATTCAGATTATGAAACACTAGCAAGTCGGTTGTTGGAGTTAGTGCATGTAAATCTGTGTGGTCCCATTAAAGAAGTGTCACTTGGTGGAACTTTGAAAAAAATCAAAATCAAAATTATTTTTTAATGTAACTCGAGTATCTATAGAATGGTCTTAACCGCATTATGAAATAATCAGCCACACGAAATAGAAGCTGACAATATAATTGCGTTAGTTTCAATAATTCAATAATCATTCTCATCTATGAGAAGGTTTTTTGGGGCGAAATATGTGATCCAGATTCAAACGTTGATTACATACTTCCATCGAATATTCAAATTGAAAGAGGTCAAACGAGTGCCTTATCACGTGTTCCAAACCGAAATTATATAGCAACAAGCTATGGAATCTGAAAACCAGTCATTGATATATAATAATACATGGGAGCTGGTTGATTTGCTGGTCGATGGAAAGCCTATTAGTTCTCCTGTTGCACGTGTTTCTTTTGCAATGGCAGCCAAATATGATTGATAGATCATAGATATGATCGATAGATGGAGATTCAACAAATGGAGGCAGTAACAGCACTTCTTCATAAGCTAGAAAACATAATTTAAATGGTCCTACCAAACATTAATCCGTTAAAAATTTTGGTTACCAAGGAAATCAGGATGTAACCCCGTTTAGCCCAATAGTATGGAAGTTACGCAAATGCTGTCTAACAAGAAGAGCTCAAAGAGCCAAATAGATGATATACAAAAAAAAAATGTTATCTGTATTAGTAGGCAATTGGTAGTACATTGTATATTGCCAGATTGGGCGAGCTGTATCGATCAACAACGTTCGACCACCGGATACGTTTTTACGATTGGGAATAGTCCAATTTCGTGGAAAAAGAAGGATAGTGGCTCAAAAAACTCATTAACGAATTAACCGATTCTACTGTTGTAACAATACAATCTTAATATTTCTGTACGTCCCTCGACTTTATTTCATTACCCCTGTAACTTGTTTTGTTTTATATAATCCAAATCAATATAAATTAATGAGATACAATCCGAATGAAACTTAGTCCCGCAAACCTCACATATTACTTTGAAAAAAAGATCACCAATCCAAATCGATTCCCAAATCTAATTAGGAACTTGACTGTGCCTTCCTTCTATAGTATTCAGTGCTAACTGTAAAAAAATCATTCATACCGAGACTTTACAATACACCAACAACCGACTAGAAATTCATATGTAAAGAGTAAAATTTTACATCACATACCGTAATAAAACAAAAAAAAGTACAATATTTTCCCAATTTTTCATTCTCAGAGAAAATTACATTTTTCGTATTTTGCTAAAAATCTAAACGTGATGTGACTGTACACTGCAAATACTCGTATCATTTAAACTCTCGTCGTATAAAAAATTCTCTTCAACAAAAAAAAAATATTCCCTCTCATTTTCTTTTCAAGTTTCCGTTTTGGTAACATTTTCCTTCGATAAACTCGATGTACACATGTAACAACACACAGACACACACACATAAATTAGAAGATACAAACATTTTTTTTTTTTGGTAAAAGAAAAATAATTCCGTCAGTCATTTACAAGACATCAATGTGAAAATTTATTTAGTCGCGTACATCGAGCGCTGCACTACAATTTTAAAATCGAAGAAAATTAGTTGTGGTGAAAATTTCTAAATTTTCATTTTTTTTTGTTTTTTTTGTTTTTATTTTATTTAATTTTGTTCGTTTGTTTATACGCCGGGGTGTAAATAAATAAATACACACTGACACTTACAAGTGGGAAATATGATTTGTGAAAATTAATTAAAGTGAAAATCTATCGAAAATATTCGAATAGTGGGGGGGAAATATGAATTTGGGGTGATAATTTTATATTGTGATGGTTAAAATGATGTAAAAAAAGGAAATTCTTAGGAAAAATATAAAAATATAAATAAGCAAAAAAAATAAAAAATCGAAAAAGAAAATTACAGTGTG
Source organism: Tipula confusa (assembly GCA_963556175.1). Classification (NCBI taxonomy): domain Eukaryota; kingdom Metazoa; phylum Arthropoda; class Insecta; order Diptera; family Tipulidae; genus Tipula; species Tipula confusa. The sequence continues at coordinate 47,160,667 of OY744475.1, forward strand.
TGTATGTGTGCGTGTTTTGCTGCTCGTCGATTGAGCTTGCAATTTTTTTTTAACTAAACTTTTTTTTTTTTTGGTTTAAGTAAGTTAAAGTGAAAAAAAAAAAAAATTTGTTTTAATGGTTTGGTCTGCGTACGTAAAAATATTACATATACGAGTCAACATCCTAAACCTACCTCAATCTATTTTCGTGTTGATTTTTTTTGGTCGGTCTATGTGTGTGAGTGTGTGTATGTGTCTGAAAAATGAAAATTCTTTATTTGGTGGAAAATATTTTAATGGTTTGGTTTTGAGATGCAATGCTCGTGCGGAGTACTGAAGAAAATGATTGTATGTCTTAACATGTGCATATATTAGTGTGGCACAATAAATTAAAAATTTAGTTTTGATGTCTGGCAAAATTACCGTATGGTGCAGAAATCATAATCAAAATTTCATTTTTCATTTGTTATGTTTTAATTTTCTTTTTGAGTATTAACTGGATCAAATGATGATTATTTTTTCTGTTTGGACTAAGGTGTAGCCTATCGGTTACTCCCATTACAATTGATATTTTTCAGCCATTTGAATTTAGATTCCTTAGTTCGAATGGTTTCTTACTGCACTCTTGAATGTGATGTTCAACATTCGTTGGATGCCAGCAGTTTAAGACGCATCAATCGTTGTGAAACATCAAAAGAATATGATATTGAGTATTAGGTTGTCGTTTAAAGCCAGAAGTACCTTGATAAGGAAACGCAGCTTATAAATAGAGTGGTCTTCATGTATAGTCATCTACTATACAAGTTGACTTAAATTTCTAGCATATTTGGACAGATAATAAAGTTTTGTAATGTTCAAAACAAATTTGTGGCTTTAAACTGCAAAAAATCTATTGAGGTCTACGATCACTATTCAAGAAAACAAAAAATTCTCAGCTTTTTAAAACCCTAACGAAGAGTGATCGTCAGAAAACTGATAGGTTGATTTACATTTCACAATTCCATTTGGCCTCTTCGATTTCACGCGAATCCTATTTGAACTTAAAAATGCCGCACAAACATTTCAAAGATTTAAAAATCAAGTTGTTCAAAATTTAGAGTTCGTTTTTGTCTACATCGACGACATTCTAGTGGCATCAAAAAGTGAGGAACAACACAAACTCCATATCGATCAACTTTTTGTTTTTACCAGGTTGGGAAATGCGTATTTGGCGTTAGCAATTTTGACTTTTTGGTTCCGATTAATTCTCATGGAACATCCACAGTCGGATGCTGAAAAGAAATATTCAGCGTTTGACCGGGAATTACTTTCAATTTATCAATCCATTAAGCTTTTCAGATATTCTGTCGAAGGTCGGGTACAATTTTCACCGATCATAATTTTCGCCTCTGATTCGAGCAATCCAGTCAACGATCGATTCGAATTTCGACATTAATAAAATTATGTTAGTTCTAACATAACTATATAGAGCTTTTCAAGCTACCTGGATTAGAAATCTATTGCAAAACGTCGATCGGTACGAATCAAGCCATACATCGCAGAAATGCTACTATAGAACATTGATACTCACTCGCTATTGTTGGCCATTTTGCCCAATGGGATATATCTTTATATAAATAAAGATATATCCCATTGGGCAAAATACTGTTTATCTGGTCAACGATCGAAAGCCTGCCGAGTCGATTTGAATATATTCATATAGTGTCGATCGATTCACTCGATGGCTGGAAGTTTATTGCGTATACGGTATCACTGCAGCCACTATTGCCATGACATTCGCAAATAATTACGTGTAGCAATTTAGTGTTCCGAGTAACATTACCACCGATCGAGCTCACCGATTGGATTATCACCGATTGGAGCTAAGAAATACCCATAATCCTACTATCCGAGCCACATTGAAATAAGAATAAGAAGTGCTCACCAGCTGAACTAGTTTATGGACAAGCTATTTAATTACCTGGGGAATTCTTCATCGAAAATCCCCTTACACCTACCAAAATAATTGGTAAATTGCAATTTTGTTTTTGTCCGTGTAGATACATTTCAAACTAGCTTTTAACCGACAAAAGGTCCATCCAGAGTAATGTGGAAACTACAAAATCTTTTGTAGTTGAAATCAAAGGCAAACAGCAAACCATCACCGTAGATAGACTAAAGTCGGCATTCGGAATACTATGTTTTGCTGAGGGACAGCCGAACAATAGAATGTAAAAGAAAGTCAAATTCAAAAAAACAATCGTCATGCAACGTCATCTGCATACAATCATCTCGCGATTGTACATTCTCGCGATTGTATTCACAATATTGAACGACGCTCAACATCACGACGATAACAAGCTCACTAGGTAGTGGCGGAGAATGTGCTTCCACGAGTGGAATATAGGTTACTTTTTTCGAGTGCTATATAGGTTACTTTTTTTATGGTAGAGCAAAAAGCAGTTTCAGTTTTAGTCCTTGGTGCCAAAATTTTTTGAAAGCTTGAGCTACTACACATAGGAAAATACAGGAGCATGTTTTTTTATTCTAAAGTGCCTTCTCGAGTATTTCTGTAATTTGGTGAGCTCATTCTATAGTCGACTAATGTTTACGTAACCCGAATCGGCATGCGGTACAGAAGCAAAGTTCTTTTTATATTATTGGCTTAAGGCTCTAAAACTTAAAGCTTATAAATAAAACGACTTCATCTACGACCAGTTTGTCCCAATAGTTTCCTATAGTTAAGTCGTATCCTAAGAACTTTCATTGAGTTTAAATTAAATTTGATCTCTTCTTTAAGCTTTTGCAAGATTTAAGTTCTTGAAAAGTAGTTTAAGACAATTCCCGAATCCCGATAATTTCTAGAAGAAATTTTGGTTCTTGCAGAATTTAGTAAGAATATCAAGTAAACATTCTCAAGTTGCTTACTGCGAGTAGTACCATTTAGGAACTTTATTTCGACTGTTGGATTATTGAAAAATTGACTATTGCTTTTGTGCAATGTTATATTAGTTTGTTTGGATTTTAGATGGTTTAGTTTCCGTCAAGGTGCTTGCACGAGTTCGGATTTAAATCCTTATAATTTAAATCCGATTATTTACCCAATAAAATCACTAAAATATTGTCATGTGATTAAAATCCGATAGAAAAGTTAAAATTATTTGAACTCTTTAGGGGAAATAGAAGATTTTGTTTTTGATCACATGACCATATTTAATTAATTTGATTTGGTAAATGATCGAATTTATATCTGAACTCCTGAAGTCGCATTTATGTTTCTAGTATTTTGAGAAAACTGGGACATTCGATTTCTCTGCCTTTGCAGTTTTTTGTCTTCATCACGTTATTTTTTGTTTCGGGCCAATTTATTTCAAATGCCAACTCGAACAGTTCCAATAATCTGAAAATATTTTTTTCACTTAAATTTAAATACATGATTGCATGAAATAGTGTTGGCAACTTTACTAAACAGAGTTATGGATTTTACTATATAGTCAAATTTGTTATTAACCGGAAATAAAAGAATTTATATCAGCGAGGATAAACGCCTCTCTAAAGTCACCATGCATAAAGACAACATCGCAGTTTTGTCCTCGAATTCATTTTCATTCATTATGATTTATTGCAGGATATCTATACGCAAAAATGGCCCGACCTAATTCAACAGGCGTTTCTCATGTCTTTAATTCGGTCTCTTCATCAAAGCTAGATTCAATTTAGACTACGTCAAAAACCATCAACGATTATAGGAGGCCCCCGATAAAGCCTACTTTGTTGCTACCTATAATATTTTGATTTTATGATGCGTTATTTTTATTTAATCATGGTGGAGATTTGAAGAATCCAAGAAACCGGTAAAACTAGGATGGGTAGTCTAAAAAATCTGTTAAATTTATGCCACAAACCAAAAATTATCAAAATTTGGGAATTGATTAATGGTTAGCACATGCAAATGTATATACCTCAAATCAAAAATTGCCAAAATTTCACGAGTTGAAAATTTTCGTGAAAAACATGATGATCTGTACTTGTTGCTTGATACTAAAATCACCAAGTAACTTACTGACTGAGTCAACGAAAAAACCATAAAACGCATACAAGTTTCCAAAAATTTCTCAATGGTCACAAACAATTTCGAATTATAGAGTAATAGAGTACAAGCCCATTTTTGAAGTCTGTTTGCGGTGTCAATTGAAATATGTTTTTTTGGATCCAAATATGCGGCTTGTGATCAATTTGTTGGGGGTGAACTTTCCACCATAGATCATCCGAAGAAATTTGGTAATGGCAAATACTAATTGCAACCCCTCTTTCTTTATTTGACTATATAGTTCCTTTCGGCTTTGGTAAGAGTCCTTGAAGCATGACGTAGGCTCCAATCCCTGTACTAGAAGCATCTACTGCAACGATAATCTCCAAGTTTGGATTGTAATGTGTGAGAAGTAAATCAAACTTGAAAATTTCTTTGAATTTGTTGAAAGATTCTTGATGATCGCTTGTCCAATTCCATTTAGCATTTTTTGTGAGCGCAAAGCATCTAATGGTCTACGAAGTTGATGCTCATGTTTTTTTACAAATTTACCGTAATACTGAAAGACATTCAAACATGATTGCAGGGTTGGAACTTGGAACTTATGGTAAATTCACATTTATCAAATTGAATCTAAAAACCATAATCTTGAATGCGTTCAAGAAGATTAAACAAATTGTGGTTATGTTCTTCCAAAATTTTGCTGGAACAAACTAAATCATCACTAAACGCGCTTACTCTTTACAAGTCTTCAACCATAGTGCTAGTTATTTGTTAAAAAGTACATGGTGTGGGCTTTACACCAAAAGGCAGTCTATTGAAATTGAATAAGCCTACTGTGAGTATTGATTGTGATCAGCTTACGAGATTCTTCATTTACTTTCACTTAGAAAAATGACAGGTCGATATGACTGAAAACTGTACCGTTGGCTAATTTTGCAAAACTATTTTCTAGCAGTGATAGTGTAAATTCTAGCAAATACGGATTTTTTTTGTCTGAACCCTGCTTACTTTTCTGCGGCCGATGCTCTCCCAACTCTTTCGCGGTTAATTTTTAACATTCTACCTTACGCCGTCACCAGCCAAATCGAGGACGCACGAATACAGGTTTGATTTTAAATCCATCTGCACATTGCATTGCTCCAGCCAGCCTGTACTGACATGGACGATGGTGTAGCCCATGGATTCTGCACTCCAACAGGGGGTCATAGTTGTGTCATCACCGATCGTAATCAGGTGATAAAAAATCCATTTTGCAACCCTCCCACATTAGGATTCGAACCTGGTATCTCCCAAACACCGCAGATTTAACCACTGCGCGAATTGCTCGGTAAAATACGGATTTTCATATTAGTTTTTTTGAGAACGACAATTGGAACGGCCTATTCAGAAAAGTTACATATTTGCAGTGACAGGCTATTTGATTCGCGTTTGCTTTTATTCAGTTGTGATTATGCTAAGAGTTCCCTGATTTTTTTGGCTTAGAGATTGAAAGGAATACCTTTTTGTATTCAAGTAACAATGATATTCCGAAGGCAAAACAAGAAACCGAACTTCTTGCATTAGATGTTAAAAACAGATCCAGTAGATGACCTGTATCATTGACCTGATCTGGTATTGTCGTAGCTGATCTATGAGCTATGTTAGTTGGTTTAAAGCTGCATACATTTTAGGTGCCTCATCAGCTTGTATAACAGTATTTGAATATGGAAGCAGTTTGTCACTGTAGATTTTTGACGGTTGCGCTCAATGGAAAATGACAGGGCAGCAGATCCATAATGAGCCGCGCTGTTTAAAATATTTGGGCTTCGATAAAGACCGCAAAGGAGGAAGGTGTGTTTCGAGTTATGGAATTAAACTCGCATACAAAGCTGAAATCATTAGTCGTACTTTGGTGTAAAAACCTGGGAATGGAAAAAGGTATATCGTTGCGGATAAATGTTGGTCCAAAATGTTAGTCTCAAGTCCAAATGGTTGGTCTCAGTGAGAAGTAAAAGCGCTGGTTTTGTGAAAGCCATATGTTGTTCCACGGCTGCAAAGGTGGTTCGCAATCCGCGAATATTACAAAACTGAAGAGAAACCATTCTCCCCATGACAAAGAAACTTAAAGAACGCAAAAACAGCGTCAAGCTTTTTATCACAAATTCTTGATTTTCAGAATTTCATTTAAGTTTTTTTAGCATATTCACTTTTAATTAAAACTAACATTAACGGCAAAAACATAAAGTTCACTGTACATTACGATAGGGTAAAACAATAGATACAATTTATTTAAATTAATTGCAACAGCGACTGCAGTGCACGTCGGCTAAGAGAAGACTGAATTTAAATTTACATGGTAGTAGAATATATCATTTGTAACTGACCACCACAAGTCCGATCACTTTTGCTTCCTTGGATTCTCCGCTAATATTAAAATTCTTGCCCGATAATTGCTTGTTATTCGTTTAGAATTTGAAACGAAATTTTAAATTTCAAAACCACTGAGTGATTGAATTCAAATTACGTCTTTGGCAAATTTTATGGCCTCTTCAGACGGGAAACTATCGAACCAGTCGTCTACGTATTGGTTATGACAGATCGTACTTGATGTTTCTGGGTTTTCTTCTTGGAATTTCATTCCAATACGGCAATTGAATTAATAATACTAGTCTTTTCAGTAAAGAGAAACTTAATGGTACGTACCATGTTTGCTTATCGATCATTATCACTTCGTTTTTTTTTTTTTTTTAATTTTTCACGGTTAAACTTGAGTTTTGTTTTTAAAATCTGTTAATATATTTTTTAAAATGTTGCTTATACTAAAGATATACTGTAAACTTCTCACTGGCCACCGTCTTTATGAATTCCACAATAGACATTATAATTTAAATATGCCTACTATGAAACAAAGAAATGAATCGAAAAAAGTAACAAAAAAAAAATGCAGGTTTTCACCGAGAAACAACATAAAAAATCGCTTACTTTGATAATTTTTTTTCAAAATCCAATATATAAAAATTAGAACGGTGAACTTTGATTTAGTTTCGATTCTCGATGGTACTTTTTATGCTAAATTTATGCCACAAATCTAAAAAAAATATCTTAGAAACCGGAAACTTTTTAGGTGGTTATATCTTCATAATCATTAGAGCAGCAGTTACTAATGTTCAAATTTATTTGTGCAACCATTTGGCTTATGTTTCTCTACTTATCTATGAATTTGCGTGTATTTCATTGGTGCCATGCTCACAAATACTTACGCTCGCAGACAATTAGAGCTAGCCTATTTTACACTCTTTATTTTATAGTTTTTGTTATTTTGACAATTGCCGGTTGCAATAAAATTTTGCAAACTATTTTAAGGACTAATAAATTTGCGGAAACAGTCTAGAATATTTCAACATTACCATTAGCCAACCATTAAATTCCATCTAACATATGCGCACATACTCTAAATCATCTTACATTTTTTTTTGTTTATTTTAAAAAGGTCAGTCACGCAAATGGGTTTGTGCGGTTAATTATAGTAAATTATAATTACTGTATGGTTAAAAATACGCAGCCGGTTATGCAATTAAAAAATCATTTTCTTTGCCAATTCATTTATAATTTTCATTTTCTGGTTTTCTTTATTTTTTTGTTTCTTTAATTTGCTTTCGAGTATATGTATGTTGTATGGAAAAACCCAAGTGTAAAAAAGACATAATAATATTCATGATTAGAAAATCGAAGAAATGAAACAAAAATCATTTTAAACGTGCGTCGTGTAAAACGACATTATGTTACATAGAGAAATGCTGCGTTCGACACTTTAAATGTGTTGGAGCGCGTGTGACGCATGTTGATATTTTTTCGCAGCAAACAACTTACATTTTAATTAATTCCCTTAATAATTAAGTGCCACAAAAACAAAAACCAAACAATTTTAATCCATAATTTTCCGTTTATCCAATTAAATTAATTTCGAAGGGAAAACACCTGTTTATTTAATATTTCGGATTAAATCCATTTTAATTTATTTAAAAAATAAAAAAAAAAAATAATAAAAAGTTAAAATTTCTGGTTTTTCTTTTCATTTGGTTTTTATCATCCTTTTCCCAGAAAAACTAAAAATATCCTTAATCGTACTTTAGTATGTATAGTATTACAACCGTATATATCTTTCGGTACACACAGCACATAAGTAATCAAAATTTTGATCATATTATATGTATATAATATACAATGTTATATTGAACATATTAGAGGGTTTTCCATTTGGATATACGAATTATAAAAATATAACCAAATTTCGATTTGTACTAAATGAGAACGAAATACCCGGCAAGCCCAATGTTGTTAGCAAAAAAGTTTAAAATCAAAGAAAAGGAAAATACTCTGGGGACTGAAGACCAATCGAACTTTATTATCATTTTCTACTCAATTATAATGGATGGAAAATACATGCTGAATTAGTCCATTGAACCGGTGAAACTTACTCCATTAATCGAAAATATCTCAAATTCGGAAAAAATTTCCCTCCTTGAAAAAATATCATTATAGTGTCAGCATTTTGGACAATCACCTTTCTTTCAAGATAGTTCCATGTATAATTCGCTCTGCATATCAATAACTCCGAAAAAATGTAATCAATGGCAGGAAAAAGTTTCGGTTTAGTTTTTGAATGGTTGTAGGGTAAATTTTTAATATTTTTGTGGTGCAGTCTACCGATTGGGCAGTCAATGTCTATTTTCCATGTTTGAAAATATATATTATATATTCTGATATGGTTCTTCGTACGGAGGTTGAAATTCAGTGCGAATGTCTGAACAAAACTCGTACAAAAACGATATCGCATTTTTCGAGCGATTTTGGGACAAATATAGCATTATGAGTAGGTTGTCGGGTTGTTGTGGAGACAAGATTTTGATGATTGCAAGGGGATTATCCATAAAGAACTCACTGGGTAGTTTGATAGTTTCACAGTAAACCATTTCGGCTGGTGAAAACTTAATATCTTCTTTAACCGTGGCTCTAATACCAAGTGGAACGATATGTATTTCTGAGCTCCAATGTATTGTATTGCCTCGATCCTGGAATGCAGCTTTAAGTTTTATATGGAATCTTTCGACCATGTCATTTGCTTGAGGGTGCTAAGCGGTTGTTCGTATGCGATGATATCTTAGAAGTTTCGTTAATTCAACGAAGAGTTTAGACTTGAATTGCGTTCCTTGGTCGGTCGAGATTTTAAGCGGAACGCCGAATCGGGAAATGTAATCAGGTCGGTGTGGGATTTGGAGAATTTACGATATATGGCTAATTTTCATGGTTTCCAATAAGACTAACTGTCACGTTTTTTCTGGATTTGGAGAATTTCTGACTTATGGCTAATTTTTATGAATTTCAAAGACCAACCATCATGAATTGTCTGGAATTGGAGAATTTTCGATTTATGGCTAATTTTCTTGGTTTTCAAAGGCTAACTAACCATCATGAATTTTTTAGATTTGGAGAATTTTCGATTTATGGCTAATCTTTATGAATTTCAAAGGTCAATCATCATGAATTTTCTGGATTTGGAGAATTTTCAATTTATGACTAATTTTCATGGTAACTATCAACAATTTTCTGAATTCAGAGATTTTTCGATCTATGGCTAATTTTCATGGCTTTCAAAGGCTAACCATCATTAATTTTCTGGATTTAGGAGAATTTTCGATTTATGGCTAATTTTTATGAATTTCAAAGGCCAACCATCATGAATTTTCTGGATTTGGCGAATTTTCGATTTACGACTAATTTTCATGGTTTAACTACCAAGTTCTCTAAATTCAGAGATTTTTCGATCTATGGCTAATTTTCATGGTTTCCAAAGGCTAACTATCATGAATTTTCAAGATTTGGAGAATTTTCGATTTATGGCTAATTTTCTTGGTTTTCAAAGACTAACTAACCATTATGAATTTTCTAGATTTGGAGAATTTTCGATTTATGGCTAATTTTTATGAATTTCAAAGGCCAACCATCATGAATTTTCTGGATTTGGAGAATTTTCGATTTACGACTAATTTTCATGGTTTAACTACCAAGATCTCTGAATTCAGAGATTTTCGATCTATGGCTAATTTTCATGGCTTTTAAAGGCTAACTATCATGAATTTTATGGATTTGGAGAATTTTCGATTTATCACTAATTTTCATGGTAACTATCAAGAATTTTCTGAATTCAGAGATTTTTCGATCTATGGCTAATTTTCATGGCTTTCAAAGGCTAACCATCATTAATTTTCTGGATCTAGAGAATTTTCGATTTATGGCTAATTCCCATAAATTTTAAAGGCCAACCATCATAAATTTTCTGGTTTAGGAGAATTTTCGATTTATGGAAAATTTTTATGGATTTCAAAGGCCAACCATCATGAAATGTTTAGATTTGGAAAATTTTCGATTTATGGCTAATTTTAAAGGTTTTCAAAAGCTATTCACACAAATTTTTTGGATTTGAAGTATTTTCGATATATGGCTTATTTTCATGGTTTTTAAAAGCTAACCACCAAGAATTTTCTGGTTTTGGAGAATTTTAGATTTATGGCTAATTTTCGTTAAATTATGGTTAAATTTTCATAGATTTGGAGACCCACACCATTGCAGTATTAATTGATAGCTGAGTCGCTGAATCAACAGCCGTTTGCCTATGAGATCGATAAGGAATTGCTCAATTTGCTAAGAAAATCGGCATCTATTATTGGACGATTCAAATCTGCTAGAATAAGAGCATGCGCGAAGAAACGTGTGATCCCGTGTGCTTTCTTCACCCTGAAGAAATTTGTCCCATAAGTATTGATTGATTTTGTTTCATAGCACAATTGCACAATTGTAAGAATGTTGATTGTTGTCTAAGGCAACTGAAGTGAAATGTGATTGGCATGACTTGAACTAAAATTAATACATGCTTGGATTTAGTTTCGATTTCGTTGTGCGGTCTGGAATTATTCAATTCTTAATATTTCTGACCTCGACAAGACTACATTTTGACGAGCTCATTTTTAATCAGGTTGTTTTGATGAGTTTGATGGGAGAGCTTCGGTCCCAAAACAGATTGCATGGAATAAAATCCAAAAAAAAATAAGCTGTCTTAGTCAAATTTGATAATAGGATCGAATTATTAATCTTATCTCAACGATACCCAATATATCGCTTGTAAATTATTCTACTGATCATACTGTACGCTCAAGGGATTTTAACCGTAATGTGATTGTGGTGAAAATTTTGTACACTTATATACATAATCAATTTAAATCAACTTAGATATATAATATGTGGGATTGATTTGTGTCCGTTCCCCTAAAACAAACTACGTATACATGTTTTTTTGCGTCGGGTACCAGGAACGGATTAAATTATTATAACTAAAAAATTTATAAATCCAATAAAATACTTAGCATTTTGGAAATGTTGCCAAATTGATTTTTAGAGCCCTCAAAGAATCGTAAAATTTATTAGTTTTGATATGTAGCCAAATTTAATTCGGTGTATCGCATCTATATAGGCATATTACGAAATGTTCGTTCATTTAATTTTCGAAAAATAATGAATTTCGATTTTATTGAGTATGTAGCAAGCAGGTTTTAGTATTTAATGATCGATTTGCTCATTCTTTTTATGATTTAAGTATTATTTGGAATTAGGAATCGATCCAAAAGTGTTTCAGATCAAACTTTTACATCGACAGATCACATTTGTACGCATATCACATTTGTTCTGGATGTCAAAAACTCATGCAGATTTGTGGTTAACTATGTTATTTACAGAATTTTATAGTTGATAATCAAAAGTGGCATTATGAAAATTTGTGCGTTGATCATAATCTTCACAATTACCCCCATCTTAATACTGTCTGTCCCGAACAGATTCATCTTCTCCTCCAGGGTTGTTAAAGTGCCAACCGGTCGATATGGATCTACATTTGTGTTCTGAACTCTACTGCAAGTTTGAAGATTTGCCTTTCTTTCTTTTTGGATTGTATAGTAAAACAGCAAGACATACCTTGTCTTCATTCAAACGCTGGCTTACACTATATTGTCCCTTACCGGATGCTTCTATCCATTTACTATAATAATCAATAAAGATTATGTATCGATTACCATCTTGGGTAGCTGAAAATGGACCATCAATATCCATTGTTACTTGCTCGAATGGCGCTCCCATGTTGTGTTGTTTCATCTTGCCTATCACTTCCTACGTCACTTTTCGACATCTCATCGGTAATTGGCCCAATATCACCGAATTTTTATTTTGGCTCAATGTTTTATTGATGCCCAAACGTGATCCTGTTTACCATTATGCATCGCCTACAGGATCTCTTTGAGTCTGGTTGCTGTTAACAATATTTACTGTTTGGTTTTGTTGCCGTATTACGACTCTTAATAAATTCTTACAAGCAATCCAATGTCTATTTTTAATGAAAAAAACTGCCACTGGGCCATATAGGCTACTGTATTCTTCTACTTTGCTTCATCCACTTTCACATTGAGGCGATCCACTCATCATATCGTTAAACTTCCACAAGCTATCCAGCTTCTATGCGTCGACTTCGATCCGTGTAATTCGTTGCAGTGTAACTCTTCTTCTCCTGACTTACGTAATGCTTTTAAACGTAATGCATCGCTGTTTTTGTGTAATAACCCTCTATATGTTCCGTTTTAAACGAGTAGGCTGGCAACATCTGTAGATGTCGTTCCTGATTGCTAAGTTGCTTCAGCGTTTAACTTTTTTTTGGTTCTTTACAATCCCAATATCCCAGATAAAGTGACCAGGTTTTTGACATTTGAAGTATTTTGATCGGTAATTGGACGTACGGCATCTAATATCCTGGAAGCTTTTGGTTGGTTTTCTGATCACTTCAATGGCATCAACCATGGTCTGTATCTTTTTAATATCTTTTACGTCTATTTTCCACAATTTCACAGATTTGGTGGCCAAGGTATACGGGTGATTCTTTTATTATTTCCCGCTGATAACGGATGTTATTACTGTAGCGGGTACGGTTTGAAGCACATCTACTGCATTATCCCGCTGGGCTATTATCAAGGCATTAAGCTGTTCCTGAGCAGTCCATCCATTACGCTGTATTGCGTCCTGAAACTGATCACTTTAAAGGTCTCTATTGGAATTTTGCCATCAAATGATGGAGGTTTCAGCATTCCTTTATGTCTTCCGGCAGCTAATTCGATTTTAGTGGCTCCTTTGCATATCACTGTTAGGCAATTACATCGATGTGCGTGGACAACTTCTTCTATACAGCTTCAAATCCTTTCATTTTGTACGGCAATTATTGCAAATTTCCTGTTACATTTATTGCGATGAATGTTTCCAGATCTTGTATCCTTCCTGCTAGCGCGCCTTTTGTTGCTGATCTTGCTGATCAGAGTTTTAAACCTTAATTTTATTTAAGGTTTTTGCGGGGTTCTGATGACATAATAGTAACTTAAGTACATATTTGGTGTTCTCTTATCTTAGTTCATAACATTGTGACTCTTCATAGCCCAGCTCACTATGTAGCAATTTTCAGGTAAGCCACTTTTATTGGTTTCTTGAATTTTGTAGTTACAGTGTTGAAATTTTTTACATGTAAGTATAGGTCGTTGTTTAGTTCACCTCTTTGTACATCCAGTTCTGAAGTAAAAGCATATTTTAAAGGTATAGCGTCAACTATAACATTCTGTCAGGTTAAATCTGTACAATACTGTGTTACTGTACATTACTATGTTGGCACCGGTATTATTACAAGTTTTATATTTTGTTTCTCTTCTTTTATATGCTCAACCCAATGCCTTTAGTTTTTGAATACGCTAACGATAAACGCAAAGTTCTTAATTTTTTTTAAACTCCATTAGTGCCATCTACCCTATCACTCCTTTTTTGTTTTAACCGAGCTCATCGTTGTGACAGTTTAATTTTGCACCCGTATCTAGTTTGTACTTTTGGAATCGTGTTAACCACTGGTGCATCTTAAAATTATACTGATTTTGCGTTGCTAGAACTTATATGTTCTAGTGGAGTTAATTTGTGATAGCTTTGTGGTTATAGAATGTAGATTTCTTTTCCTTAGGTCTTAGAGAGATCTAGTCTACTGCAGTATTTCAAACTCATAATTGATGCCTAAAGACTGCGATGTCACCATTGTAAGGATTAAGCTGTAGTTCGCTTACAAAGTTTCGATTCTTCTTGGCTTCAAATGTGTGCAACTATCTTCACTGCAGTTTTAATTCCAGGATGAGCCTAGTTTATCCGGATGAAATTTCGCAAAATATTTGTTCACTTGTACCGTGGAAATTCGGGAAATTTCTAAAATTTATCGAATTTTTGTATTCGACGATGTTATCCTTCCCAGATATGTATTCTAGCATTACATAAATCGATTGACCATTTAATTTGTCGTTTATCATGCTTCTTCGACCCGATCATTTGAACGTTAAGAATGGCTCTTGGGCTTTGGTCGGAAGAAAAGATATATGTTCGTATTTAAAATCGAATCCATGAGTGGAACGACTGCACTGTCTTAAGGAGCCCAAAGGTGATTATCAGAAATTCAAATAGGATTCCGAAAAAAATTCAAAACGATGTTTTGGAAATATCCTGTTCCTCGTTAGGTGCTTAGAAGTACGAACGAATCATATCCGTAAAATTGGTAAATAAAATCAGACAAATAAGGAATGCTGTACATATCTAGTTTGGTTCAAGCATTCAGAGCTCTGTAGTCTCTGCAGACCTTTCATTCTTTATTGGATCAATTACTACTGTTCATACGACCAATCCTCAGTTCGATCATTTTTTGACATAAATCTTTTGCAATTTTCAATTTTCCCGAATCGAGACGACGTATTTTAGGTTTTTTCTTCTGGCTTTGATATAATAGTTCGCTAGAACTTGAAATATTTGTGTTCCACGTCACTTTATCATTATTCTTTGCACATTTGACTTTATCATCTGCACTAAAATGAATTTCGTCTACCTTACTATTAGTATTACCCATTTGAACTACCCTAATTTTATTAGCAGTTTGGTAGATTTTGAAAATTCCCTGTCAGACCGTGATGCCAAGAATGGTTATAATTCATTTAGTGTAACCAAATAGACCTCAATAATTCTGCATTAATTGCAGCTAATTATTGCATTTTTTTAATTCTCCTACATGAACATCGACTAACAATGAGTTTAATCGAGAGAATAAGCTCCACCCGACACTTGTTATGCTAATGGTGGGACCGCTACTAAAAACCATAAAAATAATGGACACATATAAGCTATCCTCATCGGTTGAAGTACTGTACAACTAAAATAAGTCGGACCCCAATTAGAATTCTTAAAATATTTTCATTTCCTAATCCAAAATCAATAAAAATTCCAACCGAATATTTATACCGTAAGTGAAAATATTATGTACAGAAAATATGTATATCAATAAAAATGTTAAGTTATCTACACCTCCCAGCATAAAAACATACCACTTATATATACTTATATATATATATATATATATATATATATATATATATATATATATATATATATATATATATATATATATATATATATATATATATATATATATATATATATATATATATATATATATATATATATATATATATATATATATATATATGTGGGAAGAAGGGGCAGTAATAATAATAAAATATTTCTGCACATAAATTAGATCATAAGCTAAACTGATTTTTATATGTAGTATTTTAAGGCGGTTGGAATACTGAACAAAACGTGACAAAACATTTTACGGCCTTAAGAAAATGGGTGGTCTACAACCAATACCAAAATAATGCTTGTTATGCATATTTGTTGTATCATAAGGTCTAATTAAAATTAAATTTTCTATTATTTTCATAAGTATCTACGTAATCAAATTGATACTTGAAAACTTTTTATTTTTCCTCCCTAAAAAAAAAAAAAAATATAAAAAAAAAAATGGATAAAAAGGATCTCATCTCAAATACATATAAAAAAACTAATTAAATTGAAAAGTTACTGTACCATAACAACTTTTGTTTAAGCTTTGTTTTATGGGTATCTCAATAACAAAATCATCAAACTCCAAATTAAATTGGATTTGTGTATATCGTTCAGAATCTAGATCAGTGGCTCCTAATTGGGGTTCCGCGGAATACGTAAAATTTTTATGTATTAATGATGGTCATTTCTTTAAATCACACTTTGTGTTAATATGTGTATTGTTTCGAACTACAAGTTCCCCTGATGACCTTTTTTCATTGCTTCGTTCCGGTTGATGATATGGGCAATGTACGAAGAAGGTACCACTGGAAGATCCAAGAATTCCTTCAATCTGAACCTATCTGTCCATTGCGCAACACAAGGACCATCATCGCAAGCTGTTGCTTATGTAGCATTCTAACCACCACCTCCATTGTTCAATCAGAATCAGTCTGAGTGGTTTGTTATATTTGAGCAGCAGTTTGCTGTATCAAATATAAATAGAGAGTCTACAATGTACAGTCATGCAGTAAGCTTGTTAGACACAAGACTATACTCAATCATTCATTTAATTAGTTATGCATTATGCAAGAAAAAAAATCTCTTTAAAGCGTTTAAAACTACTAAGGGTCGGGATGAGTTTGAAAAAACAAGACTGAACAATATGATGCATGGTTTGTCACTGAATGTGGAAGATGAAAAAAACTATTAAACGGCATTGGTTGGAAAGACTCCCGACTTAAGTCCAAATGATGCTAATACTTTTTAAAAACGATGATTCGTTGAACATTTTGGTCATGATTTGCTCAAATTCTGTCAGTACGGAAACCCCGTCACAAAATTGACCTTCAGCATGTGATTTGGAAAAATATTAGAAAATGTTGGTTTCCAACTAATAATGGAAGTATCGAAGCTCCTCGTGTCTCAATTTTAGAGATTCTCGGAACAAGTCACGGAAAAATTCAAAAATTTTGGTCGTTAAGATTCGATTGATAAAGCTTCTGGTTCAAAAGAAAGCTATTATCATCGACTATTTGTTAACCAGGCTTGTAAACGCCAAACCAATTCTCGGATTTGATTCAAGCATTCGACATAAAAATTCTAAACTTAGATATTGGTCTCAGACCTGCATTTATTTGGGAATTCGTTTAGTTTCTAATGTGTCGATGCCTATATTATTGGATCTGATTTTCTAAAGGAATCTGGATTGCTAGTTAACATACAGTAAAAATGCTCTTTCATCCGTTAACGGTTAACCTCTCTACATACTACTGGTGCTTTGTTGACCAGCCAAGTTCCCTCTCTTTCAAGCATCGACAGTACAGAACTATTCGTCGTAATTCAAAATATTTTTTACAATTTCCGTAAATCACCCAGTGGGCAAAAGGACTCCAATGTTTAAAACACGAAATTACACACCGTCTAGAAACCACAGGACTACCGATCGCCAGAAAAACTCGATTAGTTTTTACAGACGTTTCATCCCAAATGCAGCCTATGATACTCGCCCAGGTGACTTGAGATATGGTAAAAATTAAATCCAAAAATGACTGGTTTGATGAGGAGCAACAGAATATAGCCAAGTTGTATAAGGTGTTGATCATACCCGTTGTCATGTATGGGTGTGGAAGTTGAACCCTGTCGGATGAGTATGCAAGATGTTTAATGACATTTGAAAGAAGAATCATGCGCGTCATATATGGCCCCAAACGCGACGATGACAACATTTTCCAAGTTTATTCAATCACGGGATCAGAAATTAAATGAAAATTCCTGAACTTGTTCATGAAATGAAAGGAAAGCTAGAACAATACGAAGAATAAGCTCGGGATCGAATCTGATGGAGCCATAATGTTGATGCGGTAAAACCCGTCTTATTATTATTATTTAAATCTATGTGCTCAACTACCTTCAGATCTGGCTTATCAGGAAACCTTGACTCTATAAACAAAACATCTTTGCTTATCACATCTTTCTTAGTTGCCATGTTGTACAACCGATATGTTCGATTCATTGCTATATCCAGGCAAAATATTTAAAGGTCCTGCCTTTTTTCCTTTGGAACATGTACCATCGCTTTGCATTCAAACATTCATAACGCGGTCAAGTCTGGTTTAGGTTATAACCAAACTTCTTTCTGGTATATTCGATCACTTGTTTCTGCATGGAATTCGGTTTATCAAATATGCTACCGTTGATAAAGCTTCCACCCAAAACTTTTTACACAAGCCGAAATCGAATAACATACACCGAACTCGTTCCGTATGTTATATTTGTCCGCCGTGTATAATTAAATGGAATGATGCACTCCTGGAATGCACGACAGTTTTTCGTTTTTTAAGTGAAACAGATCTGTGTATTTGGAAAGGACTTCTAGTATAGAACTACGTTTTTTACTATTTAAATCATCGTCTACTTTCTCGTTTATCATGTGCATGACTTCTTCACGTCGGTAGTCATTGTGATTGATAGTAGTTTCTGGGTTAGATATTGATTGTTGTAATTTTCAGCTAGTTCAATTTTAGGAGAGAAAAGGGATATCTTTATTTCGTGACAATTTGAGTTTGTCAGCGGAATCATTATTCTATTGTTTTTGGCTATCGTAATGCAATTTCCAATATGTAAACCAGGTTGAATTTCTTCAGAAAAGCAGATAATTTCCCCATTAATTGGTGTGTAAGCTTGTATGTACATTTCTTTTCTAGGTGGAATTATCATTTGTTTCTAAAGCCATTTCTGATGAGGTATCCGTGTCGTCATGTGGTATTTTAAATTAATTTTTGCTATACAATAAGTCTATCTTGAAGTTATTTAGCATGTCTCTACCTAATATGCCTTCTTGGGGTATAGGAAATTCATCGAGAACAACATGAAAAGTGTGTAGGATTCTCTAATTTAAACAAAATGTCATACGACCAAGGGTCAAGGATGTGGTTTTAGGAGTTATTGTGTTTATATGTTGTGTTTCTTGATTAATCTGTGGACTCAAGCATCGCTTCTCTCCTGTACGTTGTTGAGTCCGTTTGAGTTTTCCGAACATGTTTGCTCACTTTCATAACAGTGGATTTGTGCCGTATGTATATTTTGGGGATTTTGAGGTTTATTTGATATATTTAATCCTTGAAATGCATTAGTAAAATTATCTAAATTACTTATAGTAGGGTTCTTTGCTTGGAAACGATTGTTTTGACTTTTTATCGGCGTTGAAACTGCTACAGGATTATTCCATGATACCGAATGTGACTGCTGTGGGTTTATCGTCGAGTTATTTGGATTTCCAGCATCTTGTGGGAATCTTATAGGAAAAGGTGGTTTACTTCTATTGTAGTGGTGGATATTGTTTTTGGGTATTGAAATAGTAGTGAGTATTGGAATTGTTTGGATTGAAATTCTGATATGAGCTTACGTTATTCGGATGCCTCGGGAATGAATTATTTTGGTACATCTGTGTTGGGGAATCATTACGTTATTTGGTTCTACATTCCTGAATCACATGACCATTTCTTTTGCAATATCTGCAATAACTACCTTGTATATTCTGCACTAGTGAAACAATTGGTTCTGGCTGTGTGGGATTGATATTGAAATTTTCGTTTGATTTTCATCTTCATACAAATTTTTGGCAAAACTTAATTGCTCTATAGCTGCTTCCATGCACTTCATAAGAGATTCGTTTTGATACATTCTTACATAATTTCTTATGGATTCCGGCAAACCAATAACAAATCTAGGTATTATTCTTTTTTCTGCAATTATTTTAACTTTTTATCGTCT
The DNA here is from genome assembly GCA_963556175.1 of Tipula confusa. NCBI lineage: Eukaryota > Metazoa > Arthropoda > Insecta > Diptera > Tipulidae > Tipula > Tipula confusa. The sequence goes on from OY744475.1 coordinate 47,180,399, forward strand.
CTAGATGTGTAAGCATTAATTTCTGGTATCTACTTGAGTGACGATATTTTCTTTTCAATCTCGTCAAACGTATGACATGATAAAATTTAGAATGATGTGACCTGATCTCATCCCAAGAATTAGGTTTTACGCTGGCTATCATGTTATATATCCTACTACCTAGTTTGTATAGAATAATATCTACGAGGAGCCTTTTTTGTTCATTTGTTGTGCACGGTTCGTAAGCTCTGTCTACGCACGAGAGGAACTTATGTATATCATCAGAGTTTCCATTAAACTCTGGGATATTTCGGAACATAAACTTCGGGTTTATTATTTTATTATTTTATTTCCAACGCACGGAAATTCGAATTTTAGTCCCTCTGGATTTGCGTTGATAAATGACTTTGGACTTGAGGACGGTAATGAAATAAGGGACAACACGTTTATTTTTGGAGAACCGATATTATCAAAATTAAGAGATGCTAAACGTTTACTTCGTCGGTATTCGAAGGTAGACGTGACGGATGGATTACCACTGGATGGATTAACTTTATTAAACATTCACTCACTTATTCACTTACGTATATATATAAGTAATTCAATACTCACTTGGGAAACGTATTTCGATTGCGGCTGCGCCAATGCAATATTTATATTTAATTTATAATTAACTTTATTTATGTCTTAATTGTTCATTTAATTAATCACTACTTAAAATTAAATAATTAAATTCACTAACTACTTAAATTTATTCTGGAAGAGACACCAATATTTATGTGTAAGAAATTCTTTTTATTTACTTAATTAATCAATACATAGATTTGTTCTTAAATTCGTTCTACTTAAATTATTAACTACTTAACTAAAGAAGAGGCACCAAAAATCTGACTTCATAACTTATTATTTTCATTTTTTTTTTAAGTCAACAACTTTGCATTGACCTTATTTTTTCGATTTTACGAAGTTTTGTCAATTTGCAAAATTGTTGGCTTATTTTGAAATATTGTTGATGGATTCATATTTCGATATGACAAACGGGTTAGGGAACTTAAATTGGATTTTAATTTTATGTTTTGGATGGATGAGGAATATTATTGTAATGGTTCACAACACATAAGTGATTCGCTTTGTAACACCATTTTGATGAGGAGTGTATGGTGCTGTTTTTTAATACTCCGTTTCAAATCATTATTTGAACTTAAAATTCATCTTTATATTTTGATCGATTGTTGTTCCATTTGGCCAACATTGCACTTCTAATTTCACTTCTTGCCACATCAATGTTTTCACTGTATCTATTGTCAATTTTGTTGTTGAATTTTCTACTTTCATTACTAGTGGTTTTAATCATCAGGCAGCCCGCCAACTTAAGCGATGCGATTATTTCATCTGTTATTACCAAACTAGATTTTTTTACTTTGGCAGAAATCATTACCATACGATTCACATGTGATCCTATCGAATTGCAATCAGATAGCTTCAATTGGACTAATTTTTTTAGCAAAGCATTTGAAGATAGCGGCTATACAAGCCGCTATCTTCAAATGCCCTTAACAAGGCGGTTCACGCTTGTTTTTGCATTTGGCTTTCAATCGTTTGCCTTTGTTAAATGATTTAAATCTTCAGCTAACTCATTTTCGACATGGGACCACAATCTTTTGATTACTAAATATGATTCGGCAGTAATTTTCCATTCTTTGAAATTTTCACAACCGTTTTATTTTTCTATCAGCCTGTTTGACGAAGTCATACTAATCGTTTCAGTGTATACGTTGCAAAAAATGTAAATTGCAGTTTTCAACACAAACTAATTGTCACAAAATACACGTCAGACACTTGTTTCCTTTCCAACAAGAACACTTATGTTTCGTATAATAAGTTAGACCAGATGAGAAACATTTTTTAATTTTTTAAATTACACTGACATTTTCCATGCTTGACTTCTTCAGTATCACACTGAACTTAAAATGACAGTTAAAGGCCTATTCACACCTACACAAATTTACCGCAGTTTTAATTCGAAACGCAATTTAATTCAAATCAAATAATTCTTTTTTTTTTGTTGTTTTTTGTCAAGGTTATTCGATGTCTTCACTTATCTATTTATTGGACACATATTTGTAAAACGTTATGTAACATGGCAACCTATATCGAAAGACGATATCATATGGTTGTGGACTAGTTGATTTATGTAACTTATTAATTAATTAATTACGAATAACGGTAGTATTCTTGAACGTATTACGTAAAACTAATATTATGGTTATGAGGGTGTAATCGATTTTATTTGGTCACGATAATTGTGGGTGACGCAACGAAGACTAAATAGATAATTATAGATTTTCTAACGTAAATATTTTGAACATAAATATGTAATCAATTGAAAATCGTGTTTACATATATGTAAACTACAAATCAATAAATGATAAATGTAAACATATAAATTATTTATACATAAATATATGAAATGATAGAGATATGTTTAATGCTTATAGATGTGTTTGCACCTCGATTAGTTATTTATAGCTAGATATATAGAACTATATGTGTGTTACATAATATTACATATCGAGGTGGTTAATATAATGTTAATTTTGTTTACACATTCGTTGAGCTGTTCAGTAGTTTTATAATGGTGTTGATATAATCGCTTGTTGTAACGATTAAGTTTTAATATTCGTTTAACCAATTTAAGAGCTACTATATATTTTAATTTTTAATTTTATTTTGACATTTCTAATCTTTTAGCACAAGTACTAAAATAGAAATTTTACGAGCTTTTTTAAATAGCATATAATTTTATTATTAAATTTTGTGATTCAGTGCTGTAATTAAAGCTATCCTATTATTTGAATTTATGTTGTTTTGGATAATCCCGATTAAAGCACAAATATTATAAAAAATCTTTATGCGGGCGTAAAATTTTATTATGTTTTTCGTTTACATGTTTGACTTGCCCAACTATTTACAATAAAACGTGAAGATATATTAGGTTAGAACACGTAACTAGTAGCAGTAGACTATCAATAATATTATACAGTCGAAACACGCTTAGATTTAATGTAGCTAAACGATTATATGGGTAAACAGATTATCTTGTCTGCAACGATGTAGATCACGTCTCAAAACTTATAGATTCTTCGACTGAAAATGGTTTTCCTTTACTATAATTTCCAATCAATATTATTGTATATAAGCTTGTTTCCATCTACCATATCACTATAACACCTCCTCATCAAACTGTATACGCATTATACGAAATATCTCATATGTGCATAGAATATAAGGTAGTCATTATTGTTGAGTGTTTTTTATTTTCTATTTATGTAGAAAAAAGTTTTTTTTTGTATGTAGCAGAATTTTTTTTTGTAGCAAAATGAAAATTATGCTTCTCTCAAATGAATAAAAACAAAACGTAACGAAAAGTTTTGAATAATTAATTGAAAATTATTTGAAATAATTTCAATGCTTTATAGTCGTACAATTGAGCTTTTGAAAAAAAAACTATTAAATTTTTATTTTCTGTGAATATTTTTACCTGGCAGTACAGTTTTGTTTTACTACTTCGTTGGTGAATAACCCAAAGCTGAATTTAATAAACATAATATGAAGCTTTTACTCCTTTATTGCAAAATGCTTTTTTAGAACAAACGCTTTGCTATTTCGCATTTTGAAAAATTTAATTAGATGTAACTTTGAATTAAATATTTGCTTTATACTATCGTTTTGGCAAAAGCTTTGATTTTAAGGAAAGAATACAAAAAATGTAATAATAATTTTTGTAATAAAAACTATAAAAAGCTCCACATAATCTTACTATAGAAAGTAAATCTATGCAAAGCTTTTGTTTAAAATAAAATTCCAAAAACATCAAAACATTTTGATCAAGAGCTTTACATTTTTTTAAAGTTTAAGTATTGTTTAACAAGCTTTCCAAAAACAAAAATCACAAGTTGTAACCAAAAATTTAACTTACTAAAGCTATTTATCTTAAAATAATATTATTTCGGATCAACTTTTAGTTTTTAAAAGCTTAACTAGATGTGTGAAATTAATTAGCATTTGTGTGAAACAAACTTCCCAAAACGTTTAACATTTTGAACAAAAGCTTTGATAATTTAAAAAAATTTAAACAAACAAGAAAAGTTTAACATCCCATAAGCTTTCAAGAAGAAAAATCTGAAATTATACCTTTTGTGTGAAATTAACTTCCAAAAACGTCAAAACCTTTTGATCAAAAGCTTTAATAATTTTTAAAGTTAAAGCAAACAAGAAACCACATGCTTTTCAAAAACAAAAATTCAAAATTTTAGCTTTTGTGTGAAATTAACTTCTATATCCGTCTAAACATCTTGAACAAAAGCTTTGGAAATTTAAAAAATTTAAGCATATACGAAAAGTTTAACTTATCACAAGCTTTTAAGTACAAAATTCAGAAAATTATAACTTTTGTATGAGATAAACTTTCAAACGTCAAAACATTTTGATCAAAAGATTTTTAAAGTTTAAATTTACAAAAAAAGTTTAACGTGGTTTAACATAACACAATCTTTTTAAAAACAAAAATCTCGAAATTATAGATTTTAAGATGGCCTCCAAAAACGTCAAAACATTTATATCAAAAGCTTTGAAGTTCTTGAAAAGTTTAGGCATACAAAAAAGTTTAACATTCCACAAAATTTTACAGATTTTACTTCACATAAACAAAAATCGGAAATTTTACCCAAAAGCTTAATTAACTAAAGCTATTTAATTTTTTTTTATTTCGAATGAATTTTTAGTTCTTAAAAGTTTAACTAGATTTGTGAAATTAATTAGCTTTTGTTTGAATGAAATTCCAAAAATGTCAAAACATTTTGATCAAAAGCTTCAGAATTTAAAAAATTTAAGCATTCAAGAAAAGTTTAACATATCAAAAGCTTTTTAAAAAAATTGGATAATTATAGCTTTTGTGTGAAATTAACATCCAAAACGTCAAAACATTTTGATCAAAAGCTTTAAACAATTTTAAAGTTTAAGCATACAAGAAAAGTTTAAAATACCACACGCTTTTTTGTACCCAAAAGCTTAACTAACTAAAGCTATATTTCTCAAATTTTTTTTATTTCGAATAAACTTTTGGTTTTTAAAAGCTTAACTAGATGTGTGAAATTAATTAGCATTTGTGTGAAACAAACTTTCTTTCCAAAACGTCTAAACATTTTAAACAAAAGCTTTGAAAATTTTAAAAATTTTAAACATACAAGAAAAGTTTAACATTCCATAAGCTTTCAAGAAGAAAAATCTGAAAATAATAGATTTAGTGTTAAATTAACTTTGAAAAACGTCAACACCTTTTGATCAAAAGCTTTAATAATTTTTAAGCTTAAAGCACACAAAAAACCATAAGCTTTTCAAAAACAAAAATCTGAAAATTTTAGCTTTTGTGTGAAATTAACTACTAAATCCGTCTAAACATTTCGAACCAAAGCTTTTGAAATTTAGTAAATTTAAGCATACACGAAAAGTTTAACATATTACAAGCTTTCAAGAACAAAATTATGAAAATTACAGCTTTTGTGTGAAATTAACTTTCAAGAACGTCAAATTATTTTGGACTCATACTTTAAAAATTTTAACAGTTTAAGCTTACAAGAAAAGTTTAACATTCCATAAGCTTTCAAGAAGAAAAATCTGAAAATTATATCTTTTGTGTGAAATTAATTTCCAAAAACGTCAAAACCTTTTGATCAAAAGCTTTAATAATTTTTAAAGTTAAAGCACACAAGAAGTTAATTTCCGTCTAAACATTGCGAACAAAAGCTTTGGAAATTTAAAAAATTTAAACCTATACGAAAAGTTTAACATATCACAAGCTTTTAAGAATAAAATTCAAAAAATTATAGCTTTTGTGTGAGATAAACTTTCAAAAACGCCAAAACATTTTGATCAAAAGATTTTCAAAGTTTAAATATACAAGAAAAGTTTAATGTGGTTTAACATACCATAATCTTTTTAAAAACAAAAATCTCGAAATTATAGATTTTAAGATGGCCTCCAAAAACGTCAAAACATTTATATCAAAAGCTTTGAGGTTTTTGAAAAGTTTAGGCATACAAGAAAAGTTTAACATACCACAAGATTTTACAGATTTTACTTTTCATAAACTAAAATCGGAAATTTTACCCAAAAGCTTAACTAACGAAAGCTATTTTTCTCAAATTTTTTTTTTTGGAATGAACTTTTAGTTTTTAAAAGTTTAACTAGATGTGTGAAATTAAATAGCTTTTGTTTGAAATAGCTTCCAAAAACGTCAAAACATATTGATCAAAAGCTTCAGAAATTTAAAAAATTTAAGCATTCAAGAAAATTAAACATATCAATAGCTTTTAAAAAAATCGGATAATTATAGCTTTTGTGTGAAATTAACATCCAAAACGTTAAAACATTTTGATCAAAAGCTTTAAACAATTTTAAAGTTTAAGCATACAAGAAAAGTTTAAAATACCATAAGCTTTTCAAAAATAAACATTTGAAATTGTACCCAAAAGCTTAACTAACTAAAGCTATTTTTCTCAAAATTTTTTTATTCCGAATGATCTTTTAGTGTTTAAAAGTTTAATTAGATGTGTACCTAAGCTTTAAAAAAGTTAAGGTTTACTCAAAACGTAAAATGAAATATTTTTTTCTATTGTTTTTCTATTGTTTTAAACCAAACTTATTCCAGAAAAAGTTTTTGAAACTTTTAAGTTTGTTTTAAAATATTACATTTATGGAAACTTTAAAGTTTATCGGAATGCTTTCTAATTGGAAATGCTGCGCGGATTGTAAATCCTTGAAGAATTTTTAACTGCAAAAGTTATTTTTTTATAGAAGTTTCTCTCTATAAATGAAATTTTTGAAAATTAAAAGCTAAACAAATCATGAAAGCTTTGGATTTTAGAAAAAGTTTTAAAATTGGTTTGCTAAACTATTATTTTTATATTAAGTTATTGGATGCATTACAGCCAAAATATTATAATAGCGCTCTTATTTTCATTTTATTTACTGTTAAAAATTCACAAAAAGCTCTACATGAACAAATTATCAATATTGAAGACTAAATTTTTACTAAAAAAACAGAAAGCTTGGAAAAATATATATTTCTAGTCAAAAGTTTAATTTGTTAAATGCAATCAAAGTTATAATCTAATAAAAAATTTACTTACTTTAAGCTTTTTCTTGTGGTTGGAACTCAATATGATAGCATAGTATATTAAGAATTTAAAAGCTTTAAACTTTTTCTTGTCGAAAATTGTTTTTAACAGAAATCTTTATCATGATAGTTTTTGCAGTTACCATTATAACGTTGACCATACAACTTTTAAGATTTTGTAAAGATGTACCTAAAATTATGAACCTTTTATATGCTACATTTTGAACAGAACAGAAAAGTTCAGATTTCCCAAATAGCATTAAAAAAGTTACGAGTATAAGCGATCAAAATGGGTATAAAAATATTCCCAAAGAAGCTTTAAATGGTTACAAAGAAGCTTTAAATGATCAAAAAATTTTATCAATTTGTAATTGTTACACTTTGACAAAAGCTCTGTCATTGTTAAGTTTAGTCAGAGTTACAAGATTACTTGAACTTTTTTACGAATTAGCAGTGCATATTAAATGTTTCAAAAGAGCTTTTTATTGTATTTCAATTCAAAACAATTCAAACTTAAACCACTCGGACTATTTTTGAGGAATTAAGCTTTTAAAAATTAGGCATCAAAAGCTTTAAAAATTTAAAAATACTACATTTAAATTTTTTTTATAAAAGATTTCACATTTTAGTCTTTTGAAAGTTTAACAAGACGGTGCTTTTAGCATAAAAAACTAATTATAGAAATAATTATCAAACACTGATTTTACTATTTAAAAATCACAAAAAGCTCTACATGATCATGCTATCAAAACTAAAACCAAATTCTACAATTTAATTTTTTACTAAAAAAGTTGTTAAAGCTCAAAAAGCTTGAAAAAAAACATATTTATTTTAATATGGTAGAAATGCTTTGTTTTTTAAGCTTCTTCTTATTAAATATTTGCATACTATGAGCTTTCTATCGTGACTGTGTACCAATTTGATAAAATAGTATATTTAAAGTCAAAAAATTTACTGGTCGAATATTGCTTTTACAACAAAACGTTTAGGGTTTTGTAATGATGCACTTAAAATTATGAACTTTTATTATGCTATCATGTTGGACAACACAGAAAAAGTTAAGATTTTTCAAATTTTAAAAAGTTTTAAGCTTATTTTAAAATATGTAGTATATTTATTTGATATTGTGAAAATTAAGAAAAAAAGATATCTCAGATTTTGTTACATTTTGATAAAAGCTCTGTTATTTCACTATTTTAAAGTTTAATCAGATTGATATTATAACTTGAACTTTTTCAGGAATTAGTAAATTATATTTAAGGTATCAAAAGTTCTTTTCATTGTTCTTTTGTATTTATACAAAACAGAAAGTTTGAAAAAGTTTTAAGAGTAAAATAAGGCTTTATTAATAGGAAACAACTCAATTCAAGACATTTTAAACTTAAACCACTCGGGCTATTTTTAAAACATTAAGCTTTTAACATTTAGACACCGAAAGCTTTAAAATTTTAAAAAGATTTTTAGAATTGTTTTTGAAATATTTTTTTCTCATAGAAGCTTTGATATTTTATGTTTTTGGTTGTTTCGAGAAAAAGCTTTGAAAAATGGGTTTGTTTTTTTTGACATACATGGCTTAAATTAAAAGCACGTCTTAGAAATTAAGATGACTTAGATTTAAAAATGAACTTTGTCATTTGAATTTACAGCTTTTCATTATGTACTGTAAGTTTTCACAATTTAGTGAAATTATGAATTGGTGATATGTAGAAAGTAGAAGCTCTTCGAAGTTCTCAAGCATAATACAAATGCTCTTCTATAAATTAAAATTTTAAAACTAAAAGCTGAATAAATCACAAAAGCTTTGGATTTTAGAAAAAGTTTTAAAATTGGTTTGCTGAAATTTGGCTGCATTAAAGCCAAAATACTATAATAGACCTTTTAAGTTTCATTTTACGGTTCAAAAATCATAAAAAGCTTCACATGAACAGAATATCAAAACTAAGACCAGTCGTCACTTTATCGTGGAAAATATTAAAATATATTGCCTAAATTCAAGCATATGTTCATTGTATCTGATAACAAATTGATTATTATCCAGTTTAAAGCTCATAAATCAAACCTTAATCGTTGCCACACATTTTAGCGCGCGTGTTTCACATTGTCTTCAAACAATATTTAACACAAACACATACAAATTTAAATTTTTTCGTTATTGTGTTTAAAATTATTCCCACCTTTAAAATTGTTTAAAAAACTTTGAAAAAAGTTTAAACTTTTTTTTTAATTTAACATTTTGTACTATGTCACGATTTTGACACTATAACAATTTTCGTTTTCCCTTTTTTCCAAGCCAAAAAAAATTTACTTTTGTTTATTGTTTATTGGCAAAACAATGGTGAAGAAGACAATTTCCCATAGACATTATAAAGTTGGTGACCCTATTCACTGTGCCACAAACGATTTACATCACATTTTGGTTAAATACTAAACTGTGTAATCGGCTATTCGGCGGTAAACGGAATAAAAAATCAGTTGCTATTTTAAAATGTTCATATTAGAATATAAAATCTTAATTAAAATAATAATAATGTGGATCGGATGGTAAAAGCTCATAATAACATACAACTTGACTATACAAAAAAAAAAAAAAACGAAACGATAACACGATAATGCTAAGTCACGCTATATTTCCCTTGTCGTATACGAATTTTCTTCGATGTATACTACTCGTGTACATGAAAATTTTATAAATTTACATAAATTACAAGAAAAATTTGTTTTCCTTTTTTTTGTCGTGTACACGTAACATCAAGTGATTTGTTTAAATAAAGGAATAAGACACATGTACCGTGGGGATGAGTGTGTGGGTGGGTGGCATATATGTAAAATGAATATGATAAATTAATCTACTGCGAAATTTCTGTTCTGTCATATAAGCAAAAATTCTATTATTTAATGGATTATATCAAATGTACTCAATCAGTCTGGTAACTTGGACGAGACTAGAATAGCTTAAGATTTAAATCCCAATGCAACAAGGACATAAAGATAAGCAAATTAATAAGCTTTTTTAAGCGACCTGAATGACTTATCACAGTGATCCAAACAGTATGCCTCTATAGCTGCTCGTTAAATTGATATTGCCCTATAAACAGTTTTCAAAATTCGTTAATATACAAATTTTATGAAAGGCTTTTAAATCTATTATTTTTTTTAAATTTGTATGAAATTTTGATAATATTAAAATTTTAAGTAATTTAAAATTTTGACCGAATTTTTACAGCATGTCACATTAGGAGTTTAACGTTTCTCGGCTTCAGTTCATTTGAAACTCAACTTTCTTGCGTTTGAATCATTCCCAATAATTTTAAACGATGTAAAAATACTTGTACCAACATTCTGGTTCCATCAGATTCAGTGTCGAGCTTGTTCTTTCTAGACAACCTGAAGAAAACAAGTCGTTCTCTACCCCGAGAAGCCATTTTCACCGACATTGACCTCTGCGCTGGTCAAATGGCGGCTTTCATCTCAGAGATGGCAGCGCCATTCGATTAGAATCGGATCGCAGAAAGTGACCGAAACAGCGTACTCGCTGTCGTTTTATTTCATGAACGTTTAATTTTCATTAAATTCCGTATCTCGTGCGGTAGTATAAAACTCGGAAAGTGTCGCCATCGTCGCGTTTGGAGCTATATATCATGCGCATGATTTTTATCTAGAATGTTATTAACCATTTCTAAGTTTTCCAAAAGAGGCGCCACGATCAATGTATTTAGTATGCCATTTTTTCCAAAAGAGGCAGCACGATCAAAGTATGTAGTTCCAATCATTGCCACAAGACTGTTTAAATGAAAATGATAGTCGGCATTGATTTTTTCTTGTTTTTAATTTTTTGTTGTTCGAGGTAATTACCAACGAGATGTTAGTTGTTTATGGCGCCCGCAAGTATCCGGCTGGTTATTATCCACGGGGCAACTATTTAAATAAACATCATAATCACGTGACGTTCTCGGCCGCAGATAGATTATATTTATTGCAGATAAATAATTATCTGCAAGCCAACCAATCAATTCAACAAATCTTAAGCACGTGATGAGCTTAGTCAATCAAATGTATACTAAAGGTACCCGCGAGTATGCGAATAATAACTATCCGCGTAAAACAAATAAGATCAACACATCAAAATCACGTGACGCACCCGGCCAATCTAATTACTACTGAGGCAGATGTGTGGATAACTATATGTTTCGCGATTCAAAATAAAACCAAGTTAAAATATTTTTAACTTGTGTTTGCTTTGTTTTTATTTTGAATCGCGAAACATAGTTTGAATGTCATAGTTTTGATGTTTTTCTGAATGGTTGGTTTGCGGATAATTATTATCCGCATACATGCGGGCGCCATAATTACAAAATATATATTTATATTTTTGACACTTTGACTGACATCTAGTGGCATAATCAATGTACTAATGCCGAAAATAGCGACCGCACTGTATTATCATGTAATGAATCTGTTGTATAGTATTAACAAAAATTAGTTAAACAATTTTCAGTAAATCCAAACTGCAGCAATTTTCAAAATTATAGAATAAACTAATAACAGTGATAGTTAATTTTTATTTGTTAACATTTTTGAACAACGGTATACTGCATACATTTGTTTGCAATCTGAGAAAACCCTGTGCTAGAGGCTTAAATTGAATTAATGTATTTTGGTTTTGACTGTCAAAGATACATTAAGCTTAAAAAAACTATTAATGTTATGTTTGGAGGAAGAAATACCACTTTAAAATTATTAAGGAGGTTATTCAAAAATTAAATGGGCAATGTCGTCGGTTTACAGAGCAAAACCCTTGCAAATTGTGATTTAGTAATATTTTAGAAGACCCGAAACTTTCTGAACAATCAACTAGAAGCGGTTTTAATTTGTGATCATATAGCTGCCTTAAATCCGATAAAAGTCCTTGATGACTTCCGCAAACTGTTGTGCAACGATGCAAACAGCACTATAAACCATCAACATGTTTGCACAATAGTGTTTGTTGCTCAAACTATTTGATCGTGTATGGGGCCCTTAACATATTATTTATTTAATTACCAAAAATTGTGGAACATATCTTTTGTTTTTACATTTTTTCTAGTTAAAAAATCAAGTAACAAACTCAAACCTTTTTTATTTTCCAACCAACTTAATAGATTTATAACAAAATGCATTTATTTAAATATTTAAATAATTTACATGGTAAAATACGCTTTAATATCACTTTTTTTAAATTTTTAATGTGGAACATATTAACATAAACTAAGTTAATATTGTAGATATAGTAACCTAGTTTATGAACAACAGACACTCTTGCTTTATTTCCAAACTACTTTAAAACAAACTCATTCGAATTTATTACTACAGAAGGTAGTAGTACAAGTTGTGGAACATATATTCAGTTTTTAGTAATATATTCCTTAAATTATTTGATAGATTGAAAATAATACAAATTGCAAAATATAACTTAAGTTACTATTATTTAAATGTGGAACATAAATACCAACTAAGCGCAATGATTGTAGATCTGCCATGCTACACAAAATATTCCTGTTTACACAATTAATCCATTATTATAAATATTATTTATGTATGTCCTAAAGCACTTTAAAATTTAGCATAACAAAAACACACACACATACACACAAAATACAACAATCTTGAAAAATAGTCCTTTCATTTTGGTTTATACATTCAAATTTTTATTACATTTTAGGATACATGCCTTTAAAAAAAGGAAATAAAAATTCTAATATCAAAGGTTAGACAAATTACATTAGAGACCAAAATATAAAATTAAATTATGAAAGGTGGGCAAATTTTATTTTAACGAAAAATGTTTAAAAATTTTAATTACTTTAGAAAATAAATGATTTTCTATTTTTAGATACAGATTTATTACCAATAGCGTAGTCATTTGTTTAAAATATAACTTTAATATCAAATGTGTGGAACTTATGTTCAGTTCTATTGTATTGATTTCTTTCTTTAATTTTGAATAATCGTCGGTAACTTTGAGTCCTCAGTAAAGCGTCCATTCTAAAAGAGTTGAGCTAGTCACTGTTCGAAGCTTATTGCTATGAAACTATAGTTTCTTTAGAACACAACGTGGTATTACAGAATGAAAGTTGGAGACCATTGCTATATGAAATAAATTTGTCCTCACTTTTAGTGAATTACAATAACCTTTAAGTTTGGCCACAGTATATAACATCAAATCCACTGATTGCACCAGTAAAAATTACGAATAACAATTTTTCGGTTTTATTACAGTTGAAATGAAAATTATACTTGGCATATGGTATAAACAAAAATTAAGAAAATCAAAAATAAAAATCTTTAAATAAATATTTAAATAAAACAAAATATACGCAAAATCATTAAGAAAAATCTGTTTTTCAATTTTCTAAATTTCTATTTGCATTCGAGTGACTCGTAATATTTGATCGGTCGATTTGCGACATTTACTCAAAAAATTACCATATACGATTTATCTCGATACCAATTAAGTTCGAAGAAATTGTTATTTTTATGTTTAAAAATCCTTTAATTTTCCTATATTACGCCTTCGCAACGATGTCGTCGCACCTAAAACTTTACTTATACTTAAACTTGTGATAAGAATAATAACAATAACAAAACAAAAGAAAATGTTCTATGGGAAAACTCGATTGTTGATTTGGGTCTGTTGAAAGTTTCAAAATTTTTAATTTTTTTTTCGTTAGTTGTTTTATTTTTTATTTTGAACATAAATAATGTAACATGTGGGCTTTCTCAAGGGTTGTATGTTGCAGTGGTCGTTAGTCTGTGTACCGCGAAACGTTTTTATTTTGTTACTTTTTCAAATGGGGAATCGAATGAATTGTCAAGATTATGGAAATCGTTTAAGATGAAATCATTATTGCAGCAAGTTATGTATCCGTTAATGTATCCCATAGATGATAATATTTGTGTGATTCAACAGAATAGTAATTGAGTAAAGAAGTTGAATGATCCATTTTTTAAAGTGGTATGTAAAATAAAATTTCAGTTAGTGATGACGCTAACTCTTTGTTGAAGTATAGAATACATGGTCAAAAACTTCGTCCATGCTAAAATAGATGGCTAGTTCCAGCCATGAATCATATGGTTTAGTAATAAAATTATTATCTGAACCACACGCATTTGGTTTGAATGATAATAGTCAAGATTTGCTTAGTTCCATCGCAGTTCGGTTTTAAGCTCATGAGAGAATTAATGTGAATTTTTATTTGAAATTAAAACAATCGGTCGTCTCATCAGGCTGCAGCGACATTATACTTCGTATGACCACATTATACTTCGTATGATCACGATGTTCTAGTGAATTATAAGATGAATACTAGTCAAATAACGTTAAATGTAATATTATGTGTACATTCAAAACCTTCTTTATTACAAGCCGTCTTGTAACTTTCGTTGACACAGTTAAACAAAACTATATACACAATTAAGTGTGTTGGTGCTATGAAAATCCATACCAAAAAATATATAATTTTCTCATTCCTACTACCACTATTTAACATTTTTATCTCTATGTTACGCACATCATTAATGTGTATGGATAATTGAGATTTTTTTGTCTCTTTTTTTGTTATTTGTGTTTTGTATAGGAAAGAGATAACATTAATTGTGCCTTTTAAATTTTTTTTGACAATTTTTACTCTTTTTTGTTTTATAGTATGGAAATGTTTATTTTATTTTACACTATAGAATATATCGACACGTTTTTTACTTACAATACATTCTCATGTGTATATGATAAAATAGCATGAGTATGCAATGAATACGGCTTTTAGTAAAGAGGGTTTTGTGTACATTCAAAACCAACACAAATGTATATACAAGCCATGAAGTTGCGATACTTATGCCAAAAAGTGACTACTATACCTAAGTATTAGTGTTGTGACGTAGTATAATTTGTATATACTTTTATTATATTCTTTGATGTAAATAAAAAATGAATACGAATGATGGAACAACAGTATGTTGCACTCTTTATGACAAAGCAAAAAACAAATTTATTATTTAACGAGAGAGAGAAGTATTGTTATTATTATTTACTTCATTATATACTATACTATATACTATGAATTTAGAGCAGAATGGACAGTGCGAAATATAATTTTTTGTTTCGATTTTTACTGTAGTCAAATTCACTAACACATACACCAAATAGTAGTCATAATATGTTTTACTTAGCCAAGCTTCATGGCTTGTATAATATACAATAGTGTTGGTTTTGGTACATTACATATTAATTTTTTAATGTAAAAATAGTACCGAGTAGGTTGTGGCTGTGTTTTTTTTTATATCGGAGAAATCGGAGAGTCCAGAGAGATTATTTATCAGATATATCCGATAATTTTTTTCTCCGATTTTTATCTGCAGATCGAAACAATTATTTTTTTGTTTTTTTTTAGTATCGGAAATAATTAATTATTTAACAAATTTCAGTATTAAACTCCCTAAACATAAATTTTTAGGTTTTATTTGTCACCTGATAGCTCAACATTAGTCGGAGTCGCCATTTTATAATTTACTAAAACACTTGCTGTCAAACAATAGTCTGTACATTTTTTCAGAGTACAGTGATCGTATTCCATAATTGTCGGAGCGTAAAAAAAACGACACAGAGAGATAATTTTTTTCTCGGATATTAAAAAAAAAAACGCGTATCTGAAAATTTAACAGTAAATTTATCTCTCCGATTTCTCCGATATAAAAAAACACACCCTGCGATCAGTGCTGTCGAATGTACTACAACAGTAGTATCGTACTACTATTTTATATTGCATACTTCTGTACTACTCTAATTCCAATTATACTACTATTTAATGTGAAACTGAATTACAATTCTTAAATTCATTGTTATTTTTATTAAAATTTAAAACGTTGAATTATGCATTGTTCAAAAACGAACAAATCCCTGCCAGTCAAACCACTGCAGTTGATCTTCATGAAGTTATTGAATTACCGAAGAAATTACAGAGAAAATTAATACTTCCAAAAGAATCCAGAAATTTCGTCCAGTTTGGCTGGCGAAATTCAATTGGCTTGCCAAAAAAAATTAACAGAAATATATTCCTCAAACTTAATATAAGTTTTGTCAAAATTTGTTGACAAATAATATTACGCTTTTTGTAAGGCATGAAATTTCAAGCCTACACCAAAAATTTGTCAAATCTTTAAGAAATCAACCATCAATGGATAACATCAATTGGAGATACCCAATAAATCAAACATTATTTGATAAAAATTAGAATTTAGAACAATTTTGGAGTTACACATTTTCAATGCAAAAATCTTTAAATGAATATATGTTTCCAAAAATTCAAAAATTCATAGGCATGATAGTTGCTTTTCCTTATAGCACTGCAACTGCGGAACAAAAATGTTCAACTATAAACTCTATTTTAATGGCAAAAGAATTGCTTACGATTAAGAAACAGAAAAATGGATTCCTTCTAAAATTTTAATATCTAAGTAAAAAGTAGTTTGTTCTACTAAGTAATTTGTGCTACTCTTGGCTTAAAAGTACTACAGTTTTTTGGTAATAGTGCTATTCAAACAATTAGTAAAACGACAGCACTGCCTGCGATTGTTTTATAAGAGACGAGATTTGCTTTGTTTCAATGTAGTTCGATTTCAAAATATTGCATTAAACGTTAGTTGTTTAGTTTCCATCTTATAATTCACTAGAACAACGTGATCATACAAAGTATAATATACCTATTATGGTCGCTGCAGTCTGATTATCATTTCGAGTTATCTATTCGTGCTACCTAGAAAATTATCTTTAAAATTATTAACAGATTTTAAATTTTTTTTTTACAACCTGTTTTTATTAAAACAAAGTTATTTCCAAAATATTTTAACAATTCAAAGTTTTTGTGCAATCCAAAGTTTTTGTGAGTCTAATTATCACGTGTGACCATATGTGTTAAATTTTCAGTTTTTAAAGTGACATAAAGTGAGTAAGTTTTTTAAGTTGTACATTTCTAGTGTTCAACTTAAACAATATTTTTCAAAGTTTTGTTTTATTTCGTGCCTTAATATTGTGTGAAGTGAAGTGATTTGAACAATATTAATATATATATATATATATATATATATATATATATATATATATATATATATATATATATATATATATATATATATATATATATATATATATATATATATATATATATATATATATATATATATATATATATATATATATATATATATTCATATTCATGATTTAAAAGTGCACAATGAAAGGCAAAAAAGGAAACAGCCAAAAAGACGAGCGACTTACCGCAATGGAAAGTGAAATGCGTATGGTTTCGGAGCAACTTAAAATGTTGACCAACTTTATGCAAAGTAACTTTCCGTGTCAGCTTTCCGTTCAAACAACATCAACTATTCAAAATGAGCCAGATTCAAAAGCCTTGCCAGTGCTATCCAGCAAACGAGGCCATGAATCTGGCGAAGAGGAAAGCTCGATTACAGCAATTCCCGAAACAATTTATTCGAGAAGGGCTGCCAAAAAGCCAAAGAAAATTGTAGAAGATGTTAAAGCTATGCTAGACGACTCGTTTTCTAGCATAAGCTCTGGGAGTACGAAACGTATCGCAAAAACGGCCACTGTAAAGCGACCACCACCAATCATTCTGCATAACATACCTGTGGAGAAAATGGCGGAAATAACAAAGCAGATAATCACCACAGCAGAGGGAAGAGCCACATTCAGATGCACGGGGAAATCGTTGATGATAGAAAATCACGTTGATGATAGAAAATTGGTTTACGTCATGCGAGGAGCACATTCTTCTCTGGATCCAGAGGAAATAGAATTAAATCTTCGAGAGATCCACCACATCTTAACCTTTAAGAAGAAACAAGGAGAAGGAATAACTTATTTCCCGATGCCGCTGTTCCAGGTAGTTATCGACAAGGCAACGCCTACTTAAATACTTTTCTCGCATACTTCAAGACTGCGAACAGTTATTCGGCATAAACTTTGCTGACCTCAAAGAAAGATGCGACCACTTCTACGTTGAATACGATCGAGTTCCATCATCTAATATCGTTGAAAAACGGTTTGCCTTCATAAAATTCGTTTCCTCACTCCCAGGCTCTTCATGCTAGAACAACTTCTATGCATTTCTCTGAATGTCAATAGTCTAGTTTCACTAGATCGGCGACAACAACTTGAAGAAATGCTCTTCCGTCATAAGCCTCACATAGTGCTTTTATCCGAAACCCACCTAACCCAACGATATAAATTTCAAGTCACTGGATATACCACTTTCAAGCTAGATGCAATAAGTACCAAATCTGGAGGCACTGCTATCTTAATCCAGAATGGCATTCCTCACTTCCTAGCCAAAACTTTTGTAACAGCCGAAACTGAGGCAATACTTTAAATGTTGGTACCCAAAACAAATACATCACGTTTTGCTCTATTTACGTGAGACAAGTCAAGAGTCATGATTTAGAACATCTTTGTAACTCTAGTAACAAAGTTATCTTGGCAGGTGACTTTAATTCACGCCACACTACATGGAGTTGCCCAAATAATAACCAGAATGGTCATTCACTTCTTAATTTTTGCAATAATTCCAATATCCAATTAAATGCTCCTAACGAACCAACATTTCCAAGAGGAAACTCGGTTCTTGATTTGGTTCTATCTAAAAATATCTCTCTAGTCACTCCACCACGAGTCTTGCATTAATTTTGATCAGATCATTTACCTATTGTATTCACAATCCCTTTCAAGATCCAACCACAAGAAACAAAAGTATTTCGCAACTACTCCCAAGCCGACTGGATGAAATTTAAAATTCATGTTCACCGAAACCTCCCAGAAGACTCAGAAATCACCACCGCTACTCAAATTGAGGAAAAAAACGATCAAATTAACTAACGTAATCAAATTAGCCATCAAGGAAACTATATACCTCTCATTCAGAGCAAAGGCACTTTAAAAATTCCCCCTGAGCTCCAGAACCTCATCAAAATATGCAATCAAATGCGTCGGCTCTATAATACCCAGGGCATATCTTGAAATCTGACGTTAATTTTTATTCCAATATGATTTCGTGTTGGTTCAGCGAACTAAGAAATTCTGAATTCACAAGTAGAATGCCTAAAATTCCCGATAATTCTCCGGAAATCTTCAATGAAATTCGAAAACTTAATGGTAAAAAACATAATGTGATTACTTCAATTGCTAAAGATCCTAGTCCAATCATAGGATCTCTAAAAGATCCCTGTTTCGATCAATTAGTCAACAACTGTGTCAACAATTTCCTCATTTTCCTCTTAATCCAACCTTAATTGAGATGGTCGATAAAGCAGAAGTTGCCAACATTTTTCAGCATCCTTATAAAAGAAAAGCTCCGGAAGACGATAACATAGCCAACTCGGTACTTAGAAATCATCCAGATAAAGCAATATCACAACTTACCGATATCATTAACGGTATCTTAAAAACAAGCTACTTTCCAGATTGTTGGAAACTCGGCAAAGTCATTCCTATTCCTAAACCAGGAAATCCCTCTAATAGTATAGAGCATACTCGCCCAATATCACTTCTGAACGGAATAAGTAAGGTGATGGAAAAAGTTATTCTTAACAGGCTCCAGCCCCTACTAGAACCCTATATTCCAGAAGAACAATTCGGATTTCGTGCCGGCCACTCTGCTACTCAAGCAGTGCTGAGACTGAAGAACTGTTTTAAAAACGCCAAGCGATTTGATCATTTAACAATCGCAGCCTTTCTGGACATAGAAAAAGCTTTTGACACGGTCTGGCATAAAGGCTTAATCTATAAATTAATTCAATGTGATATTCCTCACTACCTCACTGAACTAATCGAATCATACTTATCAAATAGGAAATTTTTCGAGTTGTTAAAGAAACACTGTTCTAGTACCAAATCAATCGCAGCGGGAGTTGCACAAGGTTCAATTCTAGGCCCACATCTTTTTTCATTTTTCAATCATGATATCCCGAAACCCGACAACAAAGAAACCAACATCCAAATTTATGCCGATGACATTGCTATATTCACATCTTCAATTAGCGCTCGGAAATCTAGTGAAAGGTTGTCCAAATATCTAAACCAGTATTCCGAATATGCGAAGAAATCAAGGTAAACTCTTCTAAAACTGAAATTATCCATTTTCATCGCAACCAATATAGTAAAATGCCAAAAGCTAGCCCTATTTCATTCCAATGAAATAGGGCTATCTTTTGGCATTTGTGGATGAGTGCAAGATATAAATCTCTCGCCTGACACATAACCCGATTATAATTCTGTTTTCTTTTAGGAAAAAATTTACTATAAAATATTTATGTTATGTTCAACACCTTTCATAATTAAATTTAAATAAATGTTGTATATATGTATATAGTTTAGGTTAAGTAGATAATAGTAGTTTAAGTAGACAAAATAGTTTTAGGCCAATAAATATATCTGAAATACTTAAGAAATTTATAAAACAATAGATGTAATACTGAAATACTTATTAATAATAGATGATAAAGTTTAGGCTAAGAATTTTAACTAAGAAAATTTATGTAAATATTAACCAATTAAATATTTTTATGTATAAAAATTAAAAAAAAAGCTGCAGCCTGATAGGATGATCGAATTTTTTTAATTTAAAGTAAATATTCACATTAATTCTCATGAGCAAGAAACCGAACTACGATGGATCATGGAAGTTACATATTAATTTTTTAATGTAAAAATTGTACCGAGTAGGCTGCGATTGTTTTATTAGAGGCGAAATTTGCTTTGTTTCATCGTAGTTCAGATTCATAAATTGCATTAAAGGTTAGTTGTTTAGTTTCCATCTTAGTGGCTTATTGTCGCTTAGTGGCTAATTATAGACCAATTTCCATTCTGTCGACCATTCCTAAAATCTTCGAATGTATGGTTTTTGGTAAGTTTATCATTCCGCAGCAACATGGATTTTTCCCGGGTCGCTCAACTCAAACTGCAACTCGATTGAAGGTGGTGCGCAGGTTGATGTAGTGTCACGGTTGATTTATCTCACATGAGATTGTTTTATCTAAATTGCAGGAAATCGGTGTTCACTCAAACTTGTTGTGGTGGTTAAGATTTTATCTTTGTGGTCGCAAACATATGATATGATGATATGAAAATATACGTGAAGTTAAATAATGTAATGACCTTGGTATTGTTCTTGATGAAACCCTTACCTTTGCTCTTCATACCAAAAAAATAATAAACAAAGCTAATGCTATGATGGGATTTAAGTTTCGTATCGATAAAGATTTCAAAGATTTCGATACCTCCAAGATCATCTATAGCACGTTGGTAAGATTACAAGAATACCTTTCTATCGTATGAGATCCTCTGTATGATATTCGTATTAATCGAATTTAAAAAATTCAGAACCAGAGGATGTTCCATATAATGATCATTGTAAACTGGTTCAGTTGCTTCCGTTAAATATAAGGTGTTTTATTAACTCTCCTTGCTTATATCATCTCCTATGACTAGCAAAGCCCAATGTGGTAATACATATTCTTAGGATATCATGCTCATGTATAAATACTTTACGAGTTATGCGAATGCCCCCCGACCACAGTGGCTATATATATATATATATATATATATATATATATATATATATATATATATATATATATATATATATATATATATATATATATATATATATATATATATATATAACTTTATCGTTTGAATCTTATCCGATTTAAATATAATTTCGAAAACGATTACCTAAACATTTCATTTCATTGCTCTAATCAAATTACGAGTTGTTTGAATATGTATGTATGTATGTGTGTATTTACGAGTATATATCGTGAAAATTTCACCCCTAATTTAAAAAAAAGAATTATTCTCGCGCGAAACTTGGTATTTTTCCGTTCCAGTTTCCAATTTGTTTGTTGATTTCTCCGCAGTCGCACCCCCTAATGGATATACTATAGCGAGTAGAGTGATGAATGACAATAATAACGGATATACATAAATATCAGTCAGTACTGTCACTTATACATATATACATACATACATATATACATTTTCAATTTTATTTTATATTTTATGAACTTTTCCAAATAAAACAAAATATGTTCACACATTTTCCGTAATTTTTCTTTTTTCTTTTTTATTATGATTTTCTATTAAATCAATAAAATATTAAACGAAAAATATTCCAGAAAAATGAAAATTGGTTTTAAGGAAAATGATTAGAATGAGTTATTTGTATATACAGTTTTATTATGACGACGTCGTCAACAAATGAAAAATACTATCGAGCGCATAAAAGATTTATTGCGTACATGGCAATTCAAGAAGATTTAGGTGAAAAATTAATTTTTTTGTCTTCTGACGTTGATTTGCGTTCCATATCGCGAAGTTTTCCTTTGGGCGAAAATAAAGGAAACAGAATCGTTATTACTATGATATAATATTATATACGTATGTAGTTCGAGATGTGGGATGACATTTTTTTATTTTATTATTGTTAATGTGTGACACAGGTATGTATGTGACAGGTATCATGTCAAGAGAATTTCGTACAAGGGAATTATATAAAATGTGAACGTTTGTATGTTTATTCAATTGTGAAGGATTTCTCGAAAACAAAAATAGTGTAGGCTATGATCAAAAGGACTAAATGCTTTAATCTTATAGATATATATGTTTACTCTAGATATAACATTCATATGTCATAGATGAACTGATCCTTCTTTATCATTATCTTTGTCTACAAGAAACCAAAAATTATAAAAATTACAAAATGTCGAAGCTACTTAGCTCTCCTTTATATGACAAACTAATCCCTGGTTTACGTAGTGTAATTCAACTTTTTTTTGTTTTTCTTTATTTTACAATCTATCTGTGCGTAAGAGACATTCAATAAATTTTTACTCCCTTTGCAATGTCATGATTATAGTATTTTTATCCATTGATAAAATCTCACTTACATATAATTATAGTATAAATTGCTATAATACATAAATTTCACTATTATTGATTCGATATATTAGAGGTTTAAAAAATTAGAGTTTATAGTTAAGTACATCTAAGATCTAATTGGCAAATCAAAAATTTTGTGGCGTTTCAAAATTTTGTGGCTTTCCCTCGCCGTGGTAGTGAGAAGTTTGTTCACTAGTTCGTTTGGATGATTTGTCAATCTTGAGTGGTATCTGGCACTGGAATTCCTAACTTCTTCCCGTATTGTTAAGACCTGGAGGTCTCTGTGAATTATATCGTTTGAGACGAACCTTGGTGCATCTATACTATGATTCTTAGAAGTTTAGATTGGAACTGCTGAAGAATGTCCGAATTCGAGTTGCTGGCCGTTCCACACACCTGTATACCATACAACCAGATGAGTTTTATTATCATTTTGAAAAGTAATAGTTTATTTTCAATCGTTAAATTTGATATTTTTGACAGTTGTATTCCCAACTGTTTTCTTTTTGTCCATATATGTTTGTGCCATGTTAGATGTTTGTCGAGGTGAATACCCAAATATACCGCTACCTTGTGGTATACCTTATTTAATTGGACGGATATTTGTATAAACATCCTGATGTTTTATAATAAAATATCTGTCCTTTAAATACGATGTTAATATTCTATAGAAGTCATGAGGTAAGCATTGCTTTATTTTGTATTGTAATCCCACATGCCATACCTTATCAAAAGCTTGCGCTATGTCCATGAATACAAAAGAACAATATCTTTTTGCTTCCAGAGCTTCTTGAACTACTTGAACTATTCTATATGTACTTGTTCTATTGTTGAGTGCTCTGACCTAAATCCAAACTGATGGTCTAGAAGCAATATAGACTTTAAGGCGCTTAAGTAGTAGTTTTTCAAATAGCTTAGACGTTATTGGTAGCAAGCTTATAGGTCTGTACAAAGTTACTTTTTCTGGGGGCTTGCCTGTTTTGGTATAAGTATTTCTTGTGAAACTGTCAGAAAATACTTTTGGATCCCAAGATTCTAGAAAAGAAACTGCCATTTATCTTAATAAGAGTAGTAGCAAGAGTACATCGATTTGTTAACAATTTCATTGCCAAATATACCAAAAACCATAACAAACCTGCGATTAGACTCCTCTAAATCTACTTAACTTCAGCTGAACTTTCACGTGCGAAAGATCAATATTCAATATGTTCAGCAAAGCGATTTCAAAGAAGATATCAAGCGATTGAATAAAAGGTTGACATTAGAAAAGCAGAGCATTCTAAATCTCTAAATCCGTTTTTGGATAAAAATGGAATTTTAAGAGTCGGCGGCAGTTTGGAAAAAGCGAGTTGCGCGTTTGCAACAAAACATCCAATTATTTTGCACAAAAAGTCTATCGTCAGCAAAATAATTGTCGAATTTATTCACTTAAAATTCCTACATCCTGGTTCTTCTCTAACATTTCATATTTTAAGGCAAAAATTCTAGATCATCAATGGTAGAAGTACAGTTAACCAGAATGTGAGACGTTGTGTAACATGCGCAAGATACAACGGTCATTCACTATTACAGCTGATAGGATAACTTCTTAAAGTACGAGCTAGTCCTGCAAGACCCTTTGAAAATACCGGCGTTGATTTTACTGGATCAATCACACTAGTAAATAGAAGAGGTCGCTGTGCCAAAATGTATAAGGGTTACATTGCAATCTTCATCTGTCTTGTGACTAAGGCGATCCATATAGCAGTGGTCACTGATTGTACCACTGATAGATTTATTGCGGCGTTACGCCGATTTACTTCAAGATGAGGTCTTCCTTCCAACATGTATAGTGACAAT